>JASCZW010000675.1:0-166842 GCA_034211315.2 Aedes japonicus | reverse complement strand
TTGATGTTTTCCGTCGACTACTTGAAAATTTAACTCGTCATCTAGAAAATAGTCGTCGTCGTCTGATTCTAATAGTGAAGCGTCAACGTCATCCGTTTTGGTATCTTTTTCCGTTTCATCGGTAGTCTGATTATTGTTAATTTGTTGTCTTGACTGAACTGTGCGCATTGACACATCTCCGTCATTTGTTTGTTTTGAAACTCTCCATTTATCTGAGTTTTGATGATTCCTATTGAGAGGTGTTTGACTTTGCGAAGTATGCGGAGTTATCTTTTTCTCAAAATTATTCGTGTTTTTCATTGATGTATATTCATTTCTAAAAGTATTTGATTTTGTTGTTTTGACGTCTGTTGTTTGCTTATTTAGTTTCTGTCTATACGCAGCATTTGAGTACTGCATCGTTATGGAATACGCATCCTCAAGTGATTGCGGTCGATAACTTCTGACATGCATGGATAATTCGTCATTTAGTCCGTCGACAAATCGTGTTAATGACATGAGGCTTATTAGGCTGTTTATAGCTTTTGTGGATGCTTTATAATCGTCCATTAAAGCTGCTGTGGCTTTAATCGAGGTGTCTATTTTCTTCACTTGATTATAGAATTCTGTAAGTGTTCTCTTTCCTTGATTTATGTAGAATAATGATTGAATATGAGACGTCAAATCTCTTCTGTCTCCGTATGAGTTTAAAATTATTTCCTTAATTTGGTCCCAGTTGTTTGGGTTACCTGCTGCAATTAATATCTCCTTCGCGTCACCTATAATTTTATTTTTAACAGCTCTTACCAACTGGCTGTAGATGGGTTGATTAGTATAAGCGTTGAAGAGTGCAAGAGTATTTTCTGCATCTTCCAACCAAGCGTGAGTTTCTTTTTATTGCCCGAAAAAGTTGCTAAGTTTTTTAATAGGATCCGGTGTTCGGAATTGGAGAAATGGATCCTCGGCTTTTGATTTCATATTTCTAATTTGCCCGATCAACTCATTTTGATTGTCGGTTAGTGTTCTTATGTGTTGGAGTAAACTTTCAACCGTGATCGGTTGTTGTGGTGGAACCGGTCGAGGAGCCTCTTCTAGGTCTGGGTCTTCCGGTCCCAGGTCTGGCATTGGAACAGGTGAAATTAAATCACGATCCATTTTGCTCAAAAATAAATATAACTAATTCGTTCTGTGGTGTAATTTGCCTACGCTTTTCGATTGCAGGGCAAAATTAAATCTGAGGCAGGAATTATGCTTCACAATGCACTCGCGGGTCTGTTTTTCTAACGTTGTATGTTTTGCTTGCGGCTTTCCGCTCGCGGGGAATAATGAAATTTGATGCAAGAGTTGTTATATGTTCACAATGCACTTGCTGTTCGTGGCACTTTCTTCTTTTAGAAAATAAAATGCGTTTACTTACAAGAGAATGATGATCATCTCCTGGAGTCCAAGTGAGTTTCCTCTAATGGGGTGGGTTCTGTGTGTGGATCCTTCCTCGCTCTAAACCACTCAAACTGCGTGATGTTCCCTCAGCAGCGGTTTCCCGGTGATCTAGTTGTTCACGATGAACGTTGCTTAGTTAGCTTTCGTGCGGTCACTCAAGTAAAACTGTTCTTATATTCACTAAGTTCAGTTTTCGTCCAATGCTCACTTCACTTCACTGTCCTTATGTTCCCTAAGTCAGGAATGATCCGATTTTTGCACTAAGACACTTCTTGAATTGACACTTAGAAAATTTCTATGCACTTAATTCCACTACACTTTCCAAGACTGCGCCAGTTATGCTATTTCCAATCTGGTTAGCATAAAAAATAAATTTATTAACGATTTTTACTTATCGCTACAACATCACACTTAGAACTAACTGATATTTCGATTTTTCTTCACTTTTTATTAACTAAGTCTGCTGAATCGGCATTCCTCCATGTGGCGTGATTCCGGTGAAACCTTTGTCCGCATGCTTGGTAATTCTCGCGCGTGTCATCATTTTATCCTTATGCGCGTGCAATGGGCCAAGCACGGTTGGTTGTTTTTGCTATGGGCTCGGGTGGAACTATTGGTGTTGCATCTCTATGGTGGTGGCGGGAACCGTCATAACGTATACATGATTTATTAATAACATGCCATGACCAACGCGTTTGTTTACATTTTGTGACTTACGTCCTTTTGAAAAAGTACTCGAGAAAAAACCATAACAAATGATTAGACTTCTGTTTGACAGCTGACAGCGGGCCCAAATCAATTTGGGCCCAGGACATCCTGTCTACTGTCAATCACTGCTATTGATATAGGCTTGTCAATGGCCTGCATTTTCCCTTCCGTTCGATGCTCAGAGTTTCGAAATAACGCTTAATCACATGACGCACCGTTGATTGCACGATTGCGAGTTGTTTTCCGGTGTCCCGATGAGAGAGTTGAGTATTTTCCTGGTGCTTTTGCAAAATTAATTCGCGACGTTGCTTTTCGGGTGTCGCCATTTTTCCCAATTTTCGAAAAACTGACAGCGATAAAAATACAACAACAAAAAAACACTCTAAACTACTTCTACCCAAATTTTCAAGAGAAATGGGTTTCGCGTTCTTTTCCCATGAAACAAGTGCGTGTGACACCTTTAACCTTTCTTAATGCAGATGAAAAAAAAAATTGCAAATTTTGATAACGCCGTCCCACTAGCCTACACATAAGCGAGGTAATGACAGGTACACCACAGACTGTAAGTTCACCATAAATTATTCCGAGACCGCACCAACGCCGGAAACAAGTCTACACATTGATGATGGCGATACTATTCTCACATCTGATAATGGTTTTCATGAATCGTACTTTCACGAGACGCATGGATGGAAATCGGCACGCAAATGTTGTACAAATTACCACCGTTGATTATCCCGACGCCGCCGACGACGACGATGACGACGATGACTCGTTTGCTTTTTTTAGCAACTTTCTTTTTATTTTGGCTTCATTCGTCTGCCATTTCACTTAGTTGAATACATTTTCTTATTTATTTGCGAGAGCAGCTGATGTCAAGTGACTGGTATCAAGAAAATCTTCGCTTGTCCTGCGGTGTTCAGAGGGCAGTCCTAGTGGAGGCGTATGATTCTCGGCGTTCCTTTGGGTGATGTTTTCCAATAGGATTATAGAGCAGCAAATTGGATTCCGGCCCCGAACGTGATGCGAGACCAAAAATTATTTGGAAGAAATGTGTATGTCTTGTGAATTATGTTGCTGGCTTGAACTTTTCCCCGCCGCCGTCGGACTGTAGACTTGAGACCAAACCCCCGGTACGTCCACGGCATAATGTCTTCGTATTGCTGCATGAAAAATCATGAATGTTGCCCCAATGAAAGGTACAAATAGATGAAGTTCTAATGTTATCCTCTTCGGATCCGAACACGTACCCGGTTCTGCGTACTCATGTGTCCAGAATGGTTGTTTGAAAAATACAGGGCAGCATATAATTTTCAGATTCCATTCCTCTTTCCTTGGAGGGCAAAATGCAAAAATACGGTTCAAATATGAGTTTTTGTTCGATCAAATTCATTGCTCATTTTCGATCCTCAGTGGATTAAAAGGTGGGAAACATGGCACAAACAAACAAATGTTCACCAAAATTTAACCCCTTCTAGCTCAGTTTTTGATTATTGCGGAATTCTTGCGAACCACTGCACAGTGGGCAAAAATGGATACAAAATCACATTAATGTAGACGGCGCAGGGTAGGAGTCCTGAAAAATAGCTAATCTTATGGGACAAAATGCGAGAAATCGAGTGGTGTGGGTTTTATTTAGGGTTGACCACAGTAAGTGTCCCATTTTGCCCATTTCTCCCCTCCTTTTGGATACAAACTAGAATTATTTCCCAAAAACTAAACTTGGTGCTACTATCTTGAACCCAAATGCACTGTAAATTTGCAAAAAAGTTGAAGAACTGTATGGAACAAATTTTACTTTGATCGGATGCCAGGAAGTGGTCCATTTTACCCGATTTTCCCTACCACATTCATAAACTTATATACCATGTGGTTCGGAAGATCGGCGCTAGTACTATTGCTCTCCCTAGCACTGCACTTACGTAAAAATGTCCGGAGAATCGTATGGTGATAGGTTTGTTTAGGTTTGCCTCAGTAAAGTGTCCATTTTACCTAAATTCCCCTTATAATTTAATAGTCTCATATATATCATGCTGTTTTGAAAATCAGCGCAAGAAATATTGCTCTCACTTTCAGTGTACTTATGTAAAAATGTCCGGAAAATAGAGTGGTGATGGTTTCGTTTTTATATTAGAAATGCTATAAAAGCATTCCAAATCAATTCCATATCTATTGTTTACAGGTTTGAGATATATTCTTAATAATGATGGTTTACCAGTTTGTTGATGAGATCTGGTGGATGTTCATACTTGTGTACAGTTGGAGGTAGTCGTTTCACATAGTTGAATTCTGTCAAAATGAGATCTTCCATTTTGTGGTACTTGAGCTTTCGAGCATCGAGCTGCTTTGAAGAAACGGCTAAGCTGCTAATCAACCTCACATGATTGGCCAGTTGTCTCGAAATACCGAGAATTTCGGCGAATTTTTACGGATCTGTTAAAAGACGTCGCGCCTTGTTGCCAGTGATACTGCTACCGCTGCCTCCCATTTTTGGTCGATTCACGCTCACCTCAAACGCATCCGCGAGATGGTTTATGAGATTTTTCCGGTATGAGGGAAATCGGGTAAAATAGACAATTTCCTGAAGTCAACCCTTAATGACACCATCACCATTCGATTTTCCGGACATTTTTACAAAAATTAATGGCAAGTGAGAGTAATATTGCTGGCGCCAAACATCGCGCCATTGACCTACCAGCAAATTTGGCCACATCCGGATACTCTGGAACCGTTTCCGGTTGGGTCCAAAGAGGCCAATTGCCGTTTTCGTCACGTGAAACTCGAAGATCGTCGCGAGTGCTCGAACTTGTACACACCGACGTGAGTGGCACCGGTTGGGCTTTACGGGAGTTGATACTTTGTCACGTTCATCGACGACTGGAGCCACTTTACGGGGTATATTTAATGAAGTCCAAAGACGAAGTCGTAGAGTGTTTCGAGGAGTATGAGGCGTTTGTAACGGCGAAGTTTGAACGGAAGATTTCACGTTTGAAATGCGACAACGGAGATGAATACCGGAACAAGTGATTCGCCAGGTTCTGCAAGAGTGAGGTATCCAGGTGGATTTTACGGTTCCATACATGCCGGAGCAGAACGGGCAGAGTGAGCGTATGAACTGACACTCGTTGAAAAAGCGAGAGCAATGCTGGTAGATTCTGGAATTGACAAAATGTTCTGGGTGCAAGCTGTGCTGATGGCATCAACAAGAGTCCGACTGCTGCCCTACCAACGAAGCCAACTCTCTTTGAGCTGTGGGGTCAGAAATCCAGACGCAGACGATCCTGGCAGAAAACAGACGATCCTGCCAGCGCGTGATGGGGTTTTCGTCGAGACCGGTGGACCTGGTGAACAGCAATTTGAATCAACGGAGCTTCGAGGCCGAACATTTTGTGAAAGGGTCGCCCAGCATCGATAAGTCGGGCCACGAATAAAGTTATGAGAGGTAAAACTTCTCGGATAACGAGTATGACAGCTTCAGCGAAGAAAATCGAGAATTTCGAGATCCGCAACGATAAAGAATGGCACTTCATTGTTTACAACTGGATTTGAGGCCCTTATCATGAATTACTTGAGACTTATTGATTTATGATCACTTTTTACTAGTACATTTATGACGCCTCTAATAGTTTAGCGGCATATTAGGTTCTCAGCATAACGTATTTACTCTGAAGTCAAATTATGAGAACACCATGTTGTGAATTGACATGTATTGGAATAACGTTTGCATTAAAATAAATGGACTTTTTTTTTCGGATGGTGATAAAAAAAGCGAAGACAGATAATTGCCTTTGATAAATTTCCCATGAAAGGTAATTATTAAAGCATGCAAAAAAAATTCTACGCCCATGCACGCGGCCTTCCGGCAGTTAACCGGAACATTCGCCATGGCGGACGAAAACATGCGTGTAGCCATGTTTTTGAGTTCTTTCTTCGTTTTATTTATTAATTCCTCCTCAGTTTTCGCGACAAATTTGTTGGAGTAGATCTTACGCTTCAGGTTGGACCAGAAATTCTCAATAGGACGCAGCTGGGGGACGTTGGGTGGGATCGCCGACTTGGGTACCATATCGACATTCAGTCGGTCCATCTCCTCCAACGATCGCTTCGAGTAGTGGGCCGACGCCAAATCCGGCCAGAATACCGCGTCTTCACCCCTATGGTATTTTTTGATGAACGACGCAACTTCCGGCAGGCATTGCCTGCAGCTCCGAAACCAGCGGACGCGACTTCCGCTTCCTGACATGTATGTTCATGTTCGCCAGGTACTTTTTCACTGTTGAAACATTTGCACGCAGCGATGTAGCCACTTTTCCCTCGGTCTTCCTCTCCAGTATCCTTTGGAGCTTCTTGTGGCTCAGGGTCGTCGGCCGTTCAGAGCCGTTCTTTCTTTCGATGATCTGATTGTTGTCTAATAGTGCCAAGATGTTGTAGATGCCGGAACAGGCGTATTTGGAGTTCACAAAGTGCCGCGAGATGTCCGTTTTCGATGCAGTGGGGTGCCGTTCTTTGAACGCGCACACTTCTGAACGGAGTTACTTCACTGTTTTTGCCATCACGGTTAGAGTTCGACTGATAGAGCTATCAAATTTTGTCTGCTGACTTGTGGGTTACTATGATTGATGCTGCATGGGTAGTTTTGTTAGTGCGGGTGAAGGTAAATGTTCGGGAACTACTTGCCTTTTCGCGGGCAAGTCACACCGATAATGTTATGTTCAATGGGTCAAGCAAGGTACGACGCGATAGGGAATTATTTTCGGACTGGCAAAAAAGCGTTTATTCGTTTTGCTGGTCACTTATGAACTGAAATTTATTTCTCCTGTTAGCTGCATACTGTAGAGATCGAGTATGAGAGGTGTTGTGGTGATTGGTGAGTTCTATTGCGAGTATGTGGTTTACACCATGTATTAAGGTAAGTGTTCTATTATGGTAAGTATGTCAAATATTTGTTTGTATTCACATGTTTTGCATTTTGTAATTTTCTTTCGTTTCAGGTATGCATGATCAGGCGTGAACAGTAATAACGTGAAAATCGGCAGTTTTGTCCATTTTTTTAATGCAAACGTTATGTGATAAAATTAGAACAATGTTAGAGATAGTTGCAAGCTGCAGAGATTTTTCTTAAATAAAAGCACTGCCAGACAGAGAGTAGGATCACACATATAATACAACCCCCTCCTTCTCCCCACAACACACAATATATTAACACTTCACAATATGTCAGGCGTGGTCACCACAACCAAGAAAACAATTTATTTGAATCCTTGATTATCGCGATTATCAGCATTGGGCTGGTTCATCACCCATCATAGTAAGGACATTAGGTTGGTCGCTTAGAACAGTTTGTGAGCCACGGCATCTTACACACTAGACGTATATGTTCAATAATAGCGGCATTTTGATTTTCAATCCATACCAGATGTTTGGCACACTACACTCTCGCGCCACTTTACTCAATTTTTGAGTACAATTGTATGCTATCTCTTTTTCTCTCACGGAAATGTTACTAAATTTTCGTTAAAAAAGTGTATCAACTCAATTTTGAGTAGATTCAGTAAAGATAGCATACAATTGTACTCAAAAATTGAGTAAAGTGACGCGAGAGTGTAAGACACTTACTGACAGTTGAGCTTATAGAAATAAGAAACCAGCAACCTTGCCAATATGCACTTTCTGGTTGCCAGGCATAGCAGAAAATAACAATTTGGACTGTCAACACATCGCACAGTGGTTCCAACTTAGAAGAGAAACGGCCAAAACTAGTCTCTCTGAGAATTTCTTTACAAAATCATGAATCTTTTATAAATTTTGGAACGCTGCGTTCAAATTGGATGTCAAAGAGACCAGATTGATTCAGCTTGCAGTGATGCAGAAAAATTGTATTTTTCGTACAAAGAAAATTGTTCATATCGTAGAAATTTTTAAATTACCACGAAAGAGAAGAAACAACCATCAAATAGATTTGTGGTCGAAAGAAAGCTCTTGAATATTTTTGGAATCGGTCAACTGGCTCTGAAAATATCGTCGGCAATTGTTCTGGTGAATTTGGATCATGTTTCTATAATCAGCCTGAATTGCTTTAAACCCATCATTCATCACCTCAAATCACATGAAAACATGACAACAAGATCAATGTTAGTCAAACTGAGTAACCTGTATCACATTGTCCACATTCTGATATGTTCAGGGGAGGGGGAAGTGGCCAGCTTCTGACTTGGACCAAAACCTGTCATGCGGCACATCAAATCACATGAGAATTCAAAATTAAGTTCTTTGCTTGTCTTATTCAGTATCCAAATCCAAATTGGCCACAACTGCCAACATGTTTAGAGTTTCAGATGAGGTTCAGGTATAAATAAGGTACATTAATTGCAGTTTTCACTACTTTAGTAAATTTTCAGTATCCGAGTTTCCGAGTTGAGCCTAAATGTTTAAGTGTGTATTGTTGATCATGAGATCTCAATTTTCAACCAAATGTAATGCAACATGCTTAAAAAAAATCACAAAAAAAATCAAAGAAAATTAACTGATATTAGAAATGCCGCATCTATCTTACATGAGGACAAAATCTAAAAAAGGGCAATCGTGTTATAACAGAATTGAGCGTACTTAGTTTTCAAACAATGTATTAATATATAAGACACTTTAACGATCCACAGCAAAACAAGCAGAATTGGGCAGCTAGAACACAGTACATGTCGAAGTCAATACTCTCAATGAAGTTTTGTTGAAGATTCGTTGAGAAGAATCGAGCGGAAAAGACGTGCATGCCAATGATTCATGTACACAACCACAGCAAACCTGAGAGCAGAAATACGCAGCTGAATCTTACTACAAGTCGAAATCAATACTTTTTGGCAAGTTTTGGTGAAGATTTGGTGACTGGAATTGAAGGGAAAAGTTGTTTTTGCGTGTTCGGGAAGGTCCATTAATTATGTCACGCAATAAGGGGGGAAGGGGCTTTAGGAAAACGTGACGATCCATACAAAAAAAAATGAAGTTCCATACAAAAACGTGACAAGAGGTCGGGGGGGGGGGGGGGATGTGGGGAGGGGGTTTATAAAAAGTCATTTTTTGCGTGACAAAAATAATGGACGTTCCCTTCCAAAAAATCCCAATTATTTTCTTTTACATTGTTATTAAACACTTTTTTGAGTGCATATCTACTGATCAAAATTGTAAACATCAACACTATAGTAGGCATAAAATTTCAAAATTAACTTTATTGAAGGCAAATATCCATAACTATATAAATAATGTTATTTAACAGAAAGGTTAACTGACGAATGAATAAATGCTATCTAGGGTGTTCCGATCAAAATTTGGTCAAACAGTTATGTGTATGAGTCGATCAAAGTTTTTATTAATAAGTCAAATTATTTTACTTTGTCAAGTTCAGTTAAAAAAGAATACACGAGAAATATTCAGCTTAGCTTCCATTTAACCGAATGCGAATTGCCGGGTCTTTCGTTTAACACCTGCCATAAAATTTTGTACAGTCTCCTTGTCCACTTTATTCGCCGCAGAACGCCAGGTTGCCTATAACTGTTTCTCGCTCACAACAGATTTTTGAGTCTACTTAAGGTTCCACTTGACGATGGCCCAATATTGTTCGATTGGGCGAAGCTCTGGCATGTTGGAAGGGTTCTTGTTCTTGGGCATCACTTGAACGTTGTTGGCAGCTTACCAATCCATGGCCTTTTTCCGTAATGGCAAGATGCCAAATCCGGCCAAAATAGAACGGAACAATTGTTTTGCTTCGGGAAAGGTAGTAGACGTTTTTGTAGGCACTCGCTCAGATAAATTTCCTGGTTGACGGTTCCGGTCGCAATGTAAACGTTGCTCTTCAAGCCACAGGTACAGATGGCCTGCCACACCTGATATTTCTTCGTGAACTTTGACAGTTTATTGTGTTTGAAAATATCTTCCACCTTTTCCCGTCCGATTGTCAATTCTGCCTTGACGTAAGTTTCATCGTCCTGTACAATTAAATTTCGTGAGCAATATTTTTTAATGAACAATGAAAGGAAATGCGTCAAGTTTAAGTCGACCAAATATTGATCGAAACACCCTGTATATCACTAATAAACTGTTGAGACCCGATTTAGAACAATTCCGTGAAAAATCGTCAAAATCAAGTGTTGAACATTTAAATATACACCTTAAACGAAACAATGCCGAGAAAGAAATACTTGTAGACAGATTAAAGAAAATAACATAAGAAAACAGTATGCGATCCACCCCTAAGGTATGTCGATCACTACCCCCAAAAACAAACACAAAATACGAGTTAACGGTCCAAGTCCTACTAAACGTAGTACACTGAAGTTTTTTTTACGACGGTAATGGTACCGCGTAAAAAAAACCGCGTTATTTCAAAAAACGACGTAAAAAAAGTCAAGGAAATAAAAATTATATTTCATATTCATATTGAAAGGATATGGTCATAAAAATGTATTGGGGTTGGAAAACATAGTTTCAGTAACATTGGCCACCGGAAATCTGCTACAAATGGATAGAGGTTGTTAATTCAATGTGTGCGCAAAGCAGTCCAGAGTAGTTATAGAGAGTTTTTGTTTTCGGCAAAGTTTCTCAGTGTGTCATTCGTCGTCTTTTGACATTATCATATTAGTTCCACATCATGCCGCAGCGATGGCGCTGCAGTCTATCTTTTCTAAATTAAGCGCTAGAGATTTGCCGTCTTCAGCAAAGTTTCTCAGTATGTAATTCATCGTCTTTTGACATTATCATATTAGTTCCAAATCATTCCGCAGTGATGGCGCTGCAGTCTATCTTTTCTAAATTAAACGCTAGAGAGTTGCCGTTTCCGGTCTTTCTTCAAATAAGGTAAGAAAAACAATATATAATATACTAAATAAAATTGTTGTCCAAATTTCAAATACTACCCTACTCTCCAGCTTTAGATTGTTTAGCCATTTAAACGCCAACTAGCCGTTGTGTGCCCAGCAAAAATAAAACACCCGTAAAAGAGTCCGACAGGATACCCGGGTATCCACCAAATTCAAATGGTTGTCACACTGGCAAATATTGGCCGATTTTAGTTTTGTTTTCACCGTTAGTTTCAAAAACTCATCTGCTTTATGGAAATCGGCAACGTCATTTGGATTCATCTGGTTCCCATAAATCCGGGTTTTCGGGGCTGAGGTTCGGTACGGTGACACTATTTGGGAATATCAAGTGAATTTCTGAAAAGACTGTCAAAACCTTTGGAATAATTCCTTAAAATACATTTCTATTCCATATACCTGAATATGCCAACTTTTTCCCAGACCGGTTATTCCAGAATAGGTTCCCAGTGGCCACGAACATATATAGAAGGAAACCCCAGCAATATGGGTATCAACATTCAGGAAATTTCTTCAGTAAGATATCTGTCAACATTGTGTGGCCTTTTGATGACGTGTTCTCAGACTGGCTATTCCGGAACAGGTTCCGGTGGGCCTTCAAGTGGCCATTAACATTTTCAAAATAAAACCTCGGCAATATGGGTATCAAAATTCATGAAATTTCTTCAGTAGGATAGTTGTCCACAAACCAGTTTTCCGGAACAGGTATTCGTGGGGCCTCGAATGGCCATGAACAAATTTAAAAGGAAATTTTGGCAATGTCTGGCATACGGGAAATTGTACTAGGATGACCGTTACGTTGATAAGTCGTCAGATGTCCATAAAACGTTGAGAATATCCTACTTAAGAAATTTCATAAATTTTGATACCCATATTGCCAGAGATTTCTTCTAAAAATGTTTATAGCCAATCGCAGCCATACGGGAACCTGTTCCGGAATGACCGCTCCAAGGACAAATCGTAAGATGGTCACAAAACGTTGAAAAATATCCTACTGAAAAAAAAGTCATGAAGTTTGGTACTCATATTGCTAGGGTTTACTCCAGAAAATGTTTTTGATCACTCCAGGCCTCACGGGAACCTGTTTCAGAATGACCGGTTCAGGGACAAACGGTCACTCCAAGGCCTACTTGTCTGGTGAACTCAGGATTACAAGGAACAAACGCTTGAGAAAAATTCAAGCAGTTCGATACACATATTGTTATGGTTCCATTGAAAAATGCCTATGACCAGCAACGGACCCTTGGGAAACCTTCTCCGGACTGGCCACTTGAAGTATTATACATCCGATGGACCCAAAACAAGAAAAATCAAACTGCTGAAGAAATTTTAAGAAGTTTGATACCCATATTGCTGGATTTCTACCAAAATCCACGATCAGTATCATTACATCAGTACATATAATAAACTGTAAACAACAATTTTTCTTTTTCAAAAAAAGTATTGTTCAGAGGCTAAGTTGGGAAATGTACAATCAATATCAACAATCAAATTTTTTGCACGTATTTTGTGACTTGACTATTTTTACGTTGTTTTTTTAGATAACGCGGTTTTCTTACGTCGTTTTTTTTATAACGGACCGCGTAGTAAAATATATTTTACAAATGAAGCTTTAGAGAGTTGCCGTTCTCAGTAAAGTTGTTGAGAATGTAAAATATTGTCACTTGATATTATCAGATTAGTTCCAAATTGCACCGCCAAATTCTAAATTGCCAAAACGTGCTCTAGGAAAGTGCTGTATTTAGCAAAGATGTTAATTATATAATAAAGGCATTCAAAATAATCACGTTCGATCCAGATCGTACGTCAAAGATGGCGCTGCCATATTTGCGGTATAAATTAGAACTAATATGACAATGTCAAAAGACGACGAATGACATACTGAGAAATTTTGCCACGGACGGTAACTCTCTAGCACTTCATTTGGAAAAGATAATCTGCATCCACATCTCTACAGTATACCTAATGTGTAACTAATACAACAAAGTCAAACGACGACAAACAACATACATACTGAGAAAGTTAGCCTAAGACGGCAACTCTCTAGCGTTTAATTTAGAAAAGATAGACTGCAGCGCCATCTTTGCGGCATGATGTGGA
The DNA here is from genome assembly GCA_034211315.2 of Aedes japonicus. NCBI lineage: Eukaryota > Metazoa > Arthropoda > Insecta > Diptera > Culicidae > Aedes > Aedes japonicus. The sequence continues at coordinate 153,751 of JASCZW010000675.1, read as the reverse complement.
ACTAATATGATAATATCAATAGACGATGAATGACATACTGAGAAACTTTGCTGAAGACGGCAAATCTCTAGCGCTTAATTTAGAAAAGATAGACTGCAGCGCCATCTCATGCGGCATGATGGGAACAATATGATAATGTCAAAAGACGACGAATGACACACTGAGAAACTTTGCCGAAGACAAAACTCTCTCATAACTACTCTGGACTACTTTGCTCACACATTGAATTAACAACCTCTATCCATTTGTAGCAGATTTCCGGTGGCCAATGTTACTGGAACCATGTTTTTCCACCACCAATACATTTTTATGACCATATCCTTTCAATATGAATATGAAATATAATTTTTATTTCCTTGACTTTTTTTACGTCGTTTTTGAAATAAAGCGGTTTTTTACGCGGATTGCGTAAAAAAACCGCGTGAAAATAAACCGCGTCAAAACCGGGAAAAAAACTTCAGTGTATTTAGTCACTATGCTATAAAAAACCCGTGAAATACCGATTCCGTAAAGCTAACACGATTGAACCTCTCCAATAAGTGAACTGTATAAATATGACTGTCAAAGTTCGTTTCGAACGCGGTTGACCAGACCAATAGAGATGTTTCCGAATTTGTAAAGTCCAGAGTTATAGGGATTTTATAATTTCTCTGTAAAATAATGAATATAATTATAATAATAGTTTAGATACTAAGGTACCGTAATTACGATATTAATTACAGTTCATAGAAAGGTTTAAATTGGTGCATTGTGTACAAATGTTTATTAGTACCAAGTCGAGTTATAAGTACGAGACACTGAAGAAGTCCGCACATTGTAGACAAAATACGCGTCAAGTCTGTCAAGATAAGCAAAGGTAGTTGGAATTAAATGGAAAATACTATTTTTTCTTCTAATTTCTAGTTACAGGTATTCCACTAAACAGCTCAAATACTCTAGGACTTACCAGATTCAATACTGCGTTTTATTTAGGTAAGGTAGGATGGATGGATGGATGGTACATATTTGCGCTATAGTTTTGTACGATAATAATGATAATATAGGTTTACTGATTACTTAGTATAATCATAGACTAACTCTAAGACCAGTAGGTCCCATACTAAAACGATTTTTATCTTGGCTCAGTCAGTACTAGCACATCGGTCCCAAACTCGGTCCCAAGCTTAATAATGCGCCCTTAATAATGAACTCACACGAACACACTCTCAAATATTCTGTCAAAATAACACAGCAAATCAAAACAAAGGCGCAAATACGTACAGCAAGGTGCTGACTTCAAGGTGTATTTCGGACCAAGGGGTGCTACAACAGTGAACCAATTTCAAATCGCTAGTTGCATATTGATTGTTGGTATAATAGGATTAGGATTACCTTTTGATAAGGAGTAGATGAATAGATTTTAAGACGGTTTAAATTTACATTGATTAATTTTATGATTTTCCATAACTAATAATTCAGTTCTTTTTCTCGTTTTGTTTTGTTTTGTGCTTACTCACGAGTAGTGAAAGCTATAGACACTCTAGTAATAGACCGGACAATGTGCCGCCATGTTGTATCCAAAACGAACATTTCCTCGCATTTCCCATACGATTTGACAGTTGTTTTGGATACATCAACTGTGCCAGACTCACGTTGTTCGGTCTATTACTTGAGTGTCTATAGTGAAAGCCGGTCGCTCTGACACTTCCATTCAGTGCCGTCGGAGCAGCAGGGGCAGAGCTGTTTGAGAAGCACATTCAGAAAGGGCGCGTGCCGTCCGATAGTCAGGCAACAATGACTTAGCTTATAACATCAAACACATATCTGAAAAATTGATTGGTCAAATAAGTGAATCTATATTTTAAAAATATGAAACGTACACCTACATGACTCAGCTACACTGAAAAGAAATCAATAATTTTTATTATTAAAATTAGCATTCAAATCGGTCAATTTTGGCATTGAATTGAAATCATGGGAGTCAGTATGATTTTCATTTGCCGCACATAATGTTTTACACCCGTCACTTAATTGACAAGCGAAGTGAAGTTTACCGTGTGGTGGTTGAGGTACTTGGTTTGCCAGCGGAAGTCGCAGATTTTTTTGCCGAGCATTTTTTACAAACAAATAAGACCTCTTTTATTCGCACATTCCATTTTATTACATGAAAAGATACAAAAAATCCAATACCAACCTTTCTATGAAAAATATATCCATGCACCTTTTCACATAAAACGTATTAAAAAACTCATTTAAATTTTGCCAGGACACGTTAATGCAATCCATGTACACTATAATTAATATATTTTTAGCTGTTGCACTTAAAGACTATATATTTATTGCACATATAGTTAATTACTCTATGCGTCATGAATAGTATTTGAACACATTTAATAAAAAATAAGTGTTGCACTTATTGCACTTTCCCCAGATCTATAGGTGATTGCACTTAAATATAAGGTGCATTGGTTTTTGAGTGTAGTCAAATGTCACTTTTAAAAGTTTACAGCATGAAACATGTAACATATGTGTTTTTATATTCTTTTTTTAGGCTTATTGGGATCTGACATCCCTGAAATGACGAGAAACGTCAAAATCAAAATAATGGGTGTTCAGGTTTTTTAATTGGACTATTGAAAAAAATGCGTCAAGTTTTAATCGTTACACCCTTTATGTTTTGATTACCGTAGATTTCTTCAAGCTTAACCATATAAATCTAGTTTGCAGCTGACAAGTAAAAGCCTGACGTAATTTTTGCCATTTCTTCGGAAGTAATTTTGACAACTGCTCCAGTACGGGTGAAATATTCGTTTTCCCTGCGGAACAGTTGGAAGGACTATTGTTCCTCAAGTAAATGTGACAGCCCCATTTAGATTACATGGGCAGGCGTTACTAACGCTACGAAGTTTTCACTCCTTTTCAGCTGCATGCAAGGTAAGTAATTCAGACAGTAAAAGCATTTCTTGACCATTATTTGTCCTATCCTAATGCACATTACTTTGGTGCTGCATAATAGCCTATACAAGTAAAACCTTACATCGGATATTTTTCAGTTAGCAAAACCACGGTTTCCAAACCACGAATTGGATGTGAGGCAAGCAAGAAAGGTAGTTCATCTGCACCGCCCCATGGTTGAAGGGATGTCATGCACCATTTGGCAATAAGCTCTATCCCTTCTTTCCATGCTCAAACGAATACAGGACTAAACTCTATCCGTTACAAAACGCCCACGGCAGCAGCTTCTCTGAATGCAGAAGTCGAGAATAGTTCGCTTGGTTTTTTTTTATTGAATCTTTCTTGGCACATAATAGGAAGGGTATGGCTATCTCTATTGTATGTTAAAGAAACTTATCCATTGCGGAGTAATTTAATTTTAGAATATTTTTTTTAAATCCGTTTAAGAGCTAGACTGGAGTAAAATGAAATCAAATTACGGGGAATAAATTTCTTAAGTGAAACATCGACTGGTCTGGAGGGAGGATGGATCAAATTGCTTGCACAAGCGAACAACGGACCTACATCAACATTGTCTATCGCTGCTTTTGCTTGCGCTGTCGTAAACATTCAGAACACCAACTTTAGTGCGAGGATATTCTTTCGTTTTTTTTTGTCTATTGTTTGCTGAATATAAGCAGTAACCAGTATCATCAGCATCCTGTGCTATTTTGAAACATTAGTTTGCGGTTTTTTTTTTTGTTCATGCACTCCAGTTAAGGCCATTGTCGGTCATGCGGAGCACTTTAGCTTCTTCGCGTGGGATTATTTGTAATTCAACTTTGTACCTTGAATAACCTTGAAAATGAGAAAGTCGCAAAGTGAAGGCTGAAAAACACATAACGCAATTTGTGATCTAAAGATGTTATCGAAGGGAAGGTAATGCTTGAGTTAACTGTATTATTGAAGGAAAACAAGTACGAGCACGATGCAATTTGCAGTCACCGAATTCTAACAATATGAGCTTTTGTCTGATATTGCGAGGAAAACAATCGACGCTAGTGGTGGCTTCGCTGCCATTTGATCACCCATTCCATCCACAGAGACCACCACCACGAACTGTGGGATTATTTTTCTTCATGCGGGAGCCATTGCAGTGGAAATTTCAATTTCCCGGGAGGGGTTTATTTTTTGTATACTTTCACCCCCGTTCTGGGAATGATGATTGAAGCTTAGCTCTGGGATTCGGTAAGTGACATCAATAGCATTCTTCCATTTCTTTGGGAATTTTTCGAAATACATAGAAATCGTTTTGATGAAGCTGAAAAAAATTAGGCAGACTAAAACAACGGTTGCTAGTTTGAAATATGTGGAATGTTAACATCGTTTTTCGATTATTCCAACATGCGCTGAGTTGTGTTTTGATATTTCCAACATGTTTTGAATTCCGGTTTTGCAATAATGCTTCGATTATTTGGAATTTACAGAACTACGTACTAACCTCTATTGGGTTTTTACATGCATCATGATGTGCACAGTGCTGTAAATATTCATTTCAATCCAATCCGCTAAATTCGCCAACAACACGTTCCAGAAGCTGATTTTCACAATGGCACGTATGACAAAATGGTTGTGCTTGATTATGTTCATAAATTTGGTTCATAATATCCTGTTCTAATTCATCATTGACTATCATTTGAATATTACAGTGAATATAACACTTTCTGTATACCAGTTAGGGCAATGCACTTTTAAACAAAGTTGTAGAATTTGTCAAGAGCTACAATTTTATCACACACCGTATTCATAAATTCCGCTGTTGAACCAAGTTATTGATAAATTTATCCAATGGCACGGAAAGACATTTTACAGCACTGGTTGTAACGCTCTTTTCCGTGGTAAAAAGTAAAATTATAAATTTAGCTGTAAATATGATAGAAACTACTTGCTGATGTTCTGGGTCGTCAACAGGTACGAGAGTTAGATCTTCTGGAGGAACAATCTCCAGAATTGCAGAAATGCTTAATGCTCATTTCTAGATAGGCAAAAACCAGCTTAGGTCTTGGGCTCCTCAAATCGGTGATGAGCGCTGAAATTTTTTATTTATTATCCAAAGCGATCTACTAAATCTTCTGTTTAACGCCCAAGATGGAGGGATATTTACGCTTAGAAAGAATCGTAGTGTGCGGTGCTCGATGGAAGATGCAAAAAAACTCTTGTTCTTTTTATATGTGGATTTTCCTAGTAAATTTGTGCATTTGAGATCTTTAAAAGACCCATCTCATAGACGGAATTTGCAGAACCAACGACTGTTCGGATAGGTTTTCGACTAGACGCAAGCACGGTCTTTTAGCAGCTTATGCAGCTTTATAGCTGGAAATTATGTTTGCGCTAACTAATGTCTTTGTTTCATTATTTATTTAATCACTTACATTTTCGTGTTATTCTTGTTTCTTAACCGTACAAACTTTGTGGGTTTACATTTGTTTGGCCTATATTGTGGCGCTCCTGGTGGACGGATTTGGAAGTTCTTGGCGCCCACGTGTCGGGAATTTTGTCAGCTTCACGTATGTATTTTCGACATTCCGTAAATCGACTGTACTTTGTAAACAATCAACATGGAAGCCGAAAGAAGGAAAAAATTGTTCACAGTTATTTGGAAAATCCATTGTGGTCTGCATCTAGGCTAGCTAAACAGCTGAAATTGCCCAGGAAATACCGTATGGCGCGTTATCAAACGGTATAAGGAAACATTGACGACGATTCGGAAGCCTCAAGCCAATCGTTGGAGTGGAACTGTCGACCGAAACTGCGTGGTAAGATTTTGAAGACGATTAAGAGGAATCCCAATCTGTCGGACCGTGATTTGGTGGGTTAAGGTTTTCGGAACAACCTGGACCCTTTCTCTGCATACCATTCTTGAACGACTTTGCTGTAATGACAGCTTGCCAAATCTGGCCAAAACATTACGGGATGGTCGTGAGATCGAATGAACGGCAAAATTCGTGTTTGGAGACACTCTTTTGGTATAGTTCCGACGTCATTGTCTTATTTGTAACGAGAACTTTCGTTTTTGCCACAGCTGCAAATGCCCTGCCAAATCATGAATTTTCGTGCAAATTTGTCGGCGAAAACAAATTTAAATTTGGCTGGAACATCCCCCGAGCCGTTGCCAAATCTAATTTTCGACCTGGGAATTGCCCGAAGTCAGCCTTGACATAGGTTTCATCGTCCATCAGAAGACGCCCGTCGAACTTGGTCAGCACCTGGTCGTATAACTTCCGAGCACGGATTTGGCCGCACACTATTCCGTTTTTACTGGTCCAATTTGGCTGTTTGCTAGCTCGATACGACTTGATTCCTTCCGGGGTCGAGTTCTCCTCACGGTACTATGGGCAGCACTTTCTGGCAAAATCTTGACGCATCCGACGAGTTTCCGGTCGACAGTTCCACTCCGACGATTGGCTTGAGGCTTCCGAATCGTCGTCAATGTTTCCTTATACCGTTTGATAACGCGCCATACGGTATTTCTGGGCAATTTCAGCTGTTTAGCTAGCCTAGATGCAGACCACAATGGATTTTCAAATAACTGTGCACAATTTTTCCCTTCTTTCGGCTTCCATGTTGATTGTTTACAAAGTACAGTCGATTTGCGGAATGTCAAAGATACATACGCCGAAGCTGACAAAATTCCCGACACGTGGGCGCCAAGAACTTCCAAATCCGTCCACCAGGAGCGCCACAATATGAGCAAAAGTTTGTTCCAATTCTAAATGAAGCAAGCCTTGAGGTCAACAGTCTGTTGAGATCTCCAACTCCTCGGAGAAGTCGTTGGGACTTAGATGGATGCTGTTGGTAATCTCGCTAACGGCAGCTTATTGCGGGCAGCCGATATTTTGTCCGGAGATCGTTGGAGCTAACGATGTGTTGAAATATCTCAGCAGTCTCTCTGCAGAGGTTATCAAGCGATCGCTAGAGCCATTGCTGTCTAGTGGGATCAAAAAAGGAAATGGGATTTGGCTTGGATTTAAAAATGTTTGCCCTTCCCACAAGGGCTTTGCATAATCTTGGAGAGTTACGGATCTTGTTGGCAAAACCATTATTGCTCTGTTACCAGTTCTCTAGTTTTGTTTTAGGGTGGAGTTGCGCAAGTAGTCCAGCAACGGATACAGGACTACTCACTTGATCTATCACTGGAATGTGTTGTTTCCGGACCTAGGAGATTGCTTGCTCGATGTTCTGCAGTTGCCGATCGATGGCCAACAACCGACTCATGGTGCGTGTTGAAGTCGATGTTGTCGTCGACGTGTTGTCGGAACCTCTCCCAACTGAGGAGCAAACTTCGGCCACCAATGGATCCGAGCTGAGTTTCTGGTGCACGACCGGCTGAGCGATGTTGGTCGCCATGTTGGTGAGGAAGATGAGGATCGTTAAGTTGGCCCCGGATCTGCTTGGTGTAATGACCATTTTGTAGGTTTTCCTGATTGATCGTGCCGTTTTGGTTGCGTCAGGTGTTCCTACAGGTTTCGTGTTTTTGCGTTCAGGTCACATCGCAGGGCAATCGTGACTTCTCCTTCATCAGAGCCGCATTGATTTAGTCGCATAAATCCGGATGGAGACGCTAATTTATGGCTTGAGGTGCGTCTCCGTGACGACGGTAAACTCCACCATATGCTCCGAGTCGTAGAGATGTTAAACGGTGGGTGGATACGTGCAGATACTGCAACCTGGTTTGTACCAACCTGGAGAAGAAGCCAGCGTGGGGGTGGCGGCGGCTCCCGCGAATCGTTACTGAACGGAGACTGACGAAGTGGTTGGTCTAGCGATGGTGTAAATAGAGTGTCCTTGTCCATCGGAGATGGCGTACGACGTCAGGTGCGTCTAAGTGTAGAACTCGTATTCCTTAGGCGACTAGGTGAGCGCCAACAGCCAGCGCTTCCGTTGTACACATGATCTCTGTTCCCGTACTGCACAGCTTACACAGCAGATGAATTTGGATAGCTGCAAGCTCGGTCCTGAGTGCAGCGATGTCCTTTTGGTATCCACAAACTTGCATTTGCTCGCTGATATGCGGGCGTTAAGGCTCAACGCGAGTGATAACCGAAGCGGAACGGCAACGGCAACGGAATATCCCAATCTAACTAAACCTGCTTGTCGAATAGGAAACTGATTAGATCCAAGTTGATTCCAATTGGACGTTCATTTGCGACAACTTGCCGCTTCCGTTACGTTTCCCGTCCGCATTACGTTTGGGCCTCTAGGATCCGATGGACCGGCTTTGCCATGGCGCATCCGCTTGGAGCTGCCCGGTTGCGATATGAATTTGGGAGTGAATGTCACCGACGTAGATGTCACCGCAGGTTGATTTTTTCCGACCCATTACCACAGCAATAGGTCAAGCGGGGCACTGTTTGCCCGTCTCCTTGAAGCCAACTACATGGAGAACGATCAAAAGACAAGAATAAACAAGAAATCATTGAATAATTTTCCAAATGAACCCTCCTGCCAACTCAATCCTTTCATCCAACATCTCAGTGGTTTCCTTTCGGAAGTGCAGAGATGTTCTCGGCTTCCAATAAAGCGAGTATCACGTCAACATATTCCTACCATTTCCATATTTCAGCTGCACTGGTGGGGCTGGCGTCGGTATTGCCTTACAGCTCCGGTTCAAAGTAAATCTGTACGCACGGTTTAATACACCACCGCGTCCGTGGTGGTTGGAACAAAAAACGTTTGACAGGCACTTGTTGATGTTTCATTGAAAAAAAAAGGTGAAAAGTTTTTCTCGATTGTTCGACGAATCTCGCAGAGCTGAGGAGAAAAGTGTTGAGGTACGTGAAAGGCAACCCATGTGTCTCCACACGTGATTTGGCGAAGAAATACGATTCCAACTTTTCCACCGTGCATAGCATCCTTTCAAAAAAAGGATAAAAGTCATTTTGGGCCAGTAAATATTCGGATCGCTCCATGAAACTAAATTTAGTGGCCAAAAAGCGAGCACGATTACTATACGAACGAGTTTTGATGAAATTTGATGGCTGTATTTTAATGGATGACCAAATATATGTCAAAACGGATTACAAACAAATCCCCGGACGAACATTTTACTTGGCAACTGGTCGTGGGGATGTCCTTTCCCGGTATAAATTTGTTTTTGCTCATATGTTTGCTCGAAAACTAATGATTTGGCAAGAAATCTGCAGTGGTGGCCTTTAAACCAAGGTTTTCATCACATCTCACACAATGACGTCGAAGGTTTACATTGAAGAGTGTCTGGAAAAGCGGATTATACCCTTCATTCGGCAACACAAGACCAACGTTATGTTTTGGCCGAATCTAGCCAGCTGCCACTACTCTAAGGAGGAACTAGAATGGTATGCTGCAAACAATGTTAATTTCGTCACCAAAGAGATTAATCCTCCAAATTGCCTTGAGCTCAGACCGATCGAAAAATATTGAGCAATTGATAAGCGAAAACTTCAAGGATGCGGTAAAGAAGTGACAAATGCACAGCAAAACTGTTTAAGATGGGATAAGTTCGCCGGTACAATGTCACCAGCGACAGTGCAGATCATGATGGTATCGATCACAAGTAAAGTGGAACAGTTCATTTGAAACGGCAAAATGTAACAATTTGTTATATACGGTGTTCAATAAGTTCGAATACAAGTTTTCATCATTGCGTAGGTATGCGCCATGTACATATTCTGCATTGGTATTGGTGTCAGCTTTAGCTTCATTCATACGCCACCGAATGTGCGCGGTGTTGACATTCTGTTAGTTGTTGTTCGTTTGTTACGCGCGATGAAAGAGTATCGGGACTTCGTAATTAAGCGTTTTTTGAACGGTGAGCGACCCGGCGATATATTCCGGCTGCTGAAATCGCATGGGGTCAAGCGGAACTTTGTCTACACGACCATCAGGCGATACCGGGAGACGTCCTCGACCAATGACCGTGCGAGATCCGGTCGGCTCGCGTTCAGCGAGGACGCCACGGGTCATCAAGATCGTGAGGGAGCGAATTCGGCGCAAAAGAACCGCTCAATCCGGAAAACGGCTGCAGATCTCAACGTTTCCATTGGAACCGCTCACACCATACTCACCAAGGACCTTCGGTTTCAGGCCTTACAAAAACGTAAGGTCCATGGCGTTTCGGAGGCTACCAGCAAAAAGCGGTTGGATCGAGCTAAGAGGATCCTCTCTCGGCACGCTGGTCAGGAGTTTGTTTTTTCGGACGAGAAACCGTTCGTGCTGCAGCAGCTGCACAATGTGCAAAATGACCGGGTGTGGGCGCCATCGAGGGACAGCATTCCTGAATCCAATATAAACATCCCTCGGTTCCAAAGTGCCGCGTCGGTGATGGTTTGGGGGCAGTATGCAAACGTGGTAAGCTACCCTTGGTGTTTATTGAAAAAACGTCAAAATCAACGCGGCGTACTACAAAACTGAGGTTTTGGAAAAGGTTGTTGCCCCCAGTCTCCGAAGCCTCTACGGCGATGAGCACTACGTGTTCCAGCAGGACGGTGCACCAGCCCATACGGCAAATGTGGTTCAAGCCTGGTGTCGGGACAATTTAACCGACTTTCTGGACAAAACTTTGTGGCCTCCCAGCTCCCGGACTTGAATCCTCTCGACTTTTTTGTTTGGTCCCATATGATGGCGAAGCTGAACGAATACAAGGTCAGCACTTTGGATCATTTCAAGACGGTAATTCTCAAAATCTGGGACGAAATGCCCATGCAGTCCGTGCGTGCCGCCTGCGACGCGTTCGAGAAACGTTTGAAGCTCGTTAAGGAGTACAAAGGGGGGGTCATTCCAACCGAAATGTTGTAAACGTTCCTTGTAAACATAGCTTTCAATAACATAAATCCAAAAAATAAAAAAACATGTTTTCATTTTTTTAACAAATTTTGAAAGTGTATCCGAACTTATTGAACACCGTGTATATTGTTTGAAAACTGAGTAAATAATCTGTTGTTGGACGTCTTGATCTACTGTGTATCATGGTCAATTCTGAGTTATGATCAATTGAATGCGTCCAAATTTACTTTGAATCGGGCTTTAGTTTGAGAATACCAGTAATTCCTCATTGAGGATGCATATTAATCCCAAGAAACATCTTTTGATCTCCTGTGTAATCACAGCTGATCTAGAAATAACGAAGTAGCAACCTTGGGCCGAGATGATGCTACATTTTCATATTTACGATTGAACAAGCTGGTGTCGTTTTGTAGGTGAGATCTTTCTGATAATTAATGTATTACATGGACCTGTTTTGAGATAATACTAAATATGTGCTTGATTTTGACATTTTAATGAAATCCTGCGAGCTTATTGTATGTTAAAAGTAACCTCGAAATGGGTGTGACTCGACAGGCATTCTGAAGTGGACAGCTGGTTTTGTAATAGAGCTATTACTTTCTTGCACTCGGATTACAGGTCACTTAAAGGATGTGAGTTAGATCGACCAGCTGTAACCTGCTTCGTGCGGAACAACTTTCTCAAAAACACCAGAATAACAGCTTTCCAACCTAGGCCAAAATCTGAGTTCTGTCCCTTTTAACTAGAATGACGCATTGGGCTGATTCCTGCGTAATTACTGATTCCTGTAGAGTGACTCCAGTTTTGTGCGGTATAATATTCTTGGCTGCTTTTAAAAACAAAAGATCGTCAACCTATTATATTTTTTTTCAGACGAGGGTCTGTCTTTCAAATCCCAAAAATAAATCCCACAAAAGTTTCAAAAGTTATCATTGTTCATTTCTTTTTACTGGTCGAACACGGATGAGCCTCTTAATCTAACACAGTTAGCACTCTCCTCTAAAATTAAGAATAAAAAAACCTTACAACTAAAACTCAGCCCCTCGCTTCTCATCCACTACGCGTCACATTCCGGATCCTTGCGGTAGGCCAAATTCGGCGGCGACTTCGGGTCACAAACCGTCCGCTGCATCGCTTCCTGGACGCCCGCACTCAGCACCCGGAAGTTGACCTCGGTGTAGTCCAGCCGCGAGTACAGGAACACCGGCAGCTTGTTGCTGATGACCCAAATCGATTGCTTCGGTTCACGGTCGAGCTTCAGATCGTTGGGGAAGGTCAGTTTGTCCACGTCCCTTTCGACGACACCCAGATTGTTGCGGTTGTACGGTTTCGAGAGATCCCAGCAGCCCACTCCGCTCTGCTGGACCAGGGTGAAGAATTGCACGTTGTTGCGCGAAACGCCGGAGGTCGAAGATTGGCCGGTCTTGCCACGGCTACCGATCGGTTGGAAGGCCTTCGCCAGGCCGAAGTTCTGCCAAATGGTTTCATTCTGCAGGACCGAGGTTGGTACTTGGAATTCCTGGATGGGGTGAAGGGAATTGTGGTTAGTTTTTTGTTGGGGTGGAACAAGAATGGATTGACGAACCGTGAAGCTGGACATTGGGTGGTAGAATAGCATACGATCGCCGTTGCGATGAACGGGGGAAAGGGACATTCCGAAAACTCCATCGGACCACTGGAAGTTTAAGTCCTTGTAGTTGTAGTCACTGGCGACGGGGTTGGGATTGTAGAGGTAGTTGGTGGTACGCCAGCTCTTGAAGTCACGTAGGCTGAACACGGTGATTCCGTAACGCCACACATCGGCTACATAAGCGTAGGCATCTTCACATTGGGCATCCCGAATGTCAACGACGATGTTGGTGTGCAGCGAGTCCTGCTTGACTTGTTCCTCTGGCAGGGTGTAGCTGAAGAGCAGTTCGTCCGTTTGAAGGTTGAAGGCAAGGGATCTTCGGGGGCACACCTGTTGAAGGTTGGTCAGCGTGTCGATGACACCGGCGTCCAACACCCAGAGACGATCGCATTCGTCCACGTAGATTCGATACACGGACACGAGCCGGCTGCAGTCTGGATTCTGAGGAGTGGTGTGGAAGCTCCAGTCCGGGTAAGGGATCAGTGGAAGATTTGGATCCTGCACTGGCAGCGGCAGATAGGACAGAGTGGCCGGTACACCCGGGTTCCAACGAGGTGTAGTGATGAAGATGCGATTGCGGTAGCGATCAACGCCCAACGGGAGGTTGTTCTCCGGAATGAATTGTCTGTGGGTGGAAGGGAGATTAGAAGGGAAATGGTAGCGTGACTTCATTTAGGAAACTCACTTCGTCCGAATGGCATCGTTCCGGGCCGGCAGACTTGGGTACAGAAAGTCGATGGTCTTCCACTGGTAGATCACGTCGAACACGTTCTTGCCTTGGCTGGTGGTGAAGTCCTCCTGCAGCTGTTTGGAACCCAAAGCTGATACACCGCCGGGGGCGAGATAGGGATTGGCAAGAATTGGGGATGAAGTGGAGGTATTGCTGCTTGCCGAACGGCTGATGGATCCATGTCGGGTATGCATGAACGGGGAGCCGCCGAGAGCTGCAGGCAACACTGCGAGGGTTGCCAGTAGCAGACCAAGGATTGGCCTTTGGTTGAGCGGATTCATCTTGTATCTGAAATAAAAGGAGAGAGATCGGAATTAGTTGTTTGAGTAAATCAGGAATTGTTAGTTGAGTCGAGGTTTAATTGAGGAGGAGTTCCATGAAATAGATAACATTGTTTTTGCAAGCGTGCGATGGATTCGAAAAAATCTACATTTTCGAACAGATGTATCTGATTTTGTAAACCAAGAGGGGAAGTTACTAAATTCAACAATAAACCCTTAGCACTTTTATGCAAACTAGGACCATCAAAACAAGGAATAACATTTCCCTAACATGACGGTGATGCTTCATTCCGTGAGGACATTTGAGAAATGTCCCAAGCAACACCAAGCCGTCATACTCAGTTGCAGCAACTTGATTGTGACCTAATTGAGTCACATTGAAGTAAGTTTTACTGGTTTGCAACAAGCGTGTTGCTAGGGGTCGTTTAAGGAAGGAAATGGATGAAGTTTGAAAATTGAAAATCAAAAGCTATGACGTTTTATTTCGCTAATATTTGCCATATTTTCTGTGTCTGTAACTATAAAACATATGCCAAATGTGATCTAAATAAAATTTTATCAAGACCTTGAGTATTTTAATTGGGTAATCTCACCACTTAACAGCGAAATAAATTCGCACAAAATATTGCACCTCTGGGCACAGGTCTACCAGTGCAACTCGTCATTTGGCATTAGACACAACCAGTTTGCTCTGATAGCAACATCACCATGAATTGAATTATCATATAATGAGTGCCTGTAGCGTCACCTAGTTGCAACCATGAAGGTCCTTCGCTCCCGTATTACAGCCCGTTTCCGGTAGCAGCCAATCACGCTAATTTCCATTTCGTCCCCTTTTCCTACTCTTCCCTCCGCACCCACAACAAGCGAATGCAAGCACAAATTAAACAAGCCGCGATGCCATGTATTGAAGTTTACATCGAATCGAAAAGGGACAACACACCACTAATTTGCAATCGCTGACAGTTGCAGTCACACGGGACACACGTGGTGGGAATGTCCACACAGTAGGCTGTACGGCATCTATCTCAATCGGTTGCGTACGATATCATGTGAATTTGCATATCAACCGAGCACTGCAATCCACTAGATTCAGTAGCAAGATGGGACGGTAGAATGGCAAATGCTACAAACAGTTCCTGGTGCTTCTTGAATATGACTAATTTACTGTACACCAAGTGGTTAAATGTTCAGCACGAGGCCATGTCCGTTCTGATTGAAGTAGGTTAAATTCTGAAGTTAGTTTGATTTCTTTACCTAAAGTGTGTAGCGATCAAAATTAAGTTTTACAAGAGCGCGTGTAAAATGATTAAATTTTATATTCGACAATTCAAACTATTTTTTAAAAGCATAATTAACGATTGTAATCGTAAAAAGCGCAACAATTTCTTTTGTGTATGACTTTTTATAGCATGGGTAAAACTTGATGAAATACTGGGTAAAACTAGTTTAGAGTGTAATGTTTACAGGTACATTCATCACAATCTGTCAAGTGGTTATCGAGATGGCTTCCAAGCAAGAAGTGCTTCGAGAAAAAGTGATGGGCACGGTAGTGTCAAATCCAGGCCAGTGCCACAAGCGGATCGCGAAACAGTTGGGAATCGACAATTCGACCGTGTTCCGTGTGGTAAAATCGTTGTACACCCAGACAACCCAGCGGCGAGCTGGCGGTGGAAGAAAAGTGAAGTCGACGGCCCCGTGAACGAAAGGATGGTGAGGGATTACTTCCAGCGCAATCCGAACCATTCAATTCGGGACGTGGCCAAGAAGGTAATTTCTTCCGTCTTGTTCGTCCAGCAGGCAATGAAGCGGGTCGGATTTCATGTCTTCAAGGTAAGAAAGGCGCCTAACCGAACCGATAAACAGAATACGGTGGCCAAATTCCACGCCAGGAAGTTGTACCGCGAGTGGTTGGCGCAGCCGAAATGCATCGTAATGGACAACGAGACGACGGCAAGTCATGCCTGGCTGTTTCGGAGAAGTTCCGGAAGAAGGGGGTCGACAAATTTGCCAAGAATTACTTGGTGTGGCAAGCGAGGCAAATTTAGCAAGTCGTACATAACACCACCGGCACCATCAACGGCCAAACATATAGAGAAAATGCCTCCAGAAGCACCTGCCGCCTTTTCTCCGGTCCCACGAAGGTGACACTCTGTTTTGGCCGGAGATGGCATCGTGCTATTACGTGAAACCGGTGATGCAGTGGAACTTCGTCCAATAGAAACAGTTCTTATGAAGGGTAAGCTCCGGGAAACAGGGAAGCTCCTCAAAAACGACAAGGATTTGAAGAAAGAGTTGATAAAAGTGTGTAAGAAAGATGGCGCAAGTGTTGCACAGGATTGCATGGGTAGCGTTAAGTCCAAGGTGCAGGTATTTAGCCTAGAAGAAAAGCCTGTGAATAAACCAACTTTGTAGAAATATTTATTAATTTATTCCCTGAAAGAAGTAAAGAATTAGCGCAGGTCATTAGCGCTGAAAGTCACTTTAAAAAAGCTTTAAAAAAAATCCCTGAAAGTATCAAAACTATCTGACTTAAAATTGAATTTTTGGTGATAATTATCTGATAATTTGTCTGTTGCATTTTTTTCGAGTACAATTTTAATAAAAAAGGTACCGCAGTGTTGCCAGAAAAAAATTTGAATTTCGTGGTGAAAATAATTTCACCACTTGACAGAGTTGTCAAAATACCTCATATGTGTTCCACGTAGTTATATTTACCATAAAATGTGGAACCAATTGGAGCCATCCCCGCATTTTTACCAGTTGAGGCTTAGGATCTGTTAAGCAATACAATTTTTTTTAAATAAATTTTCCTTGTCACAGTTTTTCTGACTTTTCTTTGGAGTTTTCCTTTTCTGTGAAATTTTTTTTTGGAATTATTTTTGGATAGTATATTTTTTCAGATTTTTTAACAAAATTCCTTACAATTTTGGAAAAAAAAACCTTGTTCTGCGATGCTCTGTTCTTGAGTTCTGGATTTTTTAAATTGGTGATTGTGGAAACTTCAAAGTTTGAACAAGAGTTTCCAAAGAACCCTGACCCTGTTTTTTTTAAACCTATATACTCTACTCGTGGATAAAATTTCATGAAAATCTGAGAACAAAACCTGTACGATAATAAAAATAAACTACCCCATCTGATATCTGCATTTTAGATACTGATAAACTTTGGCAAATACGACAGCTCTCTTAAGCTTTATTTGGCACAGATAGACTGCTGCGCCATCTCTATAGTAAGATCTGTAACCATAGAAAACAGACATCTGACTCGAATTTGAAAAGTGTGTAGGAAATATAAAGTCACTTCAGAAAGGCAGCACAAGTTGCAACATCACTGTGGCGCTGCTATCGCAAAATTCTTAGGCTGATGTCAGTGGCAAATGTTACCAATTTTACCGACCACCCTTAGCTCAGTCGGTAAAGGCGCGGCTACAAAGCAATACCCTGGCTACTGGAGGTGGCTCGGTTCGATTCCCAGTTTGGTCTAAGAATTTTTCGTTAAGGAAAATTTCTCGACTCCCTCTGCATAGGGCAAGATTGTACTTGCCACACAATCAAACTAAAGCAACTACTAATGGTATCTGGCATCGAAAGCTCATAATTGATACCTGTGGAAGTGCATTTAGAATGCAAAGTTGGGAGCAAGCCATAAGCGAATTGCGAAAGCAATAAGCTTGAAACGCTTAGAAAGAAGATGGTTACCGTTTTTGGCAACACATATTTGGCATGGCCTTCTTTGCATTTTAGGAAATCCATCTAACGTTTACGGCCATTTCTGATTACACTTGAATATTATTGTGGGATCCTTTTAACATAGTTGTCTGAATACAACTCAAATAACTCTAAGTAAATACTGGATGGATAAATAGGTCATGTTGCCAAAAATGGAAACCTACTGTGTTTGTATTCACCACTAGGTAACGCAACATGCTGTTTGTGCGGTGTTAGCATTTTTAACGAGGTATTAACGTATTATGATTTGAATTCGTACACAACCTTTTGAAGGCATTTTGTTCTAACTAAGATGTGTATTCTCTTTGCTGGAACTAATCTGATAATGTAAAAAGACAAAAAATGACATACTCAAAAATGTTGCCGAAGACTGAAACTCTTTATAGCTTAGTTTGGCAAATGTAGAATGCAGGAATGAATATAATAATGACAAAAGACGACAAATTACTACTGAGAGACTTTGCCAAACTCTCAAAAGCTTCATTTGACAAAGATTGACTACAGTGCAATCTCTGCGATAAGATCTGGAACTAAAAAGACGACGCATGACATACCGAGAAACTTTATTCAAGACGGCATCTCTCTAGAGCTTCATTGAGCAAAGATGCTATCTTGTCGCAAAGGTCTGGAATTAATCTTATAATGTCATAAAATGACGAATGGCATACCGAGAAACTTTGCCGAAGATGGAAGATCTCTAGAGCTTCATTTGTCAAAGATATACTCAGCTTGATTCCTGAAACAAGATCTGGAGCTCACCTGATAATCTCAATAGATGACAAAGATATACTGAGTAACTTTGCCGAAGACGGCAACTCTCTAGAGCTTCATATCGCAATGATAGGCTGCAGCGCCATGTCCGCGGCACAATCTGTAACTTAAGTGATTATTTCAAATGTCTTCATTTTACATCCTGAACAACTTTGTTGAACCCAAGTAGCACACTACGATCATAATTAGTTGTAGTAACTTGATTATGACTTAGTAAGTCATATTTATGTGTATCTTAACCGAATGGCAACAAGTGTGCAACTAGGGGGGTCGGCAACTCTCTAGAGCCTCATTAAGGAACTCATCTGATAATGTCAAGTGACAACATTTTACATTCTAAACAACTTTACCGAAAACGGCAACTTTGTAAAGCTTCATTTGGCAAAGATAGACGACAGCGCCATCTCTGTGGCAAAATATGATCATATCAAATGAATGCATTTAACGTACTGAAACTAATTTGATAATTTCAAATTACTGCATAAACAGAACTGAACAACGTTTCAACAACTTTTAGACTGAATACAACTGCAACTCTCAATAGCATAATCTGGCAAAGATAGATTGGACCGCTATATCTGCGGCAAGATTTTGAATTAAAATAATAATGACAAAAGACGACAAATTACAAACTGAGAAACTTTGATGAAGACGGCAACACTCTAGAGCTTCATTTGGCACAGATAGACTGCAGCGCAATCTTTGCGGCGCAGTTTGGAACTAATTTGATAACGCCAAATGACTGCATTCCAAATTCTCATCAACTTTACCGAAAACGGAAACATTATAAAGCTTCATTGGACAAAGACAGACTGAAACGCCATCTCTGCAGCACGATTTAGAACTAATATTATAATATCAAAAGACGATTCGTCAATTCCAATATCGACCGTAGTATCTTATTTGTCATTATTTGTGATTTATAAAAAAAATTACAGAAAAATGAAAAATTTGGTGGAATATTAAAAGTCAGCAAATTACTTGTACTCAATTTTTTAGAACAATAATAGTTAATAATAATAATTATTGTAAACTGTCTCTTATTTTCTCATGGAAATTTACCGACTGTATTTTTTTAAAGAATTTCTCGAAGATTTTATAAAAAGTTGTCTCTTATGAAGTTTTGTGGTTCTAAAGGAATTTTTTGAGGACACCTGATATAACAACATAAGAACTTTAAGATAGTTCCAGAAGTAATTTTTGGAGAAAAGTCTGATATTTTGGAGAAATCAAAGAAGAATTTTTTGAACGAATCTCAAACCCTGTTCGCACTACAGCATATATTACGTGATATAGAGTATCTTGAAATCGGCGTCTACACCTCTAGTTTTCACTAGAAATAATGTGTATGACATTTGATATCAAGATACTATATTTCACGTAATATAGGTTGTAGTGCAAACGGGTTGACACAATGTTATACAGGGTGGCAACGTAGAAATGATACACTCGGAAATTGTTATAAAACTTAAACAGAATTGTATTTCTCATTCATTTCACTTTTAATAACAAGACAAAATGTTAAACTTTTATTGTGCTTAGTGAAGTTCAAACCTTTCACCTTTGTATTTAATCACGGTACGGAGACGCTTCTCAAAGTTTTTGCAAGCCGCACGCACCACCTCCTCCGGCATTTGATCCCAAATCTCAACCAAGCGTTTTTTAAATGAGTCCAAACACATGTGCTTCATATTGCCCAGTTTTCCAAGCATGTAGCCCCAGATGCTGAAGTCCAGTGGGTTCAAATCAGGAGACGATGCAAGCCATTCTGAGCAGCTGATGAAACATGGTAAATTTTGCTTACACCAATGCTGAACAACTATGGCCTTATGCGCTGGAGCTGAATCTTGCTGGAAGCAAAAACTTTCCGCACCGAAAAGTTTCTTAGCATAGGGAAGTAGGTGGTCCTTGATGACGTATTGTAAATAGTACTCTTTGTTTATTTTCACCCCCTGTCTATGAACAGCAGCGGTAATTTGCCTTTTGACGATATTGCACCCCAAACCATCACCGCAGAGGCATTTTGATATCGTTCAACCCCTCGTTTGTCAGCCGGTATTTCACGAAGATTTGTTCCATATACACGATCATTTTGTTTGTTCAGGGACATTTCCAGAGTAAACAATTTTTCATCTGAAAAAATTATGTTATGACCAGCGTGCGTCTTAAGCAACGCACGTGATCTGGCAACTCTGTCTTCAATATTCTTGCGTGTCAATCCGTGAATCCTCTGTTTTTTGAAAGCTCCATATCCAAGGTCACCTTTCAATATATTTTGCATTGATGTGTGACTCATTTTCATTTCACGCGCCATTTTTCTCGCCGACCGAGCCGGATTCCTTCGAATTCGCTCATTAACTGCCTTGATCGCTGAGGGCGTCCGTACACTGCTTTTTTTACCGGGTTTCTTCTTAGGGACAACAGTACCAGTATCTTTGAAACGCTTTATGGTCCTGTACACAAATAATCTGCTCAATTTCAAATGCGACAGCTTCCTTCTGATCTCCAAATTAGTCAATCCGTCAAGATGCAAGATCCGAATTTGTTCTCTACATGAATCCATTTCTATTTTCGTCAACTTAAGAGCACTAATTCAGTTTGTTGTGTACGAATGAACTGACAACAAGTCACTGTTTCAAATCGTACACAAGGGGTCTACCGATAATGGTATACATTGTAGCGAGGAGATCACAAATGAGTGAATCACTTTCATGTTGCCACCCTGTATATTTAATTCTTAATTTTAAAAATTTCACAATGGGTTTTCTAGAATTATTTTATAATTTTTTTTCTTAGATGTATGCAGGAATTCTAACATTTAGTTCTCCAGAAAATACTTTAAAAATTTCTTTAATTATTCCGCTGAAGTCCGCTGTTTGTCTAATTGTTCCATTAGAGAATTTCCTCCGGCAGAATATCCACAGCTTTGAGCTTTGGATAAGATGGAGCATCGGTTCCCGTAGTAGCACACCACGATCATAATTAGTTGCAGCAACTAGATTAAGACTAACAAAAGCACATTTATGTTTTCTCAACTTAATGACAACATGTGTGCTACTAGGGTTATGATGGGTTCTGAACGATTCGTTTAGAAGCTGCTGAAACGTGACTGTCCCCTTGTACAAGCAACGCATGCGATATGCTGCAACTGTACCTGGAACAGTTTCAAAACGATCCAAGGTATTCAAAGCATCTTGAAATTGAAGCATTTGAAAGTTCTGCATCTATCTACTTCCCGATGGTTTTCGTTGGAGTCATCAGAGGTTTCGGAATTCCCGAACATGTGCAATCAATTGAAATCTCGCTAATGGTTCTCCTTGCAAATACATGTAAGGATGATTACCTAAAACATCGGATGGATTTCGGAGTTAGAGAAATGCCTAAACTCTCTATGATACCAAGAAGGAGGCTTTCTACTTGATCTGCTGTGCTTTTAAAACCGAGTTGAACATACAAATCATGAAATGCTTTGATCTGAACGATTCAGGTCTGACTACATCATCGAGTATTCAATAATATCCGATCTTCTGTGAAAGTGGTAAGAAAAAAGCCATCGAAAATGTGTTTCGTGAGCTAAGGACGGCAATCATCTGCAAGGACATTGAGGTGGAAGAATCGGATGACTGGGAAACTTGTTCGAGAAAACTGATGCGTTTCAAACGATGCTAAGAAAGTTCATTGTGACCTTTCTACATATTTCGTACTACTAATTTCCTTTAGGAAGGATATCGATATTGAATAAGTGTGATGTTGGGATATCAATAAATACACTTAAGCCCTATTGAAAAGACCATTTTGTATCCGCGAATAAAAATAAAAATGTGCTCTGATGATGAATAGATATACATTTACTGTTTTGATGCACACATGGGAGAGGAACTCTCTC
This sequence comes from Aedes japonicus, assembly GCA_034211315.2. Lineage (NCBI taxonomy): Eukaryota > Metazoa > Arthropoda > Insecta > Diptera > Culicidae > Aedes > Aedes japonicus. The sequence continues at coordinate 131,988 of JASCZW010000675.1, read as the reverse complement.
CTCATTTGGGTTTGTTTTGATTCGCAACGTCTGAAATCATTCAAGTTCCTCTCCCATGTGCGCATCAAAACAGAGTGCGTACAGTATATCGCTAGAAAAACTATCACAAAGCCATCAGTAGTATACACATGAGCGCTTTCCAAACGTCATCTTTTGCCTTTTGAGGAGCCGGATTTGTCCGTGCCTTAACCTACCCCGCAGTGGGATGTTAGGCAAAGGGTGAAGTCGTTGGTTCGAGTACTACTGTACCCATGCCCTTTTGCTCAATTTTCAAACATCTGTTCTATTTCCAACCTGCCGTACATTAACGGTACTTTCAACACTTTCTCTTCATATCTTTCATGCTAGCAAAAACATGACTATCAACTCTTGCTGTGTCATGGTGATGAGCGAACATCTTCTTCTACATCATAATCGTTACTCCACGCACGGAGAATGCAAACATAAGAATTAGAGAAGATTTTTCTGGCAAAAATTAAAGATGGTAACGGAAAATAATGTGGCAACCCTGGCTGCAATCACTCCTAAAGCTTTTTTTTTCTGAGGAGATTTAAGCAAGCTTCGGGCGCGAGCGGACGTGTTTATCTGTCGCTGTCAGTTTTTTTTTTCGTTAAATGCTCCATTTACGACGTGTGGCTTCGTAAATTTACCGCAAGAGCAAATTGTCTGACAGATCATCGCTTTTTCGCCTAATTTATCAGTGAAAACTGCGGTGTCCGCATTGTCAATATCATCATCTTCACGGATCGTGTAATATTGCGATCCTGGCGATGTTTTATAGTCCAACATCTATTACGTTTCGTTATTCATTATGGTGCAGTTTTTATTCTTGGCGAAAACTGTGTCATATGGATACCGTACCCGTGGTTTCACGCTGGCTGCTTATTTAGGACTACTTTTTGACTGCTTCTACTTCGTGTACGTCTTCAGCTTCAATCGCTCTTTGGCTCGTTGAGCGTTGGACTTCGAGGTGATCAGCCTCGTCCGATTTGGGGTTCGCAAGGAAATGCTCCTCCTTGAACTACCAGATCTCAATACGCACCGCTTTCACACCAACGTTTTCCAGTTTTGCCATCTTTTTTAGTGATAATCTTGGAACAGTGCTCCTCTTGCACATGATGGCACGGCGTTTTTCAACGGAAATCTTTCCCATCTCTTTCCAATGCGCGTGAAACTTTGCTGTGAGTTGTTCGCGGTTTGACGTTTGGGTGTTAACAATGAGATGGAGCAGACAGACTACCCGAATAAAAATATTTGTTCAAATTGCAACGTTAGTAAAGTGTGCTCTTATTTTCTGGAACAGTCTATAGTATACACACTTAAAAATTATTAAATTTTACACGATACGTACTTCATTTTTGTTAAAAGTCAGGGAACGTGAAAAAAGATTTAATGTAATATTATGTCTCCTGAAACTAGCACATACGCAAATCGACGAAAGATGTGTTTGATTTTATTTTTCTCATCTCTTTCAACTCATTCTTATGTGCAACGAGACGTGTTCATGTGTCGGTCTTAGGAGACAGAAATTTACATGACTTTTTGGTAGAGTTTAGTCATGATTGGTGGTTTTAGGAATTGTCATGTTTTCAATCAATGGATTTTCGAAGTACTGAATTCAGAAACGTTTCCATTTTATGCGATTACAGACCCAGGAGGTCTATTAAGTAATATTTAACATCTGACATACAATTCCCATCCACTCATGAGCACCGATTTCCAGTGTGAAATAGATCATTGCTTCTGTAAACAGGCTTGAAAAGCTTCCAATCTACGCCAACAAAGCCCTCAAAGTATCGGTAACCGATCGGTTTACATATAAGCCAGCCAAATTCATCTCAACCGTATCGTCGAAACCGATCTATGACCATGCATAACAACTCTCATAAACCAACTCAACCGCATCTATTAGCCACCGGCTCAACGCATGAGCCAATCAATGATGTTTCCCACCAAGTCTGACACTAATTCAAGAACATCTACCGCAGCTCAACACTCTGCCACTGAGCTTAGCCAGGCAATCAACCTACAATCGCTCGCTCCAGACATCATGTTCTTTTTTCGCTTTGTGCTGCCTCGCCGGCTTCAAGCCCACCGTTGAACTCTCCGGCCGCAGCGGATAACTATCACAAGGCTATATGCGGTAGGTACAGCAATCGAACATGAAACCCACCGTTTGGCTTGTGGCTGGATGAGAGATAGATAGAGAGAAACAGACAAACCCGTCCAAGTGGCCCACAATGAAAGGTTGCCCAAATTGAGTTTTAACACCCCCATGACAGGGGGTGTCAATTTGCACTACCCGCAAAGTTGAATCGTGACTGAGCGAGTTTTGATCCAAATCCACTTTCGAGGTTACAGCGAGAATTAAACAAAAGGTCAGGACCTCACAGATTCAATTTGCACTGGACGAAGTTTATTCGCGGCCGAGGACTTGATTGGGAGGAGGTAAAAAGTTTATGGCCACCACAATGGCACAACGGTGACACGGACAATCAGTTCATGTCTTCGCCGCAGAATGGGGATGACAAAAGGCGAAAGATGGAGTACAACTTATTCTTGCATAGCAAGCGATGAGTTTATAGCATTGTCACGGAAGGTAGAAGTGTTGTCCGGAGTGAAGTTTACCTGCGGAGTGAGGTGAGGATGATCAACAGTTACTCTTGTCCGAAATAATTAATCACTTTCAGTGGAATTATTGAAATTTAGAGCTTCCAACTAAGCAAAATCCAATTGTAAACAATGACTTTAAACGTAGAGTTCTGTCGTCTCGTGAAATGAATGCAGGCAGCATTTCTCGATAACTTTTTCAAGCAGACGTATTTGATTTTGTAAACAAAGAGGGAAAGTTCTTGAAAGCTTTAGCACTTTCATGCAAACTAGGACTACCAACACAAGGAATAAGTTCCCGTGTGTGTGCTGGAAGTTTTGAGAAATTTACTTTTGAATTTTTCTTTCCCTCTTTGTTTACAAAACTAGATACGCATTGGCGTAGCTAGACAATTAGTCTGGAGGGGGCCTGCTCGAAGATTTTTTTTTTTTTCATTTATAAGGAATATTGAAGAGAGCGACGAAAGTAGCGTAATTGTTGGGGACAGGTTATTTTCAATGATGAATCAAAACAGATTTAGTTGAATTATTAGGTATATTCCGTGCGGATCAAATAAAGAATGGACTCACATCCCGAGCAAAGGATTATACCAAATTGATAACAAGTTCTAATACCAGGTTATCAATTTTTGAACACTGAATATGTTATCATTGAGGCTGAATAAACAGCCCAAATAACAGAATGAATAACAAAAATATACTCGTTGAATATCATAATAATAACTTATTTTGTTATCATTGCGAACAACTTGATAACAAATCCTGTATTGTTAGCCAATTTCTTGATTTAGTTTCAAATTTTGTTATCAATTTGAAATCAAATTCTCATGCTAATAACCAAAAAAAATATGTTGATTAAAAGCAAAATTTCTTGTTCAGATATGCTTTAAATATTTATAGCTTTACAATTCAACTTATAACTTTGATAAAAAATAGTGTGTTCAAAATGATAACAAATCATAACAAAATTTGCCAATGATGAAAACTAAATTTGTTAGAATTTGTTAATTATATGATATCAGCTTGTTATTTTCCTTTGCTAGGGATGAGGTACTGTAGTCACCTTAATCGATTCTCATGAGGCGTCTCAACTCATCCGAGGTGCAGAATAGACCTGAATCTGTATAGAGTCAAGTTTAAACTAAAAATCTTAAAATTTCAAATAACAACATTGAGTCCTAGAGGGTTTGAGCTGTTTAGTGGAATACCTGTAACTAGAAATTAGAAGAAAAATTAGTATCTTCCATTTAATTCCAACTACCTTTGCTTATCTTCGACAGATACGCGTATTTCGTCTACAATGTGCAGACTTCTTCAGTGTCTCGTACTAATAACTCGACTTTCTTCGACAAAGTCGAGTTATTAGTACGAGACACTGAAGAAGTCTGCACATTGTAGACGACATACGCGTATCTGTCGAAGATAAGCAAAGGTAGTTGGAATTGAATGGAAGATACTAATTTTTCTTCTAATTTCTAGTAACATTGAGTCAATGAACAGTTTAAATTTATATCAAAATTTAGATTGGTTTGGATGACGAGTTTTAAATATCTTACAAATTGTGTCCGTTGATACGGATTCCTTAACAACTCCATTCCTAACAGGTCAGTCAACTCCAGAAAATTTCCACGGTTTGTGGAATATTCGTCTTTCCAGTGATGAGTAATAAACCTTGCCGTGCTAAACTCAATGTCATATCGATCAGCCTCTTACGTATTTTCTATTCTGTTACTTTTGCCCTTCAATTACCATTAAAAGCTTTTCGAGTACATTTCTAGATGACAACGATTGCTTGTGAAGTAAATAATTTTTGAAGCATTCTTCATTCAGTGCACTATCGTCATGGATTTTTATTTTCTGACCTAGTTATCTCCAACTTTTGAAAACTGCACAAATAACAACTCCGATTGTATTCCTACCAAATGTACGTTTCTAGAATTTAGATGAGAACGACCGTTTTTGGAAAACGAATGCGAGTTTGGACCGGTCCAGATTTAAGCATACCAAAATCAGGCAATCCTATCATATTTGTCTTACAAAATATAGTTTTCCGATGAAGCTGGAGCATGAAGCATGGAGTTTGTTAGTTGAGGAAGAACACTATCGTTGCTTGCAATTGTTCCGGAATTATCAACGTTAGATGAATGGAATCAGAAATCTTGATGTTCTCGAAGACCAGTAAATAAGTAAATATAATATCGGCCCTATGGCTTTTCGTATGCTAAGTGATGTTTTCAAATTACGCGCTTTGATATGCAGCTATAAGCTCAAAGTTGCGACTTGCAGAAAAGTCTGAAAATACTTGGGGTATGGTGTCCCCAATAACCCGTGGTCAGGGGTGCCAATATTTTAATTTTTTTTAAATAATTACCAAAATTAATAAAAATTTTTTTTGGAAAAACCTGGAACCTGTTCCACGACTATGTTTTCTTCGAAAAATCAAAATTTATGAAGTTTTAGGATATGCCTACCTGTATATTAATTTTTCATTTTTTATTTCGTCATTTGTCCAAATTGTATGGAATTCTCCTAGGGGTGAGACAGTTATACTCTGAGTTACATCAATGCACCGAGTAACTCGCTAGTAACTCAATACAGTTTAGAATTAAAGCAATCTTCATTGCTTTTTATCGGTTGCCATGGTTTCAAAAAGTTTGACTTCCAATTTGTTTGGAAATGGACATTCTGCCAATGGTAGTTGAAGATGGAGCAACGGTGAGCCCTATTCCAAGACCATGAGGGTCTTAGGTTCATTTAATATGTGATTCGTGGTACGAACGGCTTTAAAACCCCGTTCACATTACAACATATATTAGGTGATATAGAGTATCTTGATATCAAATGCCATGCACATTATATCCAGTGAAAACTAGATGTATAGATACTGATATCAAGTTAGTCTAGATCACGTAATATAAACTGTAGTGTGAACGGGGTGTAAGGAAGTCCAATGATCAGCTATCATAAAGATGTTTATAGACTGGTAATTTGCTAAAAATTGATTCTGCGAAGCTAGAAGCTTGGCTTGACGTGCAGCTGAGCTTGATTGTCTCTTGTCCTGTCCTTGTTCCACAGCACCAGTTGATGTCTAACCGTCTGGCGGAATGATGCCGCATTAGAAAATAGCAGGTCTAAACTTATGGATTTGTGCAACATATTACTTGATTGGAGACATTAAAATAATTTTCAAAACGAAAAACCTCACACGAATAGTAGTAAATACGATACTATATGGTACGAGCATATCAAATATGAGGTGTGAGCGAAAATCAGAGTTCAATAGCGAAAAACAAAGACAGTGAAAATTGCTTGCGTCTCATTGTTCACACACGAGAACTCTTGAACTAGCGTGCGGTCTATTTGACAGCTGCCGTTAAAAAAACAGAGAGAAAACGAATGACAGTGCTCGCTTGCTGAGCAACGTGAGTTACTCGAGGTACCGCAAAAGCAACTCTGATAATGCTCGCGATAAAAAGCTGTCTTGCCCCTTGGAATTCTCTAAATCAATCGTTACATAAAGTTAATTTGGAAACACTTCTACGCTAAGCAATTTTTCTTCTCTTATTAAATAATTAGTTAGTTGTTCGAGAACTTTCATGGAATGAATTTTATTTTTTGACACTTGCTTTTTCTTCTTCAGTGGGTGGATAGTCATGGAGATAATGAAAATATTTCTTGACTCAGGAAGTACTAGTTACTACTACACTGGTCCCAACAAACCCTCAAGTATTGTGTCAAATAACATACACTCCCGCTTCATTTTACTCAATTTTTGTGTACAATTTTATGCTATCTCTTTTTCTCTCACGGAAATGTTACTCAATTTTCGTACAAAGTGGATCTACTCAAAAATGGATCCACTTTTTAACGAAAATTGAGTCACATTTCCACGAGAGAAAAAGGGATTGTATACAATTTTACTTAAAAATTGAGTAAAATGAAACGGGAGAGTAGCCAATCAAAAAACCAACAAAGATACAAGTACCGAAAGGTACAGAAGAACGCAAGAATTATAGCAAGGTGCAGACTGCAAGGTGTAGTTCGGACCTAGGGGATCTACAACAGTGAACTAATTTCAAATCGCTAGATTGTTGGTATTCTAGTGTGAGGGGAGTTCAAGATGTTTTTTTTTAAATATAGTTCAAGATGATATTAAAGACTGTATTCGATGAAATTTGGACACACAAAATAGGTCACCAAAATTTTTTCTTGAACTCGATTCTTTTCAAACTTTCTGGAAATAAAGTACTACTAAATCATTAGGTTTTGTCACCATTGGTTTATTGAACCTCTTCTCCCAACCCAAATGCCCGCACCTTTGCCTTGACCCCTTTCATCAAATTTTGGGCAACTTGCTTACTTACTTTTAACCACACTTTCTTTAGTTCAAGTTCATTTTCTATCAGTTTTGGAGTTTTAACGAGCTTTGCCTTCATGATTGCACAAATTTTTTCAATTGGGCGAAGTTCCGGAGTGTTTGGAGGGTTGACGTCTTTTGGTATAACATTATTATCTTTGTACCAGTCTAAGACAGGCCAGGCATAGTGGCAAGATGCCAAATCCGGCCAAACAGCGTCGGGACATCGTGAGATCTCAAGAAGAGCAGAAGTCGTTTTTGGAGGCATTCGTCCTTGTAGATTTGTCCGTTGACGGTCCTAGAGGCGATGAAGGACTTACTCATTTTGCCACATCCGCAGATCGCTTGCCAGACAAGGAATTTTTTGGCGAATTTCGACAGTTTCTTCTTCCGTACACTCTCCGGAACACTCTCCAACTTAGAGGTGGCGACGTAGTGTTCCTGTCCTGGCATTTGTTTGGTGTCAGCTTTAATGTAGGTCTCATCGTCCATCACAATGCAGAACGGTTTTGTGAGCCACTCCCTGTACAGTTTTCTTGCACGAGTTTTGGCCACCCAGTTCTGTTTATCGCTGCAGTTCGGTGTCTTTTGGACCTTGTACACATGCAATCCAGAACGTTTCATTGTTTTCTGCACAAAACAAACTGAAACTTTCGCCTTTTTCGCAACATCCCTGATCGAAATGTTGGGATAACGTTTAAATTGGTTCAATACCATCCTGGCCTTCTCCGGATTTGATGTGCCACGTTTTTTGCCACTACCATTTTTCCGCTTGGTTGTCTTACGGTCCTTGAACGTTTTGATCACATGAGATACGGTTGAATGCGCGATTCCAAGCTGTTTTTTGATCCATCGATGAGAAGCGTTTGGGTTTTCGAAGTGAGTGCCCATAATTTGTTGGCGCACTATTTCTTCATTCGAAGCCATCACTGAAATCACTCGACCAATTTTCACGAAATTCATTACACAATTGACACAACACAATGAAATACATTCAGTTAAAATTTCAATAATTTTTACCCACACGCTAAAAAGTTACGAACAATTGCGTGTGTCCAAATTTCATCGAATACAGTCTTTAACTTCATTAAAAGGTGATACAGTTTGATACATTTGTTTTAAGTTTAAATATTTCAGTTAATACAGGTAGGTGTTTCAGTTCATAACAGACAATTTGATGATATGCCAAAACATCGAAATTCAATACAAAGTTTTCGAATTTTTTTTTTGAAGGTGTGGCAAATGAATGTAAACAACTACAGTATAGGCAAAAATAACAAATAATACGCTAATACGCTCAAAAAAGTTTTTTTTTTAAATAGTGTTTAAAAAAAGTGAAAGTGAAAAATAACAAATGCATCAATCGTTTTGAACTGTGTTGAATTTTTAAATTTTCAAGTACAGTCATCAAAATGGCATCAGATTCACCATGTTAAAAGGTGTGGCAAAATTGTTCAATCTTGTTTATTCTAATGTTTTATAAACCCCACTGAAATCAATTTGGTTGCATTATGGTACCAAGAGGTGCCAATAGGTTTTATATTTTAGTCAGGTTTATGAGAACCTACACAGTTGTTTCACAACGATCTTGAAACTTTGTCTTCTAAAATTCCTTTTACTCCTATCAGAAGTTTAATTTTGACTTTATGAACTCGTAAAATGCTATTTTGATAAGTCGTTTTAGGACTTATTTATTTTTTCTTATAATGGTCAGTCGAAAAAGTATTTTGGAACAACTTTGCCACTAGTAAATGCATTAAACGGCAAATTGGCAATGAGGGAAGTCACCAAAATAACCAAATAGTTTTAAAGTAGGCATTGCGAAGACAAATTTGGAAGTAATTTGTTTTTTTTTAATCGCCATATTGAAATATAAGAAATCATTGATATGAGGAAAAATAAATACACCAAATATTTAACGTAATGCAAAAGATCGTAGACCAATTTCGGCAATAACCTGATTGAATTCCATCAATTTTCGGAAAATTCATGGTTAGTTTATCGAGTATATTTGTATCAATTTGGTTTTTGTGGTTGTAAGCTCGCATAATTTACAAGAAACGTTATAAAAAAACTCAATTTGTTTTGGATATTTTGCTATCAAACAAAATTTCCCGGAATACAAGAACTTTCTAAGATATTAATTACAGGGTGCTGCAGAAAATAATGCGAAAATTCGTTAGCATCCCATTTTCAACTAATTCAAGCAATAATATCAACATTTTCGAGTGCAGTTATCTTTGTAAAGTCCTTTTAAACCAATTTATTCAATGTGTCGTCCATTTTTATTAATAACATTCTGACGTAGTCCTCCGACATTGACCGCCAGGTGTGTGTTATGGTTGACTTCAGGGTTTTCACACGAGGGAGTGATGTTTTGCAGGCTCGTGCTTCAACATATGCCCAAATCGAATAATCCAACGGATGAAGATCTGGACTGCTAGGGGCCCCAAATCCTTCGGCCAAACCTTCATGTTATCGTTCAACAATTGTTGGGTTCGATTGGACGTGTAACACGGCGCTCCATCCTGCTGTAGGACAACGTTCTGATCTTCGGAGAAGTTGGCTTTCACCCAGGGAAGCACTTGGTCCTTTAAAATACCGATATATACTTCGGTATTGATTTTAACTCCAGCTTCAATGAAAACAGGCGGCATTTTCAAACCGTTGGACGCCACCAAGACAAACATCATGACACCAGCCGGATGTTTGGTTTGAAATTTGAATTTCACTTCTTTCGGAACGTTCTCCATTTTCTGCGGTGAAATGAACCGGTCCGTGCGGCTGTTGGCCACAGCATCGATGCTGAAAAGCTTTTCGTCGGAGAACAGGATTATCATGTTTTCCTTCTTTAACAAGGCAAGCAATCTCTTGGAACGAGTCACTCGTAGTTCCTTGACCCGATCCGTAATCAAGTGGCGTTTCACTCTGGCTCTGGAAGATCCATGCAGGGCTTCTTTGATGATTCTCCGCATGGATTTCTCCAAAATATTGGCTTCCTTGGAAAGTTTTCTTACGGAACGCACCGGATTGCGAGCAATTTTTGCACGGACCGATTTGATCACGTTCGGTGTGCGTTCAAAGCGCGGACGTCCACTTCTCGGCTTCCGCTGCTTAGGACCACCCTGCAGGGTCTTTTTAAAGCGGTAAACTGTTGCCAAATGGCAGCCTACTACCTTGGCAATCTCTTTCGGCTTCTTCTGGGCGAGCAACAAACTGGTGATCACTTCTTTCGCGAACATTTTGACGAACTTGCAATAAAACAAATAGAACGTTTGGATGCAGCACTTGAAAGTAAACATAAACAAATACACTTTCGATAGAAATCAGTCACTAGCTAAACGAATCAACCCAATACTCAAGTTTGAACATTTTCGCATTATTTTCTGCCGCACCCTGTACTGTTAAATGAATCAGAAGTATAGAAAATTTAACAAAGTAGAACAGCAAAAACCAACCACGATATCACAGTAAAGTTTGATAGCTTTGGCCATTTGGCCCTACACTGGTTTTGATGGCGGCCAATAGGTTTTATGAAGTGGTCTCAAGTGGTCATAACATCTTTCTCTAGAGCATTTAAAAAATCTTTATGGTTTTATAGAGGTATTATTTTTTTGTTTTCACAACCATCTATAGAGTGGGCCAGTTTGTTCACATTTCGGCTTTAAAGATGCAAAGAGGAGGTGTTTGTTGACAAAACAGTTTTAAATGAAGTTTTATCAAGAAAGCCGGGAGAAGTGCTATACGGCAGGAATAAAACTAAAACCATTACTTGGGTTGAGTGCTGAGTAGAGAATGACAAATATGAAAATTTAGTATGAAAAACTGTAGATGTATGAAATTGAAACTATTCCAGCCAAAAATAGAACCTCTTGATTGAAACTGAAATCCTTTAAAGAAATCTTAAGAATAAATGTAAATGCGAACTGAATTTTGATAAAGGTTCAAAGGAAATACTGAGAAGCGTTTAAAAAAAAATAATCGGAACCCTGTCTCTACTAAGTGAATGCAGATAAGAACACACTGTTTTACAAGCAGTATATTGACCCTTTCCCAGCATTCCCCATTACTAGGACGAACACCATGGTCACACTAGCATATATCGAACGCTTGAGCACCATTTGAAATATTTGTTATTTTGTCTTTGTATTTTATTGAAAATGTTAATTTTCCCATCCCTACAATATTTTCGAGTAGGGAGTACCCCCAGTCGAGTTATTAGTACGAGACACTGAAGAAGTCTGCACATTGTAGACGAAATACGCGAATCTGCCGAAGATACGCAAAGGTAGTCGGAATTAAATGGAGAATACTAATTTTTCTTCTAATTTCTAGTAACATTGAATAAATTTCTAATTAAAGATGTCTAAGTAGACTATCATATAACTATATTGAACATTTCCTGGAAACGACGTTCAGAATACTGTCTATGTTGAAAGTTCTCCAAAAATGACTCTAAAATGACTATATTCATTTCTTCAATACTGTCTTGTGAATAGTTCAATAATTACAACTACCTCTTGGACATGACATGCAGGCCGATAATGCATTCTATGTCGAAAAACTATTGGTACTGAAGCCAACTCCAATAAATGTTATGATTTCAGGAATTTGCCTGATTATATGTTTACCTACTTCTAGAACTACTGTGACGACACGGACGATGCGCACCTACTATCGCTACACCTTGCATCGGTTGACGTCGTGACATACAACCTTTGGACGGACAATAGAATCATTGTTGTCGATAGTGTCTTTTCTACAAGCTTAGTTCACTAGTACTCCGATTGTTTTCCCGAGTTAAAATTGTTTATCCTATAATTAATTGCCATAGAACCTAAGCCTATTATTAATTATCCTACGAAGTGATTTCTAATGCTAAAAAGGGTAAGAACTAAAACCTAAATCATGCAGTCAATTGATTAAAAACTTATACTATAAACACCTATTGAAATATCTAGCTTAACCTATATTGGGAGGAGGCTTGACTCAGCAAATTGTGGTAGAAGGAATAGAATAAAATTTATACCATGCACTTCATACAATACTTATCATTATTCTGTTAAAGGAAATTTTAACCAACCGTTAATTCTTGTGGTGGTTTATTGTTTTGGAAAATTCCCTCCTGTTGGCGCAAGCAACAACTACATTTTTGAAAATAATATCGTTTATGAATAAACTTCTATCTCCATATTTTGCTTGTGGACATTCGTTTGCTTCGAAACTTTTAATCAATCTGGGGAGTCTACATTCTACTAAATTGTTCGTACAAGAGAAAATAATATCGTGAATTCTTAAATTAAAGTGTTTCAAATCTAATTATTCAACTTAACAGACTCTACATTTTACTGTCGCTATTATTTTAGTTATGAGTCTTGAGGTTTTAATATTAATACAATTGAATCATTAGAATTCAGAATTTTTAAGGGCTAAGGTGAAGGGCTTTTTTTAAGCAATATTTCGCAGCAAACGCAATAAAAAAACATGATTAGTAACGTATTCAATCCATGATGGGGTTTCCGTCAAAACAAGCTGTTAAGAGGATCAGAAACAACGCCGAGAAAAGCATTATTGGTAAAAATGACAAGATGTGTATTCAAAAACCTCTAACTGGAAACTGATTTCCATCACATGTGGTCTTTAGGGAGTGTAAAAACAGAGATTCCACATCGCTAGAACCATTCTGTGCCATTGGCGATATTTGAACACAATCAAGCGCATGCATTTTTGCCAGTCAAAAGGTGGCGGATCCGTTCCTGCCTTGACCTACCTCACATGAGGATGTGTGGCAACAGTGTGTGCGTTTGTTTCGAAATACTGCCTCACAAGAGCCCTACGCACAATTTCGATCTACTTCTATTCAATTCATAACCTGCCGAGCTCTATTGGACCTTTCGATATTTTCTCTTCATATTTTTGGTTCTAGCAGAAATTACTGTTCACTAATGGGATCCCGTGATGTTGGGCAGATATTTCCAAATTCAAAATATTATAATGGGATACAAAGTCAGACCGGCTAATCGGGTAGGTGACGGTTTACCTGCCCGACCAAAAGTAAACAACTAAATAATATCAAGTTTTGTTATTCAGTTACGCTGTTTTTATAACAGAAGTTGTAAGAATTTAGATCGTGGATGTAGTTAAAATGACACAAATTTTAACAAAAGGTCCTCAAGATATAACAAAATCAGAGCAAATTATGATATAGATATAACATGAACAAAACAAACTTTGTAACAGATTTGTTATGATATAGCAAAATCATAACAGCTCGTGTTAGAATTAATTTATTTCTCTACACAAATTGTGCCTTGCGGGGCGTTATATCTTAATTTGTTACAAGTTTGTTCTACAACTATCCAAATGAACACGTCCTTAGCTAATTTATATTATAATCAGTTAGTCGTAACAAGATTTGATATAATAGTGTTATTTATATGTTATGCCCTCCTGGTCAGGTGTCTATCCATTGCAGTGATGATTCCAGGCAACGCACAGTGGGCAAGAACTGATGAAAACTAAGGAAAAAATCTGTAACTTTTGTCGCTTTTAAACGCGGCTTGTAAACAAGGCCATTTCCGCTTGGAAATTGTCTGGGGAATCGAATGGAACTGGTTTCAATCACCGCACGGATATGGTTGTGGAGTTATAGAGCTTATTTTACCCCACTTCCCCTTATATTCTTGAATAATTTAAAGATATCTTTGCATGGAGTCGCTCAAGATCAACAAAATAGTGCTAACCCCTTGTGAAATTTTCTGGAAAATCGAATAGAAGCTGTTTCACTAACCACACGGCTCTGTGAACGAAGATATGGCTGGTTTTACCCCACTTCCCCTAGTATTCTTGAATTGTTTATAGATATCTTTGCTCGAAGTTGCTCAAAATCAACAAAATAGTGCTAATCCCATTTGAAATTTCCTGGAAAATCGAATAAAGGTTGTTTCAACCACCGCACAACTCTGTGAACAGAGATATGGCTGGTTTTACCCCATTTCCCCTTATATTATTGAATAATTTATAGATATCTTTGCTCGGAGTCTCTCAAGATCAACAAAATAGGACTATTCCTATGTGAAATTTCCTGGAAAATTGAATAGAAGCTGTTTCAACCACCGCACGGCTCTGTGAACAAAGATATGGCTGATTTTACCCAACTTACTCTTGTATTAATGAATAGTTTATGGATATCTTTGCTCGGAGTGTTTCAAGATCAACCAAATAGTGCGTATCCCATGTAAAATTTCCTGGAAAATCGAATACAGGTTATTTCAACCACCGCACAACTCTGTGAACAGAGATATGGCTGGTTTTACCCCACTTCCCCTTATATTATTGAATAATTTATAGATATCTTTGCTCGAAGTCGCTCAAGACCAACAAAATATGACTAGTCCTATGCGAAATTTCCTGGAAAATCAAATACAGGTTGTTTCAACCACCGCACACCTCTGTGAAGAGAGATATGGCTTATTTTACCCCACTTTCCCTTGTATTATTGAATAATTTATAGATATATCTCTCTTCATAGAGCCGTGCGGTGATTAAAACAGCCTATATTCGATTTTCCAGGAAATTTCACATAGGAATAGTCCTATTTTGTTGATCTTGAGCGACTTCGAGCAAAGATATCTATAAATTATTCAATAATATAAGGGGAAGTGGGGTAAAATCAGCCATATCTCTCTTCTCAGAGCCGTGCGGTGATTGAAACAACCTGTATTCGATTTTCCAGGAAATTTCACATGGGATTAGCACTATTTGGTTGATCTTGAATCACTCCGAGCAAAGATATCCATAAACTATTCATTAATACAAGAGTAAGTTGGTAAAATCAGCCATATCTTGTTCACAGAGTATGCGGTGTAAACAGCTTCTATTCAATTTTCCAGGAAATTTCACATAGGAATAGATCTATTTTGTTGATCTTGAGCATCGACAAATTATATATATATATATATATATATATATATATATATATATATATATATATATATATATATATATATATATATATATATATATATATATATATAAATAATTCAAGCATATAAGGGAAAGTGGGGTAAAACCAGCCATATCTCTGTTCACAAAGTCGTGCGGTGGTTGCAACAGCTTTTATTCGATTTTTCAGAAAATTTCACATTGGAATAGTCCTATTTTGTTGATCTTGAGAGACTCCGAGCAAAGATATCTATAAATTATTCAATAATATAAGGGGGAGTGGGGTAAACCCAGCCATATCTCTGTTCACAGAGTTGTGCGGTGGTTGAAATAACCTTTATTCATTTTTTCAGAAAATTTCACATAGGAATAGTCCTATTTTGTTGAAGTTGAGCAACTCCGAGCAAAGATATCTATAAATTATTCAAGAATAATAGGGGAAGTGAGGTAAAACTAGCCATATCTTCGTTCACAGAGCCGTGCGGTTAATGAAACAGCTTCTATTCGATTTTCCAGGAAATTTCACAAGGGGTTAGCACTATTTTGTTGATCTTGAGCGACTCCATGCAAAGATATCTTTAAATTATTCAAGGATATAAGGGAAAGTGGGGTAAAACCAGCCATATCTCTGTTCACAACGTCGTGCGGTGGTTGCAACAGCTTCTATTCGATTTTCCAGGAAATTTCACATAGGAATAGTCCTATTTTGTTGATCTTGAGCGACTCCGAGCAAAGATATCTATAAATTATTCAATAATATAAGGGGAAGTGGGGTAAAACCAGCCATATCTCTGTTCACAGAGTTGTGCGGTGGTTGAAACAACCTTTATTCGATTTTCCAGGAAATTTCACATGGGACTAGCACTATTTTGTTGATTTTGAGCAACTTCGAGCAAAGATATCTATAAACTATTCAAGAATACTAGGGGAAGTGGGGTAAAACCAGCCATATCTTCGTTCACAGAGCCGTGCGGTTAGTGAAACAGCTTTTATTCGATTTTCCAGGAAATTTCACATGGGGTTAGCACTATTTTGTTGATCTTGAGTGACTCCATTCAAAGAAATCTTTAAATTATTCAAGAATATAAGGGGAAGTGGGGTAAAATAAGCTCTATAACCACAACCATATCCGTGCGGTGATTGAAACCAGATCCATTCGATTTCTCAGACAATTTCCAAGCGGAAATGGCCTTGTTTACAAGCCGCGCTTAAAAGCGACAAAAGTTACAGATTTTTTCCTTAGTTTTCATCAGTTCTTGCCCACTGTGCAACGTCTCGCGTGCTATATATTTCACAAAGGTTCAGTATGAAGCAATATTCATAGGAGAGGACGGCTTCATTAGTAAAATCAGACACCGGCAACACAGCAAAATTATTTTCCGCTTTAAGGATTTAAAATCTGTATCCTACACCTTCAAATCATTGTAACCTTTGAAATATTGCTCGTAGGAATGAAAAATTTCCCTGTGGTATAGCTGAGAGTCTATGATGAAAAAGACTATTATTGATGTTTACATTTCATGTTTAGTATTCAAGATGGCGGCGAAAGAAAAAAAAATAAGTGCGTGAGCGAATTTTGTACGGGCGTCCGGCAAATCCTGACTTGTCAATACGAGACCTTGCAAAAACATTGGATTTGCCTAAATCCACTGTTCGCGATGAGCTCAAATCATTTTCGGAGCGTTTGATTTGACGGTGGAGAGGAAACCGAGAAGTGACGAAAACATTGGACGCGCTGATCCTGTCATGGACCGAAAGGTGAAAAGGATACTAACGAAAAGCCCAAATCTCTCCAATCGAAAGGTGGCTCGTAAAATAAGGATGTCGCCTGGTTTTGTCCAAAAATCAAAACAACGTTTGGGAATTAAGTCGTATAAAGTAAAAACAGTTCCAAATCGCAACGACAAACAGAACTTGGCAGCATAATCACGGGCTCGACATTTGTACTGCGAATATTTGACAAAGTTTTCATGCGTTGTTATGGACGATGAAACTTATGTCCTGGAGGATTTCAAGCAGCTTCCAGGGCTGTCTTTTTATTCTGCTATGGCCAGAAATACTATAGCTGCGCATTTCAGAACGAAGATCGTGTCAGGCATCGAAATTTCCTAAAAAAATACCTTGTGTGGCAAGCAATTTGCACGTGTGGCAAAAAGAGTGAATCTTTCGTCACTACAGGCACAATCAACAAAGAGATCTATCAGAAAGAGTGTCTGCAGAAGCGATTGCTACCCTTCATCAAAAGTCACAAGGAAAAACCTTTGTTCTGGCCCGATTTGGCATCATGCCACTATGCTTAAATTGTGATGGAGTGGTACCAAGCAAATCAAGTGAACATTGTACCAAAAACCTCAAACCCGCCAAATTGCCCAGAGCTACGACCAATCGAGAGGTATTGGGCTCTGACGAAGCGGAAGCTTTCTGGAAAGAAGCAAGGAATCACACTTCCAACAAATTTAGACAAATACGTCTTCTACGATTTCTGAAAGAGTCTGTACAAACCCTAATGGACGGAGTTATGCGCAAAGTTCGAAAATTTTAAGCAAATACCGAATAACTTTGTTTTGTCTTCACGAATTGTTAAAACACATCCCATGAATTTGAAATAAACAACTACGACGGAAATATAATGCGAATTTTATGTTTTATTCATGTTTGGAGGTGTCCGGATTATTGCGAATACAGACCTTATTGTATCAAACATGGCATGAAACTCAATTAAAGAGAATTAAAGAGAAGAATACAATTTTAACCATTTGCTATCTGTTTTTGATGCCCCGGAAAGGGAAACCCAGATTTTCAACCAGTTCGTTTACAGATTTTTTTGGGAGTACAAGTATATAATATATAACAAAAAAATTAAACTACTTATTCTAAAAAGCTTACTAAAGATTTTAATGCAAAAAATGTAAATTTTTCAGATCAATAAATGAATGAATTAAGTGATTCTGTTCAGTCGAACGAAAATTATTGCTGTTCAAAAACGTTTCACTTTAGTTACCGCTCTCATTTTTCAACATTTTGAAACGACACCCGGTGTAGAAGTGAGAAAAGTAGCCCACCGTTGATAAGAGAGAATTATTTCTGCACAAATGATATGAAAACATGGTCATGGTTGGGTGTAAGAATCAAAAATTTGTTGAAAATGGTCGAAACCACCGTCCGTGCAATGTTGAAACATTTCAATTAGCGTTTGTTTGTAGATCTGAAGGTGTCACAAAACCATCGAAGCGGTAAAGTGGATGAGAGACCTAATGTCAGTACGTCACTTTTCTGTGAATGATGAACTGTTCAGTCTCGGAACACTTAAATTTACATGCCTCATTTGTTTACGCCTCTTTTTTCACGTTAAAGGTGGAGTCAGCGTCGCGTAAAATTATGAATTTCTAAGTGTATTTACTCCAAAGACATCTCGAAATACCTACAATGCTTAATATTGAAGAAAGAGTATTCAAAATGTGTTGATAGACCAAAATGACTCTCTAATGCTTGTGAATACGCTAGAAAAGTGATTTGCTACAGTGCGCCAATATAGATACGTCTGTTTGAATAGATTGTCGAGATTTGGTAGAGGAATGCTGGATATGTTGGTAGATATTTCAGGAGTCATGTCTTTCGAGAGATCAACTTTTAAAGTCATTGAGGCACTAATCGTGAATTGCTCGAGAAATGCACTAATTCATTTTGAGTGCCCTTTATTAACATCAAAAGGTAGCATTTGAAGCAGGACTGGATTGAAGCTTGGTTTGTATGAGTGCATGAATCCTCGGCACATGTCGATAGCACTCGATTTCAATCACGAAATGGATTGTGATTCGCAAACGACCATTTCGAACGACATTTTCAGCGCAGGTTCAGTTTTCCCCGGAAACTGAAAAGCAAACTAACGAGTTCTAAGATTCAATCCACAGGCCTGTTAGAAAATCTGACACACTCCAATGTAAGTTGCCATGTCAAAAAGCGAACGGCAATCATTGTCCATATTTTCCAGTGAAGAAAAAAAAACAAACACAGAAAAGTAATAACAGCTTTGATGTTGCCGATCGGTAAGAAAAAAAAAATTTCATCTTCATCTGAAGCTCGGTATTTACCCGTCTGACGAGAGCAATTTTTATCCATCCTATCTGTTCGGATGGGAATACTTTAGATGGCAGCAATGGCAGAAGCCTGGAGCAAACGGAAACTCTTGATTGCGAAAGTTGTCCAATGTGTGCTCGACTCACTCCAAACTCGAATTTCCATTGCGCTGGAATGGAAATTCACTTGTGAACAATAACCACCTTCGCGATATAATCCTCCTCTGTTGCGATAATTGCTTTGCCCCAGCTGAATCATCCCGATCAAAGTGCTTCCTCGTCGAGGTGCGATAAGCCGAAAGGCAAGATTGATTAATTGCCAGCTATTTCGCACGCATAAATTATCCTCATCGGTCGGGGCTTATGTGGCTCAATGAGCGTTTGGCCAAGTGTTGACGATGGAGTTGGTTGGAATTTGTTGGGATTTAAATCGATCTGAACCTTGTAGGTCTGGGTTGGCAAAGAGCAGCTGTGGTTGAAGTGCGTAAGTCAAGCATGGGTGTCGCGGTTGATGGGGGCAGTGCTATCAATTATTGTCTGTAGGGTTATTCAATCCATTTGCTGAGTGAAACTATAATGGATGTAATGGTTGTAAAAAATTGTAGGTTGAATCCATTCGTTATATTGAACGAAAGAAATATAGGGGTCAATTATAGAAGTCGAGTTGACCAACTCAAATCGACAGTTGTTACTGTCGAGTCGAGCAAGAGTCGATCAGAATTAATCTGATCAAGTCGGTAACCGAACTCGACTGCTAACTGTATTGTTGAAGTTTTTCTTAATGTCATTGAAATATTACAGCACGCATAGTTCCGGATTTTCATCAATTTAGCTGTCATTTTTGACAGTCGAAGAAAAGTGTTTTTCACTCTTATTATGTGAATTAAACTTATGTTTTTGCAATGCTGGTACTATTTAAAGTATTTTCCGAAGAATTTATTATTTAATTTGCGGACAAGGTTCGATATTTATTTTAGAGATGATTCAGAAGGCGAGTTATTATCTAGTTATCACCAACTAATTTATTGCCAGGAATATTTTTTATTTCCAGAGAAGCATTTGACATTCTAAGGATGCTGTAATGCTGTATAGATATGCAGTAATCGACCTCACTTCAACAATTTTATCTCAAAGTTCTCAGACTTTCTGGTAAAGCATTCAAACTTTTTCCTAGCTGTTGAAACCTCACAAGGAAAATCTTTCAGAATCGAGGATTTTATTTTTATTTGTGAGAACTCTTTGAACTTCTCGAAACTTTCTTTGATATATTCATAAACTTCTTGATTGTTTTTTTACTTCTCTGATAAACTTCAGGGAAGTTTTCGTACCATGTTTTGGTGTCGTGAGCAATGAATATCATTATGATCATATGAATGATTTTTCTATACAGTGCTTCATCGGTTCATCACTTGAATTTCAGGGAAGCTCTCTCCTGATCTTCTGCAAGCTCTTTGCTAAGGTCCTAGAAAGTTTTTTCATGAACTTCTTGGCAGTCACTCCTGATTTTCTTAGAAATTCACATCTAATAACCCCACCACACATCCAGAAACATTTGGTAAGTTTTTCTCTGAACGTAATTATTTTCTAAACATCTACAGGGTGTCTCACAATAGGTATCACTAAAACAAAATGGGATTACAGCAAAACAAATCCACCAAATTATAGTATTTATTTTTCATTTGAAAAATACATGTTAAAGAAATAAACCGTATTCATTCAATTCTAATCTCTCGCCTTTGTTGGGAAAATAATGATTTTTTCAATAGTTAAGATACATAACAACCCCCTTTTCTATTGCGGATTTCTCAGTTTACAATAGATTTTATTGTGGTAACAATAACTCCTATTGTCATCTTATAATTGTAAACAATAATATTAATTGTACATACTATGAATTCTATTGTATGGTTTTTTTTTTCCTCTGTTCGGGACATAAACCACTGAGACCAGTAATTTGATCTATTGTAGTATATCCCGTGTCCTTTGTTTAGTGCATGTCGATTTACCTCATCACTATTGAGAAATGATGAGGTATTCGGTGTTGTTACAGTTGTCATTGTTTGTTTTGTTGGCAATGAATCAAATTTTATTGAAAGTTTCCGCTATTTAAACCCTTTGAGGAGTGAGAGCACTCTTCAAAGGCGCGCCCCTTTATCAGTCAAAACCAGATTCATTACAAAGAAAACAAACAATAACGCCGATACTGACCATGCATCAGAACCCTAGTCATAACCAATTCAAACTATTGAACATCAAATAGACAATGAGAATTCACATAAATGAAGACTAACCATGTTTTACTTATTCTAAGCTCATCCTCGCACAATTGCAAAACGAGTATTGTCACTTTTCATAAGACATAAAATGTAATAGGACTAAAATATGTTCCTTTGACTACAAATAACAAATATGTTCCCTAGTTTGAATTAATTCGGACTAGGGTTCGGTGGTAGATCTGATACCCCGTAACGCACCACGAAAAGGTGATCTACCAGCGTTACGGGTCCCTTATGGTATGGTTACAATACATTCAATTGTAAATCTATGAGATTTTTTTATTCGGGCTTGCCAAACCAACATATTTCTGCCTCTTCGAACGCTGGTTTGCTTTTGACGCTCCCTCAACCCATGAACCCGTTGTTTTTTGTACGTTTTGCATTCCAAATCATGTCTGAGAAGCCTGTTTATTGAAGCAGGGGACATTCAAAATCGATTGCTCAATTTCGGCGAGATACGGCCAGATTACGTCTTATTCGCTCCCTCATACATTTGATCTTTTTCTTCGTTCCGGCACCTCCTTTCTGTTCAATTTCGCTGTTAAAATTGCCCAGCTGAATAAAGGTAACATCCTGAACAGTGAGGAAAGTTTGTCCAAAATTTTGGGAAAGTGAGAGATTTTTTTTTAGAAAACCTCCTAAAATTTGTTGGAAATTTCTTCCAGAACTTCTTAAAAGTCCTCTTCTGAACTTAATAGAAGTTCACTTGTGAACTTTGGGAAAGTTTGTTCCTGAATTTATGAGCGGTTTTTTCCATCTCTGGTAAGTTTTTTCTTTTAATTCGGGGAAGTTTTTGCTGAGCTTGTTCATTCAAAACTTTCACTAAGGCTCATTTGAACTCCGAGGAAAATTGTACTTAAACTTCGAGAAAATCCAGTTTCGAATCTTTTCATTCAAAAAAACCCTTAAATTCGTTGGAAACTTCATTCTGAACTCCGGAGAAGTCTTCGTCTGAACTTTGGAAAGTTTTCTCCTAAACTTCTTGGTAGTTTGTTCCTTAACTTCTGAAAAGTACTTTCAATGTTTCAGGAAAGTTCTTTTTGTTCATTGGAGAGGTTCCTTCTTGAACATTGAGAAATTCTGATTCTGAAATTCTGAAATTTTCACTCGTCAACTTTGGAAAAGCTCTCTATATCTTCTGAGAAATTCCAACTAAACTTTTGGCAAGTTTAAACCGGAACTTCAGGGAAATCCTTTCCTGAACGTCACAAAAGTTCTATCCTGAACTTCTAAGACGTATCGTCCTGAGCTTTTTGGAAGTTTGTTCCCTAGTTTTTGAGAAATTATTGGTAGTGCCCTTTTGCTAAAGCTTTTTTCTGAACTTCTGGGAAGTTCCGTCTTTAATTTCTGGAAATAATTCCAGAACTTCTGGATAGTTCCAAACTTCTAAGAAGGCCGCTTCCCTTCACTTTTTCCAGAAGTTCTTAGAAGTCCTCTCCTGATTTTCGAGGAAGTGCTCGCCTAAACTTTTTCTTGTTCTTTATTAGTGTTCTAAATGCACTTTCACAGTTATTAATTGAGAGCTTTCGATGCCAGATACCATTTTTGCATTAGCAAAATTCCTAGACCAGACCAGGAATCGAACCCAGCCACCTTCAGCATGGTGTTGCTTTGTAGCCGTGCCTTTACCAATTGAGCTAAGGGAGCTAAGTTAATCGTTTGTAACACTGGAAGTGCAATTGCACACTCAGCGAAACAAAAATAGCACCAGCATATTTTTTTGGAAATATTTCTCAACTGTCCTCGTTTCTCATGTTTTTTTTTTTCACCTTTCTATATATTAGTTTTATATTTACAATGTGTTTGACGGATTTTGGTGGTGGTTCTATGGAGCATTAACATTTAAGCCAAAACATTCATGAAAAATGTGCGAAATAAAAATAGTTCCATCCTGTATTAAAGACCTGTCGTTTGTTTTTGTTTGCACAAAGTTTTATCAGAGTCTAAGTTTTCTTTTTTTGTGTTCGTTTCTGATACTTTACATCAGAGGTGTAAATGTTTTTGTATCTTGTGTCAAATTGTAGTGATATTCGATTATTTTTTCCTGCAATTTATTGACCCTGAGTTGATCAAAGCAGCTTACGTTCGAGGAGAAGATAACAATGAAGGCCATGGCACCATGGTGCATGTCTATCTAATAGAGATATTGGTCGGAAAATCTTCCTATCACACAGTGCTGTCGGAAACTTCTTGACAAGTGGTGATGAAAGTGGCCGCATAAAGAAACGTCGAAGGCTTACAGCCAAAGATACCCGAAAAAATGGGAAAATCGCATTAAACTAGAAAAGAACAGCATCGCAAATCCACGCGTAGATGGGACTTCCGGTTATCACACGACGTGTCCAACAAATTCTGTCGGGTAGCGAGAACATGGAGTGACGTAAAAGGCTGGGAAAACCCAACCTCACAGAACGATATAATATGAATCGTTTCAAATTTATTTGCAGAAAAGTACATTTCCTGGACCGATGAATGGAAAAACGTGCTGTTTTCGGCTGAAAAGAAGGTTAACCATGGCAGTCCAGATGGTTGGCATTGACTTGCGCAAGGACCCGGATGTGAAAATGAGCAGCAACTTTGGTGGTGGTTTGGGACGCCTTTTCCTTTCGATGAAAGCTTCCGTTGGCGTGGATGCCCACTAAGGCTTGTTCGCGACAAAATCTGGACACCCCTAAATATGTTTATCTCTGGAGATACTTCATCAACGCGTGAAATATTTCGCAGACTGATGTCTATTCATTGTGTAAAATCAATTTCTAGTGATACTTCTATCTTTTAGATCGAAGATGACGTCGAAAGAAGAGCAAGTGCGAAAAGCAATTGTATGCGGTCGCAATGAAAATCCAGATCTGTTAGTAAGAAAAAGTGTAAAAACCCGCATTAATCCACCGATGGTGAGACTGAACCCTTCTTACACTTCACCAGAATTACGAACTCAAATGTGGCCAATATGGTACTGGATACATATTTTCATCAGAAATTCCATGAAGATCCAGGAATATTCAAACATTTAGTTTATTAAATGAACTATTTGCCAATCCTGAACATATTGTTTATCGACGTGATTAAAATGTGACATTAATAATTTTATTTACATTAACATTAATGTAAATTATAAAAGAATAATTTACACAAATGAAGGTGCTTAATGAATACTTAATACTTAATCGTCAAAATTGTGGAAATGGAGACTTTGTGTAATTTTCGAATATACTCGTTGCAATTCAAAACCACTCGAGCCAATCGATCCTGAGTTCTATAGTGTCGCTTAGTGTGGCTAGTCCGCTGTATGTGCTATACAATGCCCCAGACACAATAGAATGCAAGCGGCATCGATGGGTGTGATTGGTCTTGTTCGGTTTTGCACTGCAACGAGTATATTGTCATCTCACAATTATGTGCTCTCAGGTATTGTTTTGGTCATATCTCCATGAAGGATTATCCAATCATAATGAAATTTTGACCAGTTATTTGGAAATATCATAGCTTTGATTTGGCACCAACAAAACTAAAATCGGTACACAAATAGCTCAGTATGTAATCGGAGACTAAACTGTTTGATTACTATTATAATAGGCCTTCAAGTACTGTTTCGTTCATATCTTTGTAACGAAATGTCCGAATGAAAAAAAAATCAATAGCGTTCTATGGGAATGTTGTAGCTTCCATTTGCGGTCAACAGAACTGAAATCGGTTCACAGATGGCTGAGAAACCGATGTGACATTATTTGTAACACACACACACACACACACACACACACACACACACACACACACACATACATACACACAGACATGTGCTCAGTTCGTCGAGCTGAGTCGAATGGTATATGACACTCGGCCCTGTGGGCCTCGGATAAAAAGTCGAGTTTTCAAGCGATCTTAATACCCTTCTATTGATGTAAGAAGGGTAAAAAGCTTGGTTTTCCTGCAAGCACTGTCCATAACGTTCTTAATTCTTTCGATACATGTTTGACAACAGCCAGGAAGGATGGGAGCGGGCATAAACCGTTCTCAGGAACCACCAGAAAGACGCGAAGGTGACGCAAATATCGCAGAAGAGACCGGGTCTCTCGGTACTTGCTGCGGCTAAGAATGTCCCCAACTTTCGTGCATACTTCCAAGCACCGGCAAGATATGAAGTCGTTCAAGGTGAAAACTGTACCGAACCTTGATGATTAACAGAATGTGACGGCTTAAACCCGGGCTCGCAAGTTGTATCGCAAATATTTGACGAAGTTTTCCTGCGTGATAATGGACAATGAAACTTTTGTGCTGGAAGACTTTAAGCAGCTTCCCGGAATGTCTTATTATACTGCCATTTTTCTAAACAACCTAAATTTAGTACGATTGACTCAAATTCGTCGGAAGTATGGCTACTCAAAAATGAGTGAAGACGGTTAGGAGTAACACGTTGACAATCAGTAAACATCTTTTGGATTCAAGCCGATGTTGACTGTTTCTCGTCTTCTCACTACGGACTATCTTTACTCACTTTTGAGTAGCCATACTTTCGACGAATTTGTGTTAATCGTACTCAATTTTGGGTTGTTAAGAAATAGCGTGCATAACGGAGGCTAAGTTTCCCAAAAAATATTTGGTTTGGCAGACAAAAAGTATGCAGCTGTGGTCGAGCAAGCCAAAGCTTCATCATTACCGGAACGGTAAACAAGGAAATATACCGTGAAGAATGCCTAAAGAAGCGATTGTTACCATTTCTACACAACCATGACGCTCCCTCACTACTATGGCCTGATTTGACATCTTGTCACTACACCAAAGATGTTTTGGAATGATATAATGCGAATGGAGTCCATGTTGTACCGGAAGAGGCGAACCCATTGAGCTCTCGTGAAGAGAGAACTCTCTCAATATAAACAACAAGCTACAACTATATAGAAAGAACTAAAATCTTGTATAAAAGCAGCTAAATCGGTTGCAGAGAAGTCTGTACAGACTCTAATGGCTGAAGAAAACTCGAAAGTTTGTAGTTTTATCATGCAGCCTAATTCAGGAACTGTAACTAGTTTTAAGATGACTAATAATGCACAATTAAATGAATAAAATATACATCTTAGATTGAACTAGCAGCAAATTTGTTTAATTTCAAATTTAATCTATCCAGATTGTGTCGGGAACAAGCCTTACAGTGAAGTCCGAAAATAACGAGGAGATGCTCGATGTAAGCTTGATTGAACACGGCGAGTCACTTATGGGTCCAGACTTTGTTTTCCAGGAAGACAATGCAACCATTCACAACTCAAAACTGACTAGGGCGTGGTTTTCTGACAAAACATTGAGGTTCGCGACTGACCAGCGACTGTTCTCCGGATCTGAATCCAATCGAGAACCTCTGGTCTATACTTGCTCGTTGTGTTTACGGAAATGGCAAGCAATTCAACATTGCGAACATCCTGAAACAACGAGTCCGAGCATGCTGATTTTGTCCATGAAATCGCGACTAATTGAAGTTATCTGAAACAATGGCTCGTATACACATTACTAAGTACTCTTTCAAGTTGAATTTTGAGAAATAAATTGTTTTTTGGTTGAAAAAAGGTGGTGTTAATTTTATTTCGTACTGAAATCCAGCTAAACAATGCATTAGATCCTAAGTAATATTGAGAGACTCTCTTTGTCGACTTTCTCTTTGCATTCCTAAAGCTATGTAAAAACATGTTCAAGTATTTGCAATATACAGTACGGTAGTATAAAGTTTGATTAAGGATCCAATATGTCGAAAACATCAGCAAATCGTTTAATATGAAAGCTATTTACCAACGTAAAGTCGACGAAGAGAATCTCTCAATGTTACTTAGGACCTAATGCATTGTTCAGCTTGAAATTTAAATCGCCCGAGACTATATAAATTTAATTGTTTCGCGGAATACATTAATCAATCATGGTGCGGTTTATATTAATACGAAGTCTGTCAAATATACCAGAAATGTTGATGGTTTACCATTAACGTAGTGAATTTGACTGAAATTCCATGGTAGTTTTGAAGATAGGCAAAGTTGAGTAAAGTGGTAGTTTTTACTACAAGATTTTTTTCTGTGCATATCAAAAAAGCATGGTGGTGCTATTTTTATTTCGCCGGGTGTAGTACGATTGTAATGAAAGGGAGGCACGGTTTAAGAAGGAATGTGTACTTCGCTACTTCAATCGTTCTACAATTACATTAGGCTGCGCTATGTGGGTACAAGCAGAGTCACAAATGCATTTGTTTGGCTGTGATGGACCAACAAGAAAGTCGATGAAAAGAAACAATCAACGATCATAGGCCTTTTTCGAATACTACTCGAGAACTGTAACTATAAAATTCACTTTGCTGTTCCGCAAATTAACGCCGAATTTGAGATTAACGTTTTCGTGGCATTTTGAATCACTAGAGTTATTTTCACCTACTGACAAAGTAACACTCGGTCTGCGAAAACTTTATTTACAAATTGATGGGATGATAAAGGGTGTACACAGTTAAATTGCATCACTTTCAATAAGCTGTAACATATCGCCCTTTGGGTTGACTTCAACGAAATTTTGGTAGGTCATAGCGTGTATTGTTTACACTGCGTGAGTTTCATTGTGAAATGTGTCGTAGTTTCGAAAACGGAGTCGAAGGAACAGCAAGTGTGCGAGAACATTTTGCACACGCACCTTGACAACCCACTTCTTTCGCACTGAGCCATCGACGAGATGTTGAAAATTCACCAGCCTTCAGTGTCTCGTGTCATAAAACGTTTCGGGGAACGTTTAACTGTCGATCGGAAGAAGGTGAGTGGTAGAAAAAGTGTTCCTTACTGTGTGAAAAATCACAAACTGTTCCGTTCGGTATGTCGCGAAAAAGCTGCACTTGACCAAAAGTTTCGAGCAGAAAGCCAAAAAACGAGACGGACTCCGTTCATTCAAAGTTCAGAAAGCTCCAAACCGCAATGAAAAACGAATGAGGACAACTAAAACACGTACGTGTTAGATGTACACTCAGTAGCAAAAAAAAAGCCTAGCAAAATTTTCTTCCAAAAAACGCGTTGTTCAAGCTTCTGTAACTTTGTCAATTATCAATATATTTGGCTGAAATTTTGACAACCTTATAACTAATGTTTTGACCTTATATGACCAAAATTTTATGTTGATAAAATTTATAAATTTGAAGTTATCATAACATATGTGAAAAAAGTCATTTTGGACATACCAATTTCAAAAAACCGTATTTCTGTGAAAAATTTAGGTAGCATATTAAAAATTTCTCCATGACTTAAAAAAATACAGAAATTTATGTGGACAAAATTTGAACTGTTTCCATCAAGTGGTTTGGACTACAGCTGGCGTCAAAGTTGAGGCTCCAACATGAGTATTTTCCTTGTTCTCCCAATTATGACCATGCTGAAATATCGGTGCAAAAAAAAGCCGAAGCGTTGTCATCATACAGTTTTGGGCCGAATTAATAAGATGAATTCGCCTCGGCTTTGTATTTGCACCGATAGTTCAGCGTGGTCAACATTGGGTGAAAAAGGAAAATACTCATGTTGGAGCCTCAACTTTGACATCAGCTGTAGTCCAAACCGCCCGATGAAACAGTTCAAATTTTGTCACGCTAAATTTCTGTATTTTTTAAGTCATGGAGAAATTTTAATATGCTACCTAAATTTTTCACGGAATTACTATTTTTGAGGTGTATGTCAAAATGACTTTTCACATATGTTATGATAACTTCAAAGGTTCATATAAGGTCGAAACATTAGTTATTACGTTGTCAAAATTTCAGCCAAATATATTGATAATTTAAAAAGTTACAGAAGGTTGAACAACGCGTTTTTTGGAAAAAAATTTTGCTCGGCTTTTTTTTGCTACTGAGTGTATACACAAATGTTGACGAAACCACACTGATACATCATGGACGATGAAACACACGTAAAAGCGGACTTTAAACAAATTCCCGGCAACCAGTATGTGACTACGAAAGAGAAGTTCGATGTTTCAGAGTCTCTCAGGGAAAAAGCAAGTTTCAAAGTTCCCAAAAAATTCATGATTTGGCAGGGGATTTGTTCGGGTGGTAAACGAAGCAAGCTTTTCTTGACAACTTCAACTGTAAATGGTCAAGTATACATGAATGAATGCCTGAAAAAACGACTGTTTCCGTTTCTCAAAATACACAACGTTTCTACAATTTTTTGGCCGGACCTATCCTCTTGTCGCGATTTTAAGGATGTTCTGGAGTGGTACAAGACGAATGGTGTCAATTTCGTGCCGTAGGATCATAATCCCCCAAACTCTCCAGCGTTGCGGCCAATTGAAAAATATTTGGCTATAATGAAGCACGAACTTCATAAGCATCCTCAAGTTGTCACTACAGAACAGAGAATGTTGAAGTCATGGTTGAAAGTGGAAAAAAATGTCGGTTCAAGTGTTCTACAAAATTTTATGCGTGGTATTAAGAAGAAAGTTCGGGCTTTTGGATTTGGTAAAGAAATACAGTGAAATAAAAATACCTTAACCAAGATCATACTTTGTTTTCTATTCCCTGAATATTGAGACTTGTTTTTGAGGACGAGTATGAAGTGATGCAATTTAACTGTGGACACCCTTTATGAACTGAAGAGAAAAAATCAACTGACGAGCAATATTTCCAGCTCAAGGTAGAAGGTAATTTCAATTAAAATGTTTTGAAACAAAAGTCGATAAGACCGCAAGAGCGTCGACGGAAATGGTTTAAGACTCACTGGGATAAAAGGTCACCACACTATTATCAACAAACTATTCAATAGAATCCCCTCGACGATGCCCCTTAATTGCCACCACAGAAACGCCGCCACTGGAGCATTGAACATTTTAGTTTATGAGAGCAAGGTCGAAGCAAGCGGCTAGACCCGGATTAGACTTTGTTTGCTTGTTTCGCTGCTGTTGTTGTTGTCCATGTTGTTTATGGCATGCAATGACGTGAGACATAAATTATTCCTACTCACTGCAGGAAGCTCAATTTATGCTCACATGACTGTTCACATCACCGGGCTGCAATTACTAAGTATTTGCTCTGCTCGGTAAACAATTCCCATTTTAATTGAATTTCCAGCTGATATGAAATCAATGAATTCATCATGTTTGAAAATAACGCTTCTGAAGGGAAACGTTCAAAAGAATTTAATGTCCACAAAAGCCACTCTCTCAAATGGGCGGCTTGGACCTTTTTCACTCTACCAGTTCCAACCACTTCTGCCATCTCCGCATTGCACTTCGCAATGCACCACTGAACCACTGAAACGGCACGGAAAGCTGCAGTTCAAGTACAGGTTAATTACATAATTGCTGCAACCGGCACCCATTTGGACCGCTTCCCTCACTTTCAGCATATCCTGTTTAAGTTAATCTGATAATCTTTTTTTTTCACAAACGGCGTTCTTTCACTTTCACGATTGGCCTACCAACTCGGACGCCATCGCAGTTTCAGGTTTTTTTTTCGAAATGACAAAAAAAGACAAAAGTATCCAACCGTGAAAACCCCCTTCATTCTAGAGGTAAAACCAGCCATTTGATTACCATCAGAAACCAGTTCTTCGTGGAATACATTGCTAAATATTCGACATGCATGCATGTGGCACCCGTTAAGCTTCCTCTCGGTTTTCGCACCAAACAACCACCTAAATGCGTTTGAGCCACGCAAAGCAACATTTTGCAAGAAAACTAGGTGACAGCATTGCAAAACCGACTGTCCCCGCACTCGTACTGCACTTACGTGATTGTTGAACGCCCGCAACTCTCCTCTGGGTTATTTAATAATGAGTTTTATATGGCTTTTCTGCCCTGATTGTCGATCACTTAGTGTCTTCTTCTCCTATCACAAAACAAAACGCGCGCCCGCGCGCAAATCAACTTCTCAACGCACTACAATCCGTAAGGTAAGGTGAACTAGACAAGTTATCGCGATTCGGATTCCGATGCCCACCGAGGCTTGATACAAACTGAACGGTGACACGGGCTGCTCGGGTGGTTTATTTAACTTAACCGAACCGGTCGATCATTTAAGACCTCGGTTGGTCGACCGGACGAAGATCTGCTGTCTGTCTGTCTGCCGGCTGAGTGGCATAACTAAAAAAACACGCACACGATCGTGAGGGGGTTCTCTTGAGTGAGGTTGCCCGACTGCCGCTCGTTGGTCGTGTGTGCTTGATCGAAAGAGCTCAAGAACTCGTTCGGTGTGCGATCTGCTACTAATAGCTGGTGGCATAAATACTGTATCGATGTCCAGAAGAATACTGCGTGGCTGGCAGTTCGATGATAGCGTGTGAGTTGATGATCGGTGAGGTTCATGGGGTCGTGTCAGGCAGTCAGCAGTAGGCGTGTTTTTCAGTTGATTTGGTGGTCATAGGAGCCAAGCTCAGGGATTTTCCTATTGAAACGTTACATTGTTTGATCATTTCCGACACGTCAAAATCTATATCGAGTACATCGATGATTGTGGTGTAGAATAACCTAGCATCCGGTTTTTACGGTAATTTAGTGTGACACCTTTCACGAAAGTTGTTGCGTCCTTTTCTTCCTCTGTCGATGAAAGACTTGAATGACTCCCTTGAAATGAAAACAGCATCTGCTAGTATAATGTTAGTTCTATCATATGGAATAGCTGGGTATACTACGATTCGCGTGATTCGTGGGAGATTAACTTTTACAGTCATTGTTTACACATGGGTTTTAGGCCCTAATCATTTGTTTTTTTTTTAATCAGTTCATTTATTTGTAAGGCTCAGGCGTGTGTAACACTTTGCGGAGCCGATATTCTATATTGTTATTAACAATGTTCTATTTTGCGAATTTAGTAAAGTGGGGTGCCAATTACTCGTGGCTTGCTCGAGGTTAATGGGCATTGGCGGAACTAGACAATTAGTCTGGAGGGGGCCTGGAGGAGGCCTGCCCGAAGTTTTTTTTTTCGTTTATAGAAATATTGAAAAGAGCGATGAAAGAAGCGAAATTGTTGGGGACAAGTTATTTTTATTGATGAATCAGAACAGATTAAATCGAATAATTAAGTCTATTCTGCGCCTCGATGAGTCGAGATACTTGAAGAGAATTGAGTGCAGTGATTATACATATACCTTATTCCGTGTGGATCAAATGGAGAATGGACTCACACGAGGGACTACAGTTACCTTACTCGGTTCTCTTGAGGCGTCTCAACTCTTCCAAGGCGGAGAATAGACCTGAATCTATATAGAGTCAAGTTTAAACTAAAATATCTTAAAACTACAAAGAACAACATTGACTCAATGAACATATTGAATTTATATCAAAAATTGGATTCGTCTGGATAACGCGTTATAAATATCTTCAAAATCGTGTCGATTGATACTTATTCCTTCACAACTCCGTTCCCAATGCTTGAAATTGCCAGATTTGAAAATCAATTCTGTGTCATGGTACTTCTCAGTCATGTTTTTATGCATCTCATGGCTGAGAAGCTGGAAATTAACACCTGGAGCAACCGATATACATTGGGTGTAATATCAACTTTCAATTCCGCTCGCAAGGTTTCCAAAGTTCTGTTTAACTAGGGAAGGTCCATTAATTATGTCACGCAGTAAGGGGGGAGGGGGAAGGGGGGGGGGGGGTTGGGGTTTGAGAAAACGTGGCGATCCATACAAAAAAAGTGGAGGTCCATACAAAAAACGTGACAAGGGGGGGGGAGGGGGGTTAAAAAAGTCAATTTTTGCGTGACGTAATTAATGGACGTTCCCCTATTTGTGGCGCGAAAAATATCGAAAGACAGTTGCTTCGGCTTGCAGGTCTTTTTATTTTATATGTTGAGCATCTGAATAATGGTCTACAAACTCCTGCCCGTTTGTCTTATTTTAACGCGATAACGAGTCAGCTGACTCAGAAAACGGCATGTTATTAAACTTTCACAAAAAAAACACTACTTAAAACTTTTTGAGCGTATTAGTAAAAAGATTGTGTTTGGGAAACTAAGAGAATTTAGAATAAACATTTTTTATCACTTTTTAAAAATAAAAAATAAAACTGTGAACCATTTTTTTTTAATTATCACTAGTAAACGCGAGCGAATTCCTTTAAATTCCACTAGAGAAAGCTTATCTTTTGACAGATAGGCCTATTTCGTCTGCTACTAGATGAATGGAATCGAAACTCTTGTTGTACTGAATAAACAGTAGAGAAGTAAATATATTGTGAATGTAATATCGACATCATGGTGTTCGTATGATAAGTGATATTTTCAAATTAAGCGTTTTGATATGCAGCAATCAGCTTAATGTTGCGCCTACCTATTTTTTTTTTAAATACCTGGGGTACGGTGTTCTCAATAACCCGAGGTCAGGGGTGCCACTATTTTTTTTAAAAATAACAATCAAAATGAACTAAAAAAATTTTTAAAAGCTTGGAACCTTTTCCACGACTAAGTTTTTTTTTTTTTGCAACATCAAAATCTCTGAAGTATAAGGATATACCTACCTTTCTTTTAATTTTTAATTTTTTATTTTGTTCATTTGTTCATATTGTACGGAATTTTTTAAATCAATTGTTACTTAAAATTAAAATGCAAGCACTTATAAACTTAGCAATTTTACTTCTTTTATTACTCTTACTGAATTTATCTTCAATCATAATATTACTGAATAAAATAAAACAGGATTTTCAAAATTCAGAGATTTTCGTTTCAATTTCTGCAATGTGAATATTTTTCAATCAATCAATGGCATTCGTTTAATTAAGTTTCTTATTAAATAACGCTTTGAAAGTTCAAATCGTCGACCAAGGTTGTTTTGAGTAGAATTCTATGACAAATACAATGAAAATTTATAAGTTATTCCGAGCTAAATTTCTTGAGAGAGTTAAAAAAAATGAAGAAGATTTAGGAGGATAATTACATTAAAAACCTACTGAGAACTTCACGAATGTTCGAAAAAAACATCTATGAGTAATTTGAAGTTGAACATAAGAATTTGATTGACATTGATAGTATTCCAGGGCATCAAAATCCCATGGAAATTTTTCGAATTTTTTTGATGGTATGGCCAAAGAATGTTAACAACTACAGTATAGGCAAAAATAACAAATGCAACTTTTTTAAAGGTGTTGAATTTTTAAATTTTCAAGTACAGTCTTTAAAATGGCATTAGATTCACCGTGTTAGAAGGTTTGGCAAAAAATTAGTCTTTAAATAATTTCAAATTGAAAAGTTCTACAAGAATGAATTCTTTGGCTTAATTATTCATTCTTGTGAAGTAATCCATTTTGTAAAATAAAATCAAAAATAAAATTTAAAAATTCAACACAGTTTGAAATTAAGGTTGTTTCTGAGCTATTGTCAAAATTTCAGCTCACTCACTCTTTTGAATGCATAGAGAATGTCAAATATGACAATTTTGCATGGAAAACTGTAGATTTATTTTATTTTTATGCCACCACTGTATACTAGAAACTATTTCAGCCAAAAATGGAATCTTTTGCTTTAAAATCAAAACCTTTAAAGAAATCTTAAAAATAAATGTTAGACAACTGTAATAAGAAATAGAAAGGAATTTTGAGAAAATTAAAAAAAAAATTTAGAAGCATTTTAAAAAAATAATCGGAACTCTGCCTCTGCTACATGAATGCAGATGAGAACACATTGTTTTTTTCAAGCAGTAAATTTTGCATATTTACCCTCGAACTTTATTTAAATGGTTTGATTCTTAGAAAATAAAAATATTGTTTTTAACGAGTCCTGCATTGCGGCATGACAATGATCGATTAAATAAAATATTTGTTGAAATAGATTAATAATAGTTGCCACGGGTTGACAGTATTTTCAATTAAAGTAAGCATCACGTGCGGCAAGATTTTCCCCTATATTATTGAATAACATTTTACAAAAAAGTCGGGGAAAATAAATAATTTATTTTTTGTTTGTTAAGGCTGGACCCTTTCCCAATATTCCCCATTACTAGGACGAATACCATGGTCACACTATCATATGTCGACCGCATGAGCACCATTACAAGTATTAAGTATTTTGTCTTCGTATTTTATAAAAAAAATGTTGAATTTCCCATATCATCCCTACAATCCCTGTCATCCTGTCATCTCCATGTCAATCCCTGCAATATTGCACCATACAATTTTGAATCAATTTCGAATTAAAGATGTCTAATGACTGGGACAGACATACAACGCTGACCGTTGTACGAACTGTCAAATACTTTAATCCAGTACCAAAAAACACGTACTAGACTAAAGGAGTACAACGCTGTACGTTGTATGTCTGTACCAGGCATAAGTAACGACGTTCAGAATACTGTTTATTTTGACAGTGCTGAAGTTTCCTCCAGAAATGACTCTGGAATAACTATATGCATTTCATCAATTCTGTGTTGTGAATAGTTCAATAATTGCAATTACCTCTTATTGTGAATGATATTGTGTACAATTACCTCTTGGGAATGGCTTGTGGGAAATGGTTCCCGTGAAATGGCCTTTGGGAAAAGTCCCCTGGAAAATGCTTTCATACATATTCCGAAAAACAACGAGGACAGAGAACCGTTTTGGAAAATTAGTCATTCCGGAAAGTGGACTCTGGGAAAAGGCCTTTGAAAAATGACCGCTAAAAATAACCTCTGGGAAATGAATTCCGGGAAATGTTTTTCCGCGAAATAGTGTAAAACTAAATACCGATATGGAATGACAATTGTTCTACTAATATGCTCGTAGAAATGTTTTATAGAAAAAGTGTTTTTTAAGTATTTTATTTTCAAAAAAGTAAAGTTGTAACAGACGCAAACTCTCGAGTGAAGTGGATGTAATGTTGATACATTGGAATTCTTATGGATCTATTTGTCATTAACTATGGTTTTCTCGATACACGAAGAGGGTTTACGCACTTAACTCCTTCAGAAATAGTCACTCGTTCAAACTATCTCTGAAGGGAGCAAAGTACATAAACAATTTACACTGGGATTAAATCCATATAATTCCGTAGAGATTATGAATAGTGTTTCATTTCAAATTAGAAATATATTAAGAAAAAAAACCGGGGGGCTACAGAATTCTGGAGGGGGCCTGGCCCCCTAGGCACCCCCAGTAGTTACGCCAATGTTAATGGGTCACATTATCGTTTGGAAAGGGCTAGGTAGGTAACTTATTTAAGCCATTATTTGCTGCTTTTGGTTGCGACATCTACCAAGTCCTCGATCCCTGTAGTCCCTTTCAGGAACTAAGCCGCGGACCACGGCTTGCTGGGCAGGTACAAGTAGCACGGAAACAAAAGGATCATATAACTGGGACACAATGGCAGGGAATTCACTAGAGTGGAAGGAAGGGGGGTGATGACGTTACACTCTTAGATCAGACAAACAAAGGAATTCATAAATCGCTTGCATGTAGGGAAGATCACGTATTCCCAAAACATCTCTTACCTCGTGGAAGGGTTGTCTACCTCGGGCCACTAGAGTATGCAATAGTCGTGCTCTGGAGGCATCATTATCCGGGCAATGACAAACTGCGTGAGCGATGTCATCATAACCGGTTCCGCACCTACATAAATTGCTATCGACGAGGTCGATTCTGTAGAGATGTGCGTCTAGCGAGTAGTGGTCGGCATCACACGAATGAAACCGCGACTTACATTCAGACATTTGAACCACGATCTCGACAAAACATTTGAGCTGTTTAGTGGAATACCCGTAACTAGAAATTAGAAGAAAAATTAGTATTTTCCATTTAATTCCAACTACCTTTGCTTATATTGACAGATACGCGTATTTCGTCTACAATTTGCAGACTTCTTCAGTGTCTCGTACTAATAAATCGACTTGTCGTTATTACTAAGTCGAGAAGCATCAAGGTTTGAATTATCACTATCCATATGATGCACACATTTATTGTATCAAGTTGCTTTTACAGATTCAGGGTATCCTAAAGGTGTGGAAACGCTGAAAAAAAATTGACTGCACCCATAAAGGGTGATACGGTCAAAATTTGGTCAAGGGAAAACGCGTGTAAATCGGTGAAATCGTTTATTTAAAAAATCAAATTAAATTTCTTTTTCAAGTTCAATAAGTATGAAATTCAGGAAAAATATTCAGTTAGGCTTCCGCTTTTCCAAATCCGAATTGCCGGGCCTTACGCTTGACTCCTGCCATCAGATTTTGTACAGCCACCTTGTCCACCTTCTTCGCCGCAGAAAGCCAGTTTGCCTTGAACTGCTGCTCGTCCTTAGCAGTTTTTTTGGTCTTCTTTAGGTTCCGCTTGACAATAGCCCAGTATTTCTCAATTGGGCGGAGCTCTGGCGTGTTGGGAGGGTTCTTGTCCTTGGGAACCACCTGCACGTTGTTGGCGGCGTACCACTCCATGGCCTTTTTACCGTAATGGCAAGATGCCAAATCCGGCCAAAACAGTACGGAACAACCGTGTTTCTTCAGGAAAGGCAGCAGACATTTATTCAAACACTCTTTCACGTAAATTTCTTGGTTGATAGTCCCGAAGCAATGAAAATGCTGCTTTTCAAGCCACAGGTACAGATGGCTTGCCAAACCAGATATTTCTTTGCGAACTTTGACAGTTTCGTGTAGCTTGAAAATATCTGCTACCTTTCCCCTTCCTTTTGCCGTATAAAACTCCTGTCCCGTCGTCAGCATCGTCGTGTACAGCCTCCGGGATCGCGCTTTGGCCGTCGTATTTTGTTTATCATCGCAATTTGGAGTCACTACCTTCTTGTAAGTCGATAGTCCAGCTCGTTTTTGGCTCGATGCACGGTTGTAGACGATACACCCAGCTTATTTGCGGCATCTCGGAGAGATACGTTAGGGTTTTGCTGGAAACTACCGGCAACTCTCTTTGTCGTCTCAGCGGCTTCCGGTTTTCGATTTACCCCCGATCCAGACTTCCTGGCTGTCGACAAACGTTCCCCAAACACTTTAATTACATTTGTAATGGTTGATTTGGCAACTTTTAGCGATTTTGCGAACTTTGCGTGCGAGTAGCTCGGATTTTCACGATGCGCGAGCAAAATTTTGATACGCTGCTCTTCTTGCTTGGACGGCATTTTGACAACTGAAGAGTGAATTCCAAAATCAAAATAGGAGCAACATTCTACACACACACACCTTCAAAATGAGGGGTGTTCAGGTTTTTTAAATGCAAAATTGAAAGAAATACGTCAAGTTGATATTGACCAAATTTTGACCGTATCGCCCTTTAAGGAGTGTATCGAAAAGTAGTTATAAACATTCGATGCGTTATTACGCATAAACTACTGTATATATTTTTAGCGTGTAAGCGCCATTTGCTTTGTTTACATGTCAAAAATGATTATTCGGTTCATTCATTTCCGTTGATAAAGTTGTATTCAAAATGTCGCGAATTGAATTTGAGACTAAAAAGAAAATTCTGCACACTTGGTGCACCGAAAAGGGTGTTACTTACAACCAGATTGCGAAAAGAGTAAATGTTCACCCGGCAAGTGTAAAACGCATCATCGAAAAGTTTGGTAAGGAGTGCTCCCTCAAGGATTTACCAAGAAGTGGCCGGAAACCCGGCTCCAGCAACCCCGATTTGGACCAAAAAGTTGTGGATTATATTCAACGGAACAAATCTGCCTCTACTCGCGATCTAGCCAAGAAGTTCAGGACCAGCATCGGAATGATTCAACGAATCAAGCGCAGGAATGACTTGAAGACGTACAAAAAGCAGAGTGCCCAAACAAACTCCGGAACAAAAGTCTCGTGCAAAACCAGGGCTCGAAAGCTGTACAGCTGCATTTTGGACAATGTCGACCAGTGCATTTTGATGGATGACGAAACATACGTTAAAGAAGATTCAAGAACGCTACCGGGGCCGCAGTTTTATACTAAATCTGTTGGGGAACGTGTGCCAACCGCAGATACGACTGTTGCGATGGAGAAATTCGGTCAGAAGGTGCTCATTTGGCAAGCTATTTGCACATGTGGCTTGCGTTCTTCAATTTTCTATACAAAAGGAACTATAAATGCTGAGATTTATCAAAAGGAATGTTTGAAGAACAGGTTGCTACCATTGTATAGAAAGCACCAGTCCTCTCCTCTCTTCTGGCCAGATTTGGCATCGGCACATTACGCCAAATCCACTCTACAGTGGCTGACGGAGAATAACATCAAGTTCGTAGAAAAGACATCAACCCACCAAACTGTCCCCAGTTGCGACCGATCGAACGCTATTGGGCAATAGTCAAGCGTATATTTAAGAAGGATGGTACAGTGTCCCAAAACATGACCGATTTTAAGAAAAATTGGGCAGCGGCATCCAGGAAGTGCACAAAGGTCACTGTGCAGAATTTGATGGCAGGTGTCAAATCAAAGGTACGGGCATTCTACAGAAATGAACATGATGACTAGTTTTTCCGTTTGGATCTTTTGTAAACATGTTAAGCTATAATAAACTGAAATAGTATGTTAATTTTAACCATGTTTTCATGCCTATTTTATTATTTGGAAGTTTATAACTACTTTTCGATACACTCCTTACCATTACACTCCTGTCCAAGAAATCCAAAAAACAGATTTCTATATTGCAATTTTATTCTACCAGCTCTTGCTGCTGATAGATAATACCTCTCATTTTGACTGTCATTTTGACAGAGCAGGAATTTCGAATTTGAAAAACTTTCACGTTTGGAGTGAGGAATATCTCCACGCCAAACGAGTAAAAAAGTTCAGCGACAGTTCTCAGTGAACTTATTGGGAGGAATGGTAGGGGGTCACCTCATT
Source organism: Aedes japonicus (assembly GCA_034211315.2). Taxonomy (NCBI): domain Eukaryota; kingdom Metazoa; phylum Arthropoda; class Insecta; order Diptera; family Culicidae; genus Aedes; species Aedes japonicus. The sequence goes on along the minus strand of JASCZW010000675.1, from coordinate 91,997 downwards.
GGGCCATATGTTTTACCTGATCGGCGCAACGGAGCAGCGTGTTTGGATTTCTTACAAAATCAACTTTCCGAACTTCTACGCGATGTTCCAGAAGAGATCAGAAGAAGAATGGTTTTTCAACATGATGATTGCCCTACGCATTATCATCGAGATGTACGAGAATGTTTTAGCAACGAATAGTCACCATGTATTTAGAGAACATTATCTGTATATTACGCTTTCCTCCCCTTGGCTGAATTTTGTACTTTACCTTAGGTGGGTCAGGCTTATTTTATGCTTCATAATGGAGCATTTGAGACGGTGGTTTCCTTATCGTCGTCGCTGATTCACGTCGCTTACTTGTGCAGTATTATATCTGTTAAACCTTTCTTAAACAGGCATGTCGTAGTACATTTATGTAAGGCCATTTACACTGGGTGTGATACTGGCGCGGTTTGCTGCAAATCATTTTTTCGAATATTTCATTTTAAAAAGTAGATTGCGTAACAAGCTTGCATTTTTTATTCTTTTGCAATATAAAAATAGAAATACCCTGAAATACAACTTTGGCTGTGTATGGTAATGTAATTAAATTTGCCTGTGTCAGTTTAAGAACCCTTTTCATTCGGTCACGAACATGGTCAATCCGTGCAAACAAACATGTTAATTATTGTGATACTATCACTTGTATTTATATCGGAAATTACACTGTTAAAATGACGGATTTCCCTTCATACTTACCTGGTGTTCTACACCGTGTCCAATATATTCTCATACGAAATAAAACTCTATTTATTTCAACAATCAAGATTTTATTTATAACTTTACCCATTATATTGCAATATAATACTGATCAATTACAGCAATATGTTTTGGAATAACATCGCCTTTAACCATCTTGAACAGCTCCAGACGTTTTTCGAAACCAGCATTTCGTCCCAAATTCGTTTGATTATGGTTTTGAATTGGTTCATATTAGACGCCCTGTGGTCATTCACCTTCGCCAGCATGTTTGACCATACGAAATAATCCAAGGGATTCAGGTGTCACGGTACCTTCGGATGGTTCGGTACGCAAAATCCCGCTTTACTCCGAGGGTTTTCAAATTTCTGAAAATAGCGCCCGGAAGCTCGCCTTTAAAAAACTTTTTTATCACTACAGCACAAAACTCCTTCTTCGCTGGTAAATGATAAACACCGAATGAAAAGAATTGGACATAACCTAAAAGCGTTTGTATAAACATAGTACAAAATTACACCAGCACATATGTGAAGCATGTTGGGTAGTTGCACTACCCCAATGCAAGGAAAAAAGTGTATGAGAATATATTGGACACGGTGTAGACATAATTTCCAAGAAAACATTCAAACATTTTGATTTTTCTTTTCTGAAGCAGTAACAACAACGACATGCTTTTCAGCTTTTTCACGGCCTAGGCAATTAGCTACTTCTCCCCGATGGCCCCAAAATAATTGAAGTAAATCCAAAGAAGAATACTAAGATGGAACAGCTAGGTACAAATACCTTTTTTCATTTCAGTGTCCTTTAAAAAAATTAAAAACGGTCCTTGTCGACTGAACACTCCCCAGTAAACGGGCTGATAGATCTTGTTATCCTCATGCCGTTCCCTCGTTGTGCAAATAAAGACCAAACTACCTTGAAAACAAGGTAAAGTATATTGCCAGATGTCATAGTCTTCTCACATTAACGCTTATTCGAGCTCACTCAATGTTGAGTAAATTTTACTCAATTTTATAAATATATCTAAAACATCAAATGCTGAGTAATCGTATTTTATGAATTTGATTTATTGTTTTTCAAAACACAAGAAAACTGCGCCAAACTTATTTTTTTCAATAATATAAAATGAGTCGGATTACGTCGTTTTCAATTTGCGCTTGGAGATACTGACCTAAAAAGTAAAGAGGCTACGGAATTTTGTTCAACATTACCAAGCGGAATTTTGACAATTGATCTTCATGGAACGAAATGTCACCTTCACTTACGCAATAATCGAGCGGAACATTTTTCCGAAAGTAATAGTGACAGCTCCCATTAGTTTGCGTGGAAACCTTACAAATTCCAATTTTATTGTTGCATTCCTTTTAGTTGGATACTGCTGCAGAAATTACTTTTCCATTCTTTACTTTTCCGTTTCAGTAAACGGAATTTAACATGGGTTTGGGATGGAAAAATAAATTTCTTTATATCGACCTTTGGCAGGTAATTTAAAATCTCAATCGTGTTCGAAAATTAATAACCAGTGGTGACATGGAGCAGATAGCAGCCACTGTAGATGCGGGAACGTATCTAAAACTGTTTTATCTTGACAGGGATTTGTTGATTTTCAATAGTATATTACATTTTCGAAATTCTTTCTGGCGTACCCAAGAAGCCAGGAGGCTGTAATAGCCTATATAAAGACTGGACTCGGAAAAAATGAGACACACAAAAATGATCACCAAAAATTCATTTTTAATCGGATACTTCTCAAATTTTCAGGAATTAAATAGCTATATATTAGCTATGGCATAACTTATTTATTGTATTTTATCCGCCAAGCTGAATGCTGGAACATTTCTCTTAACACTGCTCATGAGATCTTGGGCGAGGCTTTGTCCATCTTCCTTACACAATTTCTCCAAGTTTTTCTTCTAACCTTCATCGGGTTTGAATGTTTTTCCGCTTTTCTCCAACTTCTTCTTCTCCATTATCGCCCAAAACTTTTCGATCGGACGAAGTTCTGGTGTATTTGGCGGGTTTGCCTCCTTCGGTACCAAATTAACGCCCTTCGCTTCGTACCAATCCATTACAGGCTTGACGTAATGGCACGAAGCGAGATCCGGCCAGAACAGCGTGGGACCACGGTGAGAGCGGAGGAAGGGCAGCAAGCGCTTCTGCGTGCATTCCTATCGATAAATCTGCCTGTTTATGGTGCCGGTTGTAACGAACGGCTTGCTGTACCGTCCGCACTCGCAGATCGCCTGCCACAACAGGTACTTTTTCGCGAATTTGTCCATCTTTCTCTTCCGAAACTTTTCCAGAACCTCCATGCAGGACGTACCGACAAAAAACTCGAGGCCGGGGATTTGTTTGGTGTCCGTGGGACTACGTTTCATTTTTTTAAATATACTGGATGTCATTTCAAAATTTTTAAAAAATGAGAGTTTTACGAAAAAGTGAAAGGTTTTGAATACAAAATATGTGTATTGAAATTATAATTAAGTGCTATTAGTTTAAGTAATTCAATTTGTTACTTATAAATTGCCTACTTTTGCTCCCATACAAATCTCCGTGTGAACAAGTAAAAAATATGTTTTTCCCTATCCGGATCCTTAAAAACGGGTAACAAATGGTTCAATTTATCTCCTTCTTTTTTTTTCATTCCACGATGAATACAGAAATAGCCACACCTCTCAGCTGCAAATCTATTTTGCTTGTTGCTGGTGTCTGATTTTATAACTGCGGCCGGTCCCCTCCTTAGAATTTGGCTTCGTACTGTATTGTTGTGCCTCTCTGCATTCAGGGCTTCTCCAACGCTAATAAAGACTGTATTCGATGAAATTTGGACACACGCAATTGTCCGTAACTTTTTAGCGTGTGGGTAAAAATTATTGAAATTTTAACTGAATGTATTTCATTGTGTTGTGTCAATTGTGTAATGAGTTTCGTGAAAATCGGTCGAGTGATTTCAGTGATGGCTTCGAATGAAGAAATAGTGCGCCAACAAATTTTGGGCACTCACTTCGAAAACCCAAACGCTTCTCATCGATGGATCGGAAAACAGCTCGGAATCGCACATTCAACCGTATCTCATGTGATCAAAACGTTTAAGGACCGTAAGACAACCAAGCGGAAAAATGGTAGTGGCAAAAAACGTGGCACATCAAATCCGGAGAAGGCCAGGATGGTATTGAACCAATTTAAGCGTTATCCCAACATTTAGATCAGGATGTTATGAAAAGGCAAAAGTTTCAGTTTGTTTTGTGCAGAAAACAATGAAACGTTCTGGATTACATGTGTACAAGGTCCAGAAGGCACCGAACCGGAGCGATAAACAGAACTCGGTGGCCAAAACTCGTGCAAGAAAACTGTACAGGGAGTGGCTCACAAAACCGTTCTGCATTGTGGTGGACGATGAGACCTACATTGAAGCCGACACCAAAAAAATGCCAGGACAGGAACACTACGTCGCCACCTCTAAGTTGGCCGTTCCGGAGAGTGTACGGAGGAAAAAACTGTCGAAATTCGCCAAAAAATTCCTTGTCCAAAAACGACTTCTGCTCTTCTTGAGATCTCACGATGTCCCGACGCTGTTTGGCCGGATTTGGCATCTTGCCACTATGCCCGGCCTGTCTTAGACTGGAACAAAGATAATAATGTTATACCAAAACACGTCAACCCTCCAAACACTCCGGAACTTCGCCCAATTGAAATATTTTGGGCAATCATGGCAAAGCTCGTTAAAACTCCAAAATTGATAGAAAATAAACATGAACTAAAGAAAGTGTGGTTAAAAGTAAGTAAGCAAGTCGGTCCTATCATCACCCAAAATTTGATGAAAGGAGTCAAGGCAAAGGTGCGGGCATTTGGGTTGGGAGAAGAGGTTCAGTAAACCAATGATGTCAAAACTTAACCATTTAGTAGTACTTTATTTCCAGAATGTTTGAAAAGAATGAAAATTTTTGGTGACCTATTTTATGTGTCCAAATTTCATCGAATACAGTCTTTATGTAGCACGCGAGATGAACCGAAGCTTGCAAGACCAACTATCCGGACATTTACCGTTTTCCATGTCTAGCGAATGCAATGATAAAATTTAGGGCCACTGAAAACTGCCCATTCGTCTTCTATGAAATCATTTCGGTTCGTCTCGCGTGCTTTATACTAGCGTTGAATAGCATGACCTAGAAAGTTGAGGGTCGCAAAAGTGCAGTATGGAGCAAAATTTATAAGAAAGGGCAAGTCCAAAGCAAAACTTTTTTATTAACATTTTCATAAACCATATGTGTTATGATACGTATGAATTAGATGAAGCCATTACTAAAGGGTGTCCACGATGAAATTGCCACACACAAAATTGATTCGCAAAATTCGAGTTTTCATCCGATTGCCATCAAATTTTCAGGGATTGAGAAATAACTATTAAACTTCATTTTACCATTTTACTCGTATTTTATTTACAGTCCATACGCAAATGCCCTTGGCCTTAGAGAAATAACTATTAAACTTCATTTTACCATTTTACTCGTATTTTATTTACAGTCCATACGCAAATGCCCTTGGCCTTAACCCCGGCCATAAGATTCTGCACAACCTGTGAATCAACCGTTTTTTGCATGTAAACCCATACTTTCTTCAGTTCCTCGACTGTCTTCACTACCTTAGGTCGGTTAAGAAGGAGCTGCTTCATAATCGCCCAGTACTTCTCGATGGGGCGGAGCTCCGGAGTGTTGGGAGGGTTGAACATTTTCGGCACGAAATTGACCTTATTGTCCGCATACCACTTCAGCACGTCCTTGGAGTAGTGGCATGAGGCTAAATCCGGCCAGAAGATTGTTGGGACCTTGTGGGCCTTCAGGAGAGGAAGCAGCCGCTTCTGGAGGCACTCTTTTATGTACACCTGTCCGTTCATCGTGTCCTGGGTCACGAAAGGTGCACTCCGCTTCCCGCACCAGGACGGAATACTTTTTCCTTCACTTCTGGGCTTCCGATCGGTGGTCAACCGTTCCTCGAACCGCTTAATCACTCGCGACACCGTGGAATTCGCGATTCCCAACGTTTTAGCGATGGAACGATGCGAGAGATCCTTGTTCTCGTGATGAATGCGCAAGATTTTATCACGCACGAGCTGTTCTTTCGACTCCATTTGCGCGAGTTTTGATCACAGGACATTAAAACTTGCAGGATGTTAATAATGCACTATGAACTAAATCCACCCAAATTTTCATTAAATTCTACCCAACGGTTAAAAAGTTAGAGCAATTTCATAGTGTGGCAATTTCATCGTGGACACCCTTTACTATAAACCAACACTGTCTTACGTGAATTTTGCGGTTATATCTTTGATACAACCACCACTAATTTGTTTTTTTAACATATCTAACTTAACTACTTTTTTTTCTATGCTGGGTATCATTTCAATTTTTATTTCAAAATAAGAGCAATACGCAAAATTGTAAGGTTTTTGAATGTTTGTAACTCTCGTTCGACTAAACAGATTGACTTCATTCATACATCAATTGATCAAAAAAATTTACAAACTTTTTAAATGCAATTTCAATTAGGTGCTATTTGTTAAAGTAGTTCAAATTTCAACTTAAACATTACCTTCTTTTGCTCCCATACAAATCGGGTCCTCAAAAACGGGTAGCAAATGGGTCAAAATATCATATTTTTTTATTTCAAAAGGTTTCATTCCATTTTTAATGTTACTATAGCAACACCCCTCAGCTGCAAAATAATTTTACTTTGTTGCCGATATCTGATATCATAACTGAAGCCCGTCCCGTCTTTCAAAGTTTGCTTCGTACTGTATTTTCGTGACTCTCTTCACTCTGGCCTATGCTAAAGGGTGTTTCGATCAAAATTTGGTCGACTTAAACTTGACGTATTTACTTTCATCGTGCATTAAAAAAATTGGCACACCCCTCATTTTGAAGATGTGTGCGTTTAGCATCATGCCTCTGTTTTGATTTTGAGATTAGCACTTCAGTTATCAAAATGTCGTCCAAGGAAGAAAAGCAACGCATCCAAATTTTGCACCTGCATGGCGAACATCCAAACTACTCTCACGTCAAGTTGGTGAAATTGTTGAATGTGGCTAAATCAACTGTTACCAACGTATTAAAAATGTTCGGTGAACGTTTGTCGACAGCCAGGAAAGCTGGATCGGGGGGAAATCGAAAGCCGGAGGCCACAGTGACGACCAAAAGAGTTGCCCGCTGTTTTGAGCGGAACCACAACCTCTCCGTCCGAGATGTCCCAAAGAAGTTGGGAGTGGCGCCTTCAACCGTGGATAGAGCTTAAAAACGAGCTGTCGACATACAAGAAAGTGGTGACTCCAAATCGTGACGATAAACATAACACGATCGTGAAAGTTGTACACGACGATGCTGACGAAGTTTGGTTGCATGGTACAGGACGATGAAGCTTACGTCAAGGCCGACTTTAAACAGCTTCCTGGATAGGAATTTCATATGGCATCTGGACGGGGAAAGATGGCAGATATTTTCAAGCCCATTAAACTGTCAAAGTTCGTGAAGAAATCTGGTGTAGCAGGCCATCTGTACATGTGGCCGTCAACCAGGAAATTTATCTGAGCGAGTGCCTACAAAAACATCTACTGCCTTTCCTGTAGCGACCCAATTGTTCCGTTTTATTTTGGTTTTATTATGTTCCGTTTTGCTGGCAACAACGATCAAGTAGCGCTCAAAGACGAGAACCCTCCGAACACGCCAAAGCACAGTGGGGAATCGCTGGTCATTAATCCAAAATACGAAATTCACGTTGACGTCTTCTTTATATTTTTCCTGTAATAATACACTATTGAAATTTTTAAATTCAAATTCTTCTCAAATTTCTTCTCAGAATTTGAGATCTGTGCGATTTTTTTTAAGTATGTCACCTCTGTGTTTTTTGCGATTTTTTGAATAAAATTGTAAAAATTACATAATTCGCTAGAGCTCTACCATTGACTTGAATCAAGATGGTGCTAAACAGAAAGTTTCTTGAAATAGAGTACAAAACAAATCTGCATAATTATTTTTTTTTTGAATACTACAAAAGTTTTGTAAAATTTGAATTTAATCGAAAAAGTTGTGATTTTTTTTGTGAAAACCATACTACAAAACTTTGAAGCCCGGGTTCGCCCGGGTTAGGGTTAGTTGTAAATATTAGATTAAAATGTTAGCTTTTAAATGGACATAGCCTTATGTAGCGCAGACTTGCGCAGAGTATTGATATTTTTTAAAGAAAAGATTGGGTTTTTGGCCATTCTCTCCTTTTTTGAATATTTGACAAGATTTATCTCTTCTGCGAGCGCTTCAAGCATATCATGTTCAATTGTTTCATCATATCAACAATATGATCATACCAACAATAGCCTATTGTCACTATGCACTACTCTCCTAGCTTGTCAACAAACTGTGGTATGACCATGAATTTTGTTTTTGTGTGAAGATTGAACAAACTGATCGCTATTCTTCGTCATCTCATCTCTTCTCATTCATCTCTGTTCCTTATTACTAAGCAACTGAAAGAGCGTTCTGTTAGCATCAAATCTTTATTTTGTATCTGGCTGATACTGGCTATATTCTGAATCAAACTGTATTATTGAAGTGCTTGTGGCCCAAAATAATTGTGGATATGGATAGTGAATTTGCAAGTAAGTTGTTATGGTTACTTTTCCATAATTGTCAGTGGTGGAATAATTATTTGAAATATATGTGATGGTCTGGCTTAACTATTTCTGATGAACACTGCTTTTTAAAATTTTAAAGGAAACGGATTTAAATAAAGAAAACAGATATATGAAGCGATGAAACTTCAAGGGTTGCTAGGAAAGATGAACGCAGCAGCAAATAACTGTTTTCCGTTGAATAAGGATAAGGAGTTCGATAGTTTTTGGAAATCATTTAATAAGAAATTTCAGCACTTGCAAAGTAAGCGTAACCGATTTGTGTTCTTGTTGTGTTGTCTCTTATAAATAACACATTTTTTTCTTACTGCAAAAAAATGCTAATGATTTAGAAATGTGTGTTTAATCATGAAAAAATGGAAGAAAAAACAATAAGTGAAGGAGAGATTTAAATTTTTATTTGTATTGCCGTGTTATATAAAATAAAAAAAAAATCTTCGCACACTATGAAAACATACAGAATATGGTTTTAAAGGAGTTCTTTGATACAAACAACATTTTTGTATTACCTTTTTGGTGCTCAAAATAGTCATGAAACTGTTTAGGAATTGATGTTTTTTTTTTAAATGATAAAACTATAGAAATTGCTAATAAGCAGGGCAGAAAACAGTTTTTTGGGTCCATTTAGATATTATACAACACCAGAGATGGTGTAAACAAATCTAACATCACCTAACGCGCCATATTTTATGAAAAAAAAAAAAATGGGATTATCAAAGCGCTTTTAAAAAGCAAAATTTTTGTGTTACGTAATATTTCAGCGCGTCCTAATAAAAAAGCAACCTCATTTTTGGATTCAGCGACCCAAAATTAGTTAAGAAACACGTGTTTTTATTGATTTGGAGACATTTTTATGCATGACCAGCTTTTGTATGGAGTCGCCCCACTGTGCAAAGCTCCACGTAATCGAACAATATTGGGCAACCGTCAAGCGGCACCCTAAGAAGACTCAAAAAGCTGTTGTGAGCGAGAAACAGTTCAAGGCAAACTGGCGTTCTGCGGTGAAAAAATTGGACAAGGAGACTGTACAAAATCTTATGGCAGGTGTTAAACGAAAGACCCGGCAATTCGCATTGAGTAAAAAGGAAGCTTGCTGAACATTTCTCCTGTATTCTGTATTAACTGAAATCAAAAAAGCAAAAGAATTTGACGTATTAATAAAAACTTTGATCGAATCACACACATTACTGTTTGACTAAATTTTGATCGGAACACCCATGATTTCAGTGTTTGACACTAGCTCACCCGGTCCGTCCACCGGGCTGTGGTATGATAAGCAAAGCAAAACTGGGTACGTGCTGGGTTGTGGGTGTGCGTTATCGGCTTCTGGTCTATATGTTAGGGGTTCATTTGCCATTGAATGGGTTTTACTTATCGTTTCGTACGGCATGGACATAGTTGTGCTTAGGCCAAAACTCAGTTATTTAGTTTACCAAGACACGAAATGACAGACATTTTTTCATTACACTGTCCGTTCTCATCTAAATAGTTTGCTGTTATTTCTATAAACTCGTTACGTGTTAACAGATGTACACGACATATATACAAGATATTGATTAAAAATACATTCTAAAACAACCATGCTCATACTTTTACAAGAACAAAAACACTACAATCATAACAATATCTGCTCAGGATCATCATTAAGCTATTATATATTTTAACCAGCTTAAATTACCAGCCAAGCCATCAGGCTAAAAAAAATCTGGAATTTGATGATAGTGGGCTTTGTATAGGCCACCCAAGGGGCATCAAATGATAAATACAGTTCTTTTCAGGACTCCAAAATAGTTGAAAAGGGTTGGGGCTTAAGAGTAGTATATGTACATACTCAAATTAAAACATTTCAATATAAACCTACTATATATGTTATGGTATGTATAAATTAGATGATACCATTATTTCTATACACCAACGAGGTCCTACGTTAATCTCGTGGTTATATCTCTGAGATAATCCGCCTATAAAAACGATAACTGAATAAAACAGGGGCTGCCGACAATAGTTAAATAAAAACAGTTTCAAGTGGTTTTGGATGATTTTGTCTGTTGTAATAAATCTGTTGAGCAAGTAAACAAAAAAAAAAAACGCCATGAAATGTGCTCGACGAAGCAAAAATACTCGTAAAAGGGTGGACTCTTCTTAACTGGCCTAAGAGATTGCTTAAATCTTTCCCCAAATAACAATCTCCTCTTTTGCTGATGTTTTCTGATTGAAAATGATATTTCAAAAATCATCCCACGCAATCTTTCTTCATCCTCCTCTTTTCACTACCCCAGCAGCTTCACACACATACGACCATCGTTCCACTCCCAAGATCCCACGATTCACCCTTCCGGGGAAAGATTTATTGGGGACACACGTGCCATCCGGGGCGGTGCTTTATGGCACTAGGAGCCCCGGCGATGCGGAGGTAAATTCTGGGAAATTGTAGTAAATTTTCGATTTCCCGCAAGCGTCATAAATGGAAGTAAGACGGAGCCATAGAACAAGGATACTCTCAACGACACACTTTATCATCGACACAAATGTATTCCTTAAAATATCTATCAATTTACGATCTATTAAAAATAGGTTAAGATTCTATGAGGCATTATCAACAGATTGCTACCTTCATGGTTACAGATGACGTAATTGTCGTGTGGCCCGTGCGAGGCGATTAATGGCATCGTTTCGATTGTTGTGGACGATTCAACGACAAAACTAAATTTATACTGGGCATCTCCGCCGTAGACAACGATGGTAGCGATAAATTATGCTACCGCCATCGTCGAATCTGCTGATGGAATTAGCTAGATCTGACGCACTGAAGTCCAAGAAACAATCGCATCAATTTAATCTCAGCCTACCGGTCAACGGACATAAATTAATAAGCAAGACATCGCTGGGGATCATCTCGGTCTGTTGGCACATTGACACACTGAGTGATAAAGTGGTTTTCTTGAAATCAATGGATGGGATCCGGGAAATTTTGTTGTGTTGTGGTTTTCCCGTTGGGTGAAGGCTTCGAAAACCAATCATTAAATTGGTTGCCTTTGGACATGATTGGAGGCATTGTTGTGACGGATTTTTTGCCGAGATAAAACTGAGAAAATTGAAAGGATTTTCGGTAACCTGTCGGTAGAAGGGCTGCAGTGACAGTAATCATTTGACTCTGTTATAAATTCTCGGATGGTTCACGTAGCAAGAATCACAAAAAAGAGGAAACGATCGTTTCATTCTAAGATCGAAGTAGGTCACGTTCCAGGAATGATGTGTTTGTATTTTAATTCGGGGTTTTATCGAGAAATAACTATGTCTACAAGGTCCGTAGGAACGTCAAAAGCAACGGAATCAATTTCATTCGAGATAAAAAATTCTAGTGAAAAAAGTAACGAAAAATGAGTTGTAAAAAGCTCACATTTTTCCCTACTTAGAGATGCTTTATCATAATTGAAAAACACGGTAGCTTGCATAACAACATTTTTCCTCTTAGAATTTACGTAACTGCCAAAATATTAGGGTTTAAACTCTGAGATTTTTATAATCGTCGATAGTTTAAAACTAGTGGGGTTGTATAACGTTTGCATTTAAAAAAATGGACAAAAATTTACGATTTTTCATAGGTTTACCTTCACCCGCACTGATTTCAATCTACCCATGCAGCATCAATCATAGTAATGCATGAGTCAGCAGACAAAATTTGACAGCTCTATCAGCTGAATTCTAACCGTGATGGTAAAAACAGTGAAGCAACTCCGTTCAGAAGTGTGCGCGTTCAAAGAACGGCACCCCGCCGCGTCGACAACGGACATCGTGCGACACTTTGTGGACGCCGGATACGCTCGTTCCGGCATCTACAACATCTTGGTACTATTAGACAAAAATCAGAGCATCGAAAGAAAGCCCGGTTCCGGACGGCCTACGACCCTGAGCAACAACAAGACCGAGGGAAGAGTGGCTACATCGGTGCGTGCGCTTAGCCTGGGGATCAGTTTAACCGGCCAAACAGTGAAAAAGTACCTGTTGAACATGCACATACATGTCAGGAAGCGGAAGTCACGTCCACTGGTTTCGAAGCAGCTGGCAATGACGCAGCGGCAGCGGCTGAATAAGATGGTCAACTACTCGAAGCGATCATGGGAGGAGATGGAGTGGCTGAATATCGATACCAAGTCGGCGAACTCGCCCAACGTTCTCCAGCTGCGACTCATCGAGAAGTTCTGGACCAACCTGAAGCGTAAGATCTATTTCAACAATTTGTTTGCTAAAACTGAGGAGGAGTTGATAAATAAAACGAGAAAGAACTCAAAAACATGCCTACACGCAATGGCTAATGTTCCGGTGAAAAGCCGAAAGGGCCGCTCGCAAGGGCGTAGCATTTTTTGCAAGTAAGCTTAAATAATTACATTCCATGCGAAATTTATCAAGAGAAATTATCTTTCGAAGATTGTTTTTATCATCATCCGAAAAAGTCCATTTTTTTTAATGCAAGCGTTATAAAACTCGACCGGTTGACGAAGACTACGTTAAACCATTTGATTACGAGTTCCAGATCCAGATCACGAGTTTACGAGGAAACATGCTCCCAGCGCCTAAACTTGCAACTTTACAGCAAAGTGTTGTTCTTCAACATGGTTTGTATCACTAAGGCCCATTTTGAGATATTGATTAAAATTAGGGTGGTCCCCATTTTCACGGAAATACAAAAATTAACTTTATTTGCAGAAAAAGACGTTTACACTATTGAGCAAAGTTGCAGCGTATAAAATTTCATGGAATTTTCATATATAAATTTTTTTGTAGCTTAAAAATTGACCGATTTAGAGCAATTTTCCCTCATCAAAATAGGGTGTACAATAACAAAATGTTTTTTTCCCTAACTTTTTTATTTCAATTCCCACCGTAAAGTTGTGTTCCGTTCAAGGACGCGTACTTTGGTATACAAACTTTGCCGCTAGCTTTAACCAATCAATAGTTATTGAAGTTTTTCTAAAAAAAAACGCCCTTTTCAAATGTTGATTTTTATGATTGGGGAAAACACAAAATAAATCAAAGACGTCTTTTGAAAGAACAATTTATAATGTTTAACATTTGTGAAAACTAGAGATATGTTATTTCTGTATCTTGAGAAAATTACATTTGAATCTGGAATGGTTTTAGAAAAAAAAAACTTCAATAACTATTGATAGGTTAAAGCTAGCGGCATAATTAATACATCAAAATACGCGCTTTTAAAAGTTCTACAACTCGTCCGAACATTTATATTACGATGGAAATAGAAATAAAAATGTTAGGATAGAAATTTTTTTATGGTACACCCTAAGTTGATGAGGGAAAATTGCTCTAAATCGGTCAATTTTTAAGCTACAAAAAATATATATATGAAAATTTCATAAAATTTTATGTGCTACAAATTTGCTCAAGAGTGTAAACGTCTTTTTCTGCTAATAAAAAAGTTCGTTTTTGTATTTCCGTGAAAATGAGGACAACCCTAATTTTAATCAACATCACAAAATGGGCCTTAGTGATACAAACCATGTTGTAGAACAACACTTTGCTGTTAAGTTTCAAGTTTAGGCGCTGGGAGCATGTTTCCTCGTAAATTCGTAATCTGGACCATAGTGCAATGCAACGTTGGTACTGTCCTAATGGAATTTTGTGTTGGCAAAATTAAGTGAGTAAGTTTGTAAGAATATTGTATGATTTGCTTCTTAGAAATTATTTGGCAGCCGTGGAAAGGGACATTTGGTTTGAATGTTGGTATGATGAAAGGGGCAACGTTTGTGCTGGCTGTAGTGACCAGCTGGAAACCATTATCTGTTTTGCGTTATAGCCCGCATAGCACACCATGATCATAATTCGTTGCAGCAACTTCATTATAACTAAGAAAGGCACATTTATGTTTTCTCAACTAAATGGCAACATGTGTGCTACTAAGAAGATTATTCCGGGTCTGTTAGGGGATTCTAAGTAAATTATCAATGACATTTTTTAAAGTTATCAGTCACAAAAATATCCAATTGACTCAAGCAAAAATCTCGAAAATCTATCGAAAAATGATAAAGCTATTTGAGTGCAAAGTGTTTCAGTCATTTTCAAGTTTTAATTTGACCCCTACCCTTGCCGTACGGCGCAGTCTGATCAAAATAGCGTGAGTATGGTCCTAATAGATCGTTTGACCAGCATTAGATAGTAAGTATGTTAGAAAATTCTATTGTACACTCTTTAGAAAGCATTTGGTGTCCCTAAAAAGGGCCGTTTGGTCCCTAAAAAGGGCCGAGAGAGCCACTATCCTTTTGGCGTAAAATATGGTTGAGGATCTGTAAGGGAATATAAATTCAATTGTTATAACGATAATGGTTGTCATTACTAGATGTTTAATGGTTGAATATCAAGGTTATTGAGTGATGATTCAAGAAATATGCATAATATCTCTTGCATTGCAAATGGTGGTTACGAGTGAATGTTAAAGCAACACAAGCTTCATTCCAGGCAATCCGTTCAGTAGGTGGAGACTGGCAGAACTGAGCTGCAAGTCACCCGGCGGGTCATAGGTTGCGGATCTTGAACGGCCTCCTGATATGAAGGTTAGATGCGAATTTAATAAGGGGGGGCTTACCAGTTGTTGGACTCTGTCGAGTTTCTTCCAAAATCCCTCAAATATCCGAAAGCAGCCCTGTCAAAGCGAGTAACTCCGGTATAAGGGTTAAAGTCCATGCCTTCACTAACCTGGGCGTCTGTTCTTCATGTAAGGGGTGGCTCAAAACGGCGCCTGTTCTCCATGTTAGGGGCGGCTGATCATCGTCATTGTGCCGACGTGGGTTTCTAAACAAAGCTGTGCACGATGGTCCGCCGGTGAGACAGGGGGTTGGTGCATGCCCTACAAGCCAGCCAACCAAATAACAGTAAAGGGTGTCCACGATGAAATTGCCACACTATGAAATTGCTCTAACTTTTTAACCGTTGGGTAGAATTTAATGAAAATTTGGGTGGATTTAGTTCATAGTGCATTATTAACAACCTGCAAGTTTTAAGTCCTGTGATCAAAACTCGCGGAAATGGAGTCGAAAGAACAGCTCGTGCGTGATAAAATCTTGCGCATTCATCACGAGAACAAGGATCTCTCGCATCGTTCCATCGCTAAAACGTTGGGAATCGCGAATTCCACGGTGTCGCGAGTGATTAAGCGGTTCGAGGAACGGTTGACCACCGATCGGAAGCCCAGAAGTGAAGAAAAAAGTATTCCGTACAACACCAAAAATCACAACCGCGTAGTTGGGGCCTTCAACCGAAATCCGAACGCCTCCGTTCGGGATGTGACTAAGAAGCTGCACTTAAGCCGAAATTTTGTCCAGAAGGCCAAAACTAAGGCTGGGCTTCGAACGTTCAAGGTACAAAAGGCCCCTAATCGCGACGAGAAGCAGAACAAGTCCGCCAAAACCCGTGCCAGGAAGTTGTACCTCAACATGCTGACGAAAGTTGAATGCTGCATCATGGACGACGAAACATGTGTGAAGGCCGACTTCAAACAGATCCCTGGCAACCTGTTTTTCACGGCCAAGGATAAGTTCAGCGTTCCGGAGCATGTCCGCACTCAGAAGATGTCCAAATTTGCGAAGAAATTCCTGGTTTGGCAAGCCATCTGCACGTGCGGGAAGCGGAGTGCACCTTTCGTGACCCAGGACACGATGAACGGACAGGACAGAAGAGTGCCTCCAGAAGCGGCTGCTTCCTCTCCTGAAGGTCCACAACGTCCCAACAATCTTCTGGCCGGATTTGGCCTCATGCCACTACTCCAAGGACGTGCTGAAGTGGTATGCGGACAATAAGGTCAATTTCGTGCCGAAAATGTTCAACCCTCCCAACACTCCGGAGCTCCACCCCATCGAGAAGTACTGGGAGATTATGAAGCAGCACCTTCTTAAACGACCTAAGGTAGTGAAGACAGTCGAGGAACTGAAGAAAGTATGGGTTTACATGCAAAAAACGGTTGATTCACAGGTTGTGCAGAATCTTATGGCCGAGGTTAAGGCCAAGGTGCGGGCATTTGCGTATGGACTGTAAATAAAATACGAGTAAACTGGTCAAATGAAGTTTAATATACATTAATTGTTATGTTATGTATTCTCCGTGCGAGGAGTAACGATTATGATGTAGAAGGAGATGTTCGCTCATCACCATGAGGTACCAAGAGTGAACAACAATGTTTTTGGCTAGAATGAAAGATGTGAAGAGAAAGTGTTGAAAGGTCCGTCAGAGTGCGGCAGAGTGTTCCGTCGCTACAACCTACCCCGCAGTGGGATGTTAGGCAAAGATTGACGTCCATGGTTCGAGTACCATTGGATACATGCCCTTTCGCTCAATTTTCAAAAACATCTGTTAATTTTCCTACCTGCCGCACTCTGACGGACCTTTCAACACTTTCTCTTCACATCTTTCATTCTAGCCAAAAACATTGTTGTTCACTCTTGGTGCCTCATGGTGATGAGCGAAGTTTAATAGTTATTTCTCAATCCCTGAAAATTTGATGGCAATCGGATGAAAACTCGAATTTTGCGAATCAATTTTGTGTGTGGCAATTTCATCGTGGACACCCTTTATCCAAAACGAACATTTCCTCACATTTCCCATACGATTTGACAGTTGTTTTGGATACATCAACTGTTCCAGACTCACATTGTCCGGTCTATTACTTGAGTGTCTATACTGACCATAGGGTGTGAAGGTTGTGAAAAAAAATATACACTGAGGAAAAAAAGTTCGGAAAAAAATCGACAATTAACATGAAAATATAAATATCTCAAATAAGAAAGGATTTTTTGGTATTTTATATTTTTTGACTGTGAAAACTTGAAGTTATTACGCAAATTTAAGCGCAGACATCAGGATGGAACATCATATTTCCTAAAATTTTAATAAACGTATTCTGATTATACATCCTCTATAGTTTATAATTTGTTTTATTGAACTGTTCATTCAAGGATCTTGCGGTCAAACAGAGAGTCAAATTTCTTATACATTTCGAAAAAAAAACAACTCCTGTTGTTGGAGAATCTAGAAAAACTTATGAACAGGTCGTATTTTCGAATAATATTCGATTATGATAAAAATAGATCGTAAATGTCTCGAGAATGGATGCTCTTACGTAGGATCATGGAGATCTGAATTTTTTTTTAAACTCCAATAATTACGCGTTTATTAAAATATTAAAATTTTGAGAAATACACCAAAAGTAGGTGTTCTAGAAACTTTTTTCCCTGACATTTATCCATCGTGAAATCTTTGCTTAAATTTGGTTTATAATTTCTAGTTTTTACAGTAAAAAAAGAAAAAAATCAAAAAAATCATTTTTGAGAAAAATATAAACGTTTACTTATTATTTTTTTCGAAATTTTTTTTTAGTGTTTATTTTTTTCACAAACTTCACACATAGGGTCACAACTTGTTCTTAGACAGTTTTTTTTTGTACAACCAAAGGTTTTCGACCTACAAATTATCATCAAATTATTAATTGAAATGCTATTCAAAACACTTACGCCCTTTTAAAAACAGACTCTTGAATCCAAAAAACTTTTGCATCAGTGGAAAAAACATACTTTTCAATTAAATCGGAGACACTCGAAGTTGGTCGGTGAGTTATTTTGGCTGGAAACGCTCATGTTTTTTCTTCCACTCTTATTCGAAAATCAATGTTGCTAACTACTTTTCGACACAGTCTCTAGATGTTTGTTTGTACATTATCGACTCAAAGAATTTTGCTTAGTTCATTCAATTTGATTAAAAATTGCTCAAGTTCAAATGAGTAACCAATATAGTTTTGTTACATTCACTCTATCTGGTCGACATTTAGCAACTCTGAAGCCTAAACTGCCCAAGCAAGAGGCGACGGGCTTCATTTCCGGCTAGGCTTTGTATAGTAAAATTATGTTTGCCTGACAATAAATAAATACACGCTTTATTGTTGAAACCGAAAGCTCTTAATAGAAGTGCGTTTAGAGCACTGCCTCGCGAACCGCTCGCTACAGAAGCCTTAAAAAATTTCAATTATTTTCTACCTCCTCCGAATATGAAACTTTCGTTGTGAGACAATCGCTCACAAAAAACATTTGATTTTTAATAAAAAAAAATTAGTTGATAGATTTGATCGGCTTTCAACTAGTTGTCCTAGAAGCTACTCTGTTCACCTCATTGGAGGCTCGTCTTATGCCTTTTATTCCTTATCTGGATTAGGAGTCTTTCGGTTTTCTAAGCCCCCCATCTTGCGTCACGAGGAAATGCGATCACCTTTTTTTATATATTCCGGCTGAAACAATGTTCCCTAATGTCAATGGTTGTCAGCACGCGCGGAAGAACAAAACCATCGGGCGACGTAATCAACAATAACACAGCTTTCGCGACCCATCTACCCATTATGGCCGGGCCAGCGATGGTCGGAACGAGATATATTAATAATAGCCTACGGTAGCCCCTCCGGCGACTCGGCAGACGACCGAAATTACCAGTTGTATCATACAATGATACGTGGGAATCAGCACCGTTCCGTCCTGCAGGCAAGATTATGTGAACCAACGGGTATGAATTATTGATCGAATCCAAAAACACAAACGATGACAGCTTGCTACATCCGCCGCGTTCTTTCGAAAGAGGATGGTCTGGTTACATCATGGCGACATTTCGCTCGGGATCTGGGATTTCGGTCTCGAATTGACTGCTAAAAGTTAATCACATTAAATAAACCCCGTGACTAAACCATTACGTTAATGGAAGATAATTCCGGTGTGAGCATGAGATTGAAGTCTATCACCATCAGGAATATAATTCACTGTAGAGCACAATTCTAGACAAAATAGTCAATAGGTCGAAAGTAACATTTGTAAACAATGACCTCTTGCGTATTTTTCTGGGATCTGCTTGCTCCCACAACCAAAATAGCACCAGCAACAGATAGAAGGAGTTATTACCTTCCCATCGGTAGTAGATATAGATGTAAGCAACCTGGCATTTCCAGGAAATTTACGTTTTAACTCATTGTTTACAATTGTTCCTTTCGACCTTTTGACGATTTTGTCTAGAATTCTACTCACCAAACAGACGAACACCTGCAATTTATCTAATCGAAGCACGTTGCCGAAAGTTTGTCTGTAAATTCTCTTCCATTCATCAACGGTTGTTTATAGATTTTCTTTTGTTTGCTTTCCTCTCTTATTTTCCAGAAAAAATATAATCCTGTGAAGCACGTTAATGGCCACCGAAACCAGCGGAAAGCCAACCACCGGAATCGGCAGTAATCTGCTGATCTAAACAACCCCTAGCACACCCGGGGGGAAATTCCTGGAAAGCCAACCAAGCGACGTAGAGTACCTTTCGTCGGGCGGAAAAATAAAACACCACAACACACAAACTTCGGTGAAAATGTCGAAACGATTTGCGTCAATTCTGTTCGTGCTGTGCGAAATAATTGCAAATATCAGCGCCAACTACGAGTTGACGAAGCAACTTACCACCGGTGGTGGAGGCGATAACACATTAACGCAACTGGTGCGCCCCCCGTTCGTCGGTCTCGAAGGTAAGCAAGCCTTTTGTTGTCCCGAAAAAGTGTTACACACCAAATTTATTAACCTCTAAACGAAGACTGATGGTTTGTTTTATTACTATATCCGTCAGATGACCACCTACCACAGTCATCGCGAATGATGGCTTCGCTGCAGACGGTCAGCGCAACGGTGAATGAGCAACTTTCGTCGCTGGCCAACGGGGACATCGTTGAGGAGACAACGATCATCGTCAACGTCAGCGCCCTCTGGAGGTGGGTATATTGGTTTGCGGCGTGGTAATCCATTTTCATACCGACTGAAACATGTGTAATCTCACGGGAGCTCAAAGGGTGTTGACAATAGGCAATCCGCTAATTGAATTCAACGTCACGTCACATTCGTACACGGAGGAAAAAAAGATTGGTGAATGCGAACGTATTTTAGTTATTAGAGAATGAGAAAAGAGATTAGTAATTTCCATTTAATTCCAATTACCTTTTTTTCTCGCCTTGACAGATACGCGATTTTCGTCTACAATATGCAGACGCAATAGACGAATCCAGGTTGAAAATAGAAGATGACACCCGAGTGGTGATAAATCTGACAGCTCACATGTTAAAGAATAAGACGAAAATTTTAAAATGCTTCCAATAAATTCAAATGAAATTTTAGTTAAAAGCGGTTTGTTGTGTGATGGAAGAAAAACTCAAAACTGCAAAATTCGGGTATTATTTTTATTTTATTTTTAATTTATCTGAAAATGTCCTCACTGAGTAGTGTTGGATTTTTCTTCCATCATACAACAATCCATTATTAATTAAAATTTCATAATAATTTTTTAGAAGCATTTGAAAATGTTCGTCCTACATATACTTATATGTGGGAGCTGTCAGACTTATCACCACTCCGTGTCTATTTTTATTTTCAACCTGGATTCGTCCATAAAGGTTGTTGAAATTAAATGGAAATTACTAATCTTTCTTTCTCATTTTCATTCAATTTGACTACCTTCGTTGATCAGAAGAAACTAAAATTTTGAGTAATTGATTCGGGAATGAAGCAAGTTCAACTGACATCCGTTTGAATATACCATTATGTTGGTTGTTTCATTGTGACAGCTACGAAAACAAACCGGTTTTTTTTGGTTAATTCTACCAACGCTTATGGTTTGCTTAAAACAAGTTTTAGTGTGATTCATACTGAATTTCTGTTAAAAACAACAAACACTTCCGTTTACAATCACCTAAATTTCTTCTGTAATTGTAAATGCTAAAAAAGCATTAGAAAAGTGCACATTTACATTTAAAGACTTCTCTTAGTATGACCTGTGTTCGGGTTATTTTAATTTAAAACATTAACTTAAAAAGGTATGAAAGATAAACTAAATTTAAAATGTGAAGAACTTTAATACTTTACTTTAATAAAATTCGCAATAACTTCAGAACGGCTGAGTTTACGACGAAGGGTTTTTTTTTAAATGAATACGTAGAGTCTATCTTTGGTAAGATTATATTGAAAAATACATGATTTCACAAAATTCAAAAAGTCCATAAAAATCAAGGTACAAAAATTTTACAAATTAAAGAAGTGATCGTCTTAAACTCTTCTCCGGATTCAAGAATATGAGAAGCCTCCGAAAAAATCAATGTTTTATGTTTTTTTACCATGAATTTACATTTTTTTAGTTTCAGCGTTTTTTTTTTCTCAAATTACACTTAAGGACCTACAACTTTTTCTAAGACAACATTTTGATCAGAATAATCGTTTACATGTTATGATCTTTTGAAAATATAAAATTCATGTTTTACATAAGCCCTTATATAAAATTAGTCCAGGAAATTTAAGGTTTTTTTTAATGAAAAAGGTTATCTTGGGTAGAAACTTATATATGGACAAAATTTCATTAAAACCAGAAACTGTCGAGACAAAATCAATATATTAGGTGCGCAACTAAGTTCCCGCTGTTTAGCAATAGATGGCGCCAGTAGTAAGTGCTGGTCAAATGTTGTACATCTCATAAACCAAGCTCAGACATATGGTAAACAAACCGCTTTGCCAAATCAGTGATTTTGGTTTAGTGTTAAATATTTTGGTTGTTTGAAGATGTCTGATTTCGTGCCAAATAATCGTCATTTGCGGGAAGTGTTGATTTCTTCTTTCATTCGAAGAAAACGGCGGCTGAAGCAAATCGAGAGCACCAAAAAGTTTACGGTGATGCTGCTCTGAGTGAAACAGCGTGTCGTGATTGGTTTCGTCGCTTCAAAAACGGTGATTTCAGTGTTGATGATCGTCCGCGTGAAGGAAGGCCAAAATACTTTAATGTGCAGACTTCTTCAGTGTCTCGTACTAAGTCGAGTTATTAGTACGAGACACTGAAGAAGTCTGCACATTGTACACGAAATACGCGTATCTGTCGAAGATAAGCAAAGGTAGTTGGAATTAAATGGAAGATACTAATTTTTCTTCTAATTTCTAGCGAGAACTTAGTTGCGCACCTAATATTTTTAGCGTTTCTGGCTGGAAATGGATTTGGATCCGCATTAGTAAGTAAGTATGTTAGAAAATTCTACTAAACACTCTTCAGTAATCGTT
Organism: Aedes japonicus; assembly: GCA_034211315.2. Lineage (NCBI taxonomy): Eukaryota > Metazoa > Arthropoda > Insecta > Diptera > Culicidae > Aedes > Aedes japonicus. Next base: position 69,491 of record JASCZW010000675.1, on the reverse strand, counting down.
TGGTGGTCTTGGAAAGAACCGTTTGTTTCGAGTATTGGTATGATGGATCGACCAGCTGAAGACCATTATTCTTATCACGTTAAAGATTATTAAGAGTCTGCTAAGGAATTTAAAGTCTATGATTAAAGATAACTTTGATAACTGATTTAATTGCCCCGAAAACTTCCAGCTGAATGAAAAAGTTTCGAATTATCGAGAAATGATGAACGCTAATTTAATGTTGCAATTGTATAAATTTTCATTCGGCATGTTACCCTTGCTGTGAGCTTGCTAGATAATGAATTTCTCGGAAAACGCGTCGGAGCCATTGGGAAACATGGTCAAGATGTGCGAGCAAAACGCACTCCGAAAGGAATAAAAAATGGACTGTTTGAGCGACAGATGGCATTCTACTATTCCGAGCAAGATGATAAGGGTCCTTATCGATAATGAAGAAGATATTAATGTACAAAGCCATGATGAGGAGACGACGTGTGATGATGAATCATATGATAGTGAAGGGGAGAGTGTTGAAACTGATAGTTCATAACAAAAAAGAATTAAAATTGATTAAATTTTTGCACACACGAAATTTCAAGGTCTTAATAGGGTACGGGACGGGTTTAAAGCAGTTTCTTCAGCACCTGAGACATTTGATAAAGCTGCATGTAATCTATAATTAGAACCGGGAATACTTAGACGTTAATCCCTCTGCTTACTGCTGATCTATGGAAACACACCTTCAGAAACGAGCATTAGAATCAGAATAATTCATAGCCCAATTGCAGGGACTTATTAAAAGCATGCGAATTGCTTTCCAATCATGAAAATGTTTTCTTCAGCTCCGCAATTTGTACACTAATGTGCATGTGTGCGGAAGCGAAACGAAATAGTTCACGATTGGCTGCAAACGTCAATTTCCTCAACCCGCTCCTTCGTTTTACCCATCCGCTCTCGAAAACAATCAACCAAAACATGTCGATTGCTACGATCACAAACTCGTCTACTAGCAGGTTATGAGACAGCCGTACAAGACCGAACTTTTAGTTTGTCATTGATCTTTAGATTGGCAACGTGTATATCTTACTTCATTTACTCTCACGCAAATGGCAACAAGCTTAGATGTGAGAAAGATCCGATGAAGACATTTACTCCGGTAACACAAACAAAAACAAAATACACAAAGTCAAAGTTAGAGCGAACATCTTCAACAGGTAGGAAACTGATGGTTTTCTAGACAATGTATTTTGAATCTTCAAAATGACAGTAATTAATTTGTAATCAATCGGGATTTAAACATCGAGTCATTGGCCCGATAGATAGAGCATAAAGTCACCGCCAGAAAAAAAGTGCCCACCTACCCCAGTTTCTCCTTTTTGTGCAGCAAACTGTAACATAAGTGAAAGATTCTAAGTTTTGTTGTTTTGATGGCATATTCATTATGTTCTTTTCTTGTCTGCTACATAAAAAAACATTTGTCCTGCAAATTCATTTTTTTGCTTCAAGAAAGATCAAACCGTAGTAAAAATGGCAGGAAAAAATAAAGTGCCCACTTCTTATTTTCTTAAAAAAAAAACAAGTTGTAAATCCAGTCTGTTGAGTGATCAGTAATTGATGTGTCCCCCCCGTTTTTGAAAACGATTCGGCATACTCTCCACCAGATTCTTCAGGTGTTGTGGGTCAAGATCTTCCCAGGCGTTCTCAAGAGCTTGAAAATAGTTATGTTTGTTGGTAACTCCTGTCTTATCAACTCGTGAATCCAAGATGGCCCACAGATTCTCTATTGGGTTCAGATCTGGACTCTATGGGGGCCATTCCATAGGTTTAATACGACAGGAACGGAAGAATGCCTTTGACTTCTTCGCGGTATGTTTTGGGTAATAATCTTGCTGGAACAGAAATTTGTTTTCCAGCCCAGTTTTAACCAACGAAACCTAAAAATTCTCACGCATTATGTTAATGTAAGAATCTGCTGTCATAATACCATCGACTTTTACCAAAGCACCAACACCCGCCCAAGAAAAACAGGTCGTTGTTTGCTGTTGAACAACTCGAATTTGGACTCATCAGTCCACAAAACAGTCTTCCAATATTCAAAAGGTTTATCAGCATGTTCCCGAGCAAATTTGAGTCGTTTCGCTCTGTTGACTTTGCTAATAAAAGGCAACTTCTTACAAAACCTGCACTTCATACCGTGTTCAGCGATCCTTCTGCGTAGAGTACTGTCCGAGATCGGTTGTTAAAACACTTCCTTGATCTCCCTGAGGATAACTTTCGGATTTTTCTTAAGTTCTCGAATGATTCTCGCATTTGTTCGGGAATCTGTTCTTCGTATACTTCCCCTTCCTGGGCGATCAGCTACTGAACCATAGGTTTTGTACTTTGCGAAAAGTTTGGTAGCCGCTGCTTTGCTGTATCCATACTTTTCATCAATCTTGCGATGCGATTCACCTTTCTCGATGTCACAAATAACACATTTTCGGATCTGCAAGGGAATAGTTTTGCTTGCCACCGCATTATCCATGGTTATTTAGATAACTCGCACTGAATCTTTCTGACTGACAACTGAAATCCGTAAGAAGATAAACAAACACTTGGAAACGTCAAAAAATTGAATACGAGGGGCGTTTGGATGTAAAAATTACATACACATAATGTATTTTCAATTGGGCACTTTATTATGACACACCAAATTTACAGCACGTATGGTTCAAAAAATTATTTTGCAAAAATGTGTATTATCCATTGCAAAAATACACATGCATCTTTAAAATAATAATATTATCATGCTTAGAAAAATATATGAATACGATATAATGAGTTTTTCAATTACTTCAGAGATGAAGCGTGTTCATGAGAAAAGTGGGCATTATATTTTGGCGGTGTCTGTATGTTCGAATCATAAAAATGCGAAATAAAGGGCGATACGGTCAAAATTTGGTCAATATCAACTTGACGTATTTCTTTCAATTTTGCATTTAAAAAACCTGAACACCCCTCATTTTGAAGGTGTGTGTGTGTAGAATGTTGCTCCTATTTTGATTTTGGAATTCACTCTTCAGTTGTCAAAATGCCGTCCAAGCAAGAAGAGCAGCGTATCAAAATTTTGCTCGCGCATCGCGAAAATCCGAGCTACTCGCACGCAAAGTTGGCAAAATCGCTAAAAGTTGCCAAATCAACCGTTACAAATGTAATTAAAGTGTTTGGGGAACGTTTGTCGACAGCCAGGAAGTCTGGATCGGGGGGAAATCGAAAACCGGAAGCCGCTGAGACGACAAAGAGAGTTGCCGGTAGTTTCAAGCAAAACCCTAACCTATCTCTCCGAGATGCCGCAAATAAGCTGGGTGTATCGTCTACAACCGTGCATCGAGCCAAAAAACGAGCCGGACTATCGACTTACAAGAAGGTAGTGACTCCAAAACGCGATGATAAACAAAATACGACGGCCAAAGCGCGATCCCGGAGGCTGTACACGACGATGCTGACGAAGTTTGACTGCGTGGTAATGGACGACGAAACCTACGTCAAAGCCGACTACAAGCAGCTTCCGGGACAGGAGTTTTATACGGCAAAAGGAAGGGGAAAGGTAGCAGATATTTTCAAGCACACGAAACTGTCAAAGTTCGCAAAGAAATATCTGGTTTGGCAAGCCATCTGTACCTGTGGCTTGAAAAGCAGCATTTTCATAGCTTCCGGGACTGTCAAACAAGAAATTTACGTGAAAGAGTGTTTGAATAAACGTCTGCTGCCTTTCCTGAAGAAACACGGTTGTTCCGTACTGTTTTGGCCGGATTTGGCATCTTGCCATTACGGTAAAAAGGCCATGGAGTGGTACGCCGCCAACAACGTGCAGGTGGTTCCCAAGGACAAGAACCCTCCCAACACGCTAGAGCTCCGCCCAATTGAGAAATACTGGGCTATTGTCAAGCGGAACCTAAAGAAGACCAAAAAAACTGCTAAGGACGAGCAGCAGTTCAAGGCAAACTGGCTTTCTGCGGCGAAGAAGGTGGACAAGGTGGCTGTACAAAATCTGATGGCAGGGGTCAAGCGTAAGGCCCGGCAATTCGGATTTGGAAAAGCGGAAGCCTAACTGAATATTTTTCCTGAATTTTATACTAATTGAACTTGAAAAAGAAATTTAATTTGATTTTTTAAATAAACGATTTCACCGATTTACACGCGTTTTCCCTTGACCAAATTTTGACCGTATCACCCTTTAAAATAGTGGTGAAATAGAAGATTGTTCTTTAAGAGATCATTAAAGTTATTGAATATATAAAAATACTGAATGAAGGTACAAAATAAAAACTGCGAACACGATACAATATTCATGAAAAAAGCATTGTTATAAACATTTTGAAAGCATTATTAGCATCTTATTAAAGAGCGTGCAATTTAATGTTATGCTTGCTTTAATTTTTCGTGGTGGTCTCGATTTTCCAATTTATATCTGACACCCTACCCTTGCCATAAGACAAAGTCTACGTCAAAAAATCAACCGCTCTTGGCATGTGAAAGTGAAATCGATGCGATACATAGTTTATTCAGGGAAAACAGCTCACAGTTCAAAGGAAACCAGAAAATACAGGATAGCGATGACACGAGTATCATCGTCGAACGGAACCGCCGCCATTGGATTGGAGGGATGGGCAAATCGAAGGCGCATGGCAGTGGAAAATATTTTTCTATTTTATCTATGAAGTAATTTAACTTTTTGTAATTAAAGTTCCAGCAGGAACACAGGGACTCCAAAGATACAGTAACTGGAACTGGAACTGGAACTGCAACTTTCTTTCACCTGAACTGCAGTTCAACAATTACGCTACTGATAACAATTTCAACATAATCTGGAGGTACGAATTAACCCCGAACACCATTCAGACTGTACATACTTAGTGGGCTGTTTTGAACTTTTCTCTCAATCACCAAGAACTATCAATATTCTTTGACTCTGACACTCACACATATCTTTGCATACAAATTGCATTATTTTTAACTGTTTCGCCTACCATTGCACAGTGGTCCAGTAAGCTACTTTAGGCGGACATGAGCTTTTCAATGAAAATTTGTGGTATTAGAGCTTTGGTTGCTTCTGAGAACTTGTTGCAAACTTGTTGTACTACAATTTGTATGAAATTATTTTTTTCTTGCATTAAACGCAAGAGTGGCGTATACTCTAACTTTTTTATGAGCCAATATCGTGAGATGACATGTTCAGCAAAGTTGTAGAAATTATTATTATGAAAAACTTTGTAGAACATATTTTTTATCTAGCTTCAAAGCCTACTGTGATAATTCCGAATTTTAGTAAATAATCGTTTTTCGACTAAAAGTCACTCGTTTTTTAACTTTTACCAGCTTGCTATGTTCTACAAAGTTGTTTGTTTAAATATTTGCTACAACTTTTTTGAATACACCAAAGTTGTATATCTTCTCGTTTTCATTTTATAGTAAATTTTCAGTTTAATTTACGCCATGTTATAGGCCTTACAACATGAAATGGAGCACCTGAAAAAAATATGGCATACCATAACTTGATTAAACACACCTTAGAGTACGTTTAAGTAAAATTTGGGAGAGGTGATATTTTTCTATCTTTTTTAAAACTACTTTCTGTAACATACAGTTTTCAATAAAAACATACATCTGGAGCTCAAATAGAATCAAAACACACAGAAATCATGGCTATCTCTGTTCAGTATATGACAATTACCACGTGTTTTCATAGAAAAACGCTTAATAGGATATTAGTTAATTTTTATTAAGTTCTTCAGGTAAAGAAAACTGTGTCTCACCACGAGTTGTACGTCTGTTGACAAGTGAGATTACGGGATCGGAGGTGAGAAGCAGCCACTTGAAAACGTCTTCCAAGCTGACAATACGGTTGAACTTCCTTGCATGCCGTTCCCAAAATATCTTTATGCAGTTATTCCTCAATTGCAGTGCAGCAATCCTTATAATATCGCTACCGTGTAATAGTAGCTTATGCACTGTAGGGGAAATGTATCTTGAGCAAATTGTCCAAAAGCTCCTGCTTCAATTTCTCGGTTCAGGTTGAAGCAGTGTTTGGAAATCTATCATGATACTGCTGAACGCATGATGGTTCAGGCTACTGATAGTTCACGAACATATTTTTCAAATGATAGAAAGGATCAGCTATCTCTGCCGAATAAGAGTATTCAGTTTTGTAACAACGAATGAATAGAGGAAAACGGAGAACAAAAACTAAACAATATACAGACGATCCGACCATAGCACCGAGAAGCATGAGGAATGATTGTGTCAGTGCTTGAACATCTATCACCATACTGCTGAACCATCATCTGTCAGGCTGCTAATAGTTCACGAACATATTTTTGAAATGATACAAAGGATCAGCTACCTATGCCGAATACGAGTATTCACTTGAGTAACATCGAGTGAATGAAGCCCCCGTTTTGCCAACAAATCCATTAACTTAAATGATCTTTATAATGGAAATATCCAACCGATTTGGAATATTTTAGCAGTGTTGGATTCAAAAACTCAACCACTTTCTCAAAACTGTCTCATTTGACCGATGGACAGCCTTCGTGTCCAAGAAAACCGGATTTCCGGATCCGTGTTCTGAAATTGGTATAAATATCAGATTTCAATAGAAAATCAACAATAATGATACTAAAAGTTGTGGAATAAATACACAGGACTGTGTGTGATTGCCATATGACAATCCGGAAACTTGATCCTGGAACGGTTACTCCGGAGCAGGTTTCCATGAAGTCACAAATGACCAGAAAACAAGTTGTATTGAACCCTAGCAATATGGGCGTCAAAATTACTGGTATCGTTCCAGAAGAAAGTTTGCCATATTTATTAGACCATCCGGTCACTTGGCTTTGGAATGGCCAGTTCAGTTGAAGACTTTTAGAAGCGACTTTTAGTGCGAACTTCGTTAATAGGTTTTATCGAGCTTTGTGATTTCGACAACTGCATTACCCTCGCTAAAAAATCGGCGAGCTGTGTTTCCATCATTCGAATTGCCTCCTCTTAAAAGTGCTCGTTGAGTCTCAATCCCAACTTTTGAGAGCCTGTCGGATTGACATCTGGCGGTTCTTCAAAATCACATTGTCCTTAAGAGAAAACACATGCTTCAATATATCTGGGGCACTACATGTTTGATCTTCAAAATAGTCATTCAATCGCTTTACCGACCGCAAACAGATGTAATATTGTTGTGAATTCCTGTCACGTCATTAAACTCCTTCGTATCAACCATTGACAAGCAAGCTTCGCTGAAAACTCAACGCTTACAGAAAAAGTTTTCAAGTGGCTGCTTCTCACCTCCGATCCCGTAATCTCACTTATCAACAGACGTATAACTCGTGGTGAGACACAGTTTTCTTTACCTGAAGAACTTAATAAAAATTAACTAATATCCTATTAAGCGTTTTTCTATGAAAACACGTGGTAATTGTCATATACTGAACAGAGATAGCCATGATTTCTGTGTGTTTTGATTCTATTTGAGCTCCAGATGTATGTTTTTATTGAAAACTGTATGTTACAGAAAGTAGCTTTAAAAAAGATAGAAACATATCATCTCTCCCAAATTTTCCTTAAACGTACTCTAAGGTGTGTTTAATCAAGTTATGGTATGCCATATTTTTTTCAGGTGCTCCATTTCATTTACTATAAAAATTTACTATAAAATGAAAACGAGACGAAATTCAACTTTGGTGTATTCAGCAAAGTTGTAGCAAATATCTAAACAAACAACTTTGTAGAACATAGCAAGCTGGTAAAAGTTAAAAAACGAGTAACTTTTAGTCGAAAAACGATTATTTACTAAAATTCGGAATTATCGCAGTAGGCTTTGAAGCTAGACAAAAAATATGTTCTACAAAGTTTTTCATAATAATAATTTCTACAACTTTGCTCAACATGTCATCTCACGATATTGGCTCATAAAAAAGTTAGAGTATACGCCACTCTTGCGTTTAATGCAAGAAAAAAATAATTTCATACAAATTGTAGTATAACAAATTTGCAACAAGTTCTCAGAAGCAACCAAAGCTCTAATACCACAAATTTCCATTGAAAAGCTCATGTCCGCCTAAAGTAGCTTACTGGACCACTGCATTGGTGACATCAGTAAAAACACACTGCCAGCAAATAAATATAGAAATTCGAATACAATTTTTTGAAATTTTGTATGAAGCGTAGACTTTGGATTTGAATTTGGATTGGATTTTTGGATTTGGATTTGGATTTGGATTTGGATTTGGATTTGGATTTGGATTTGGATTTGGATTTGAATTGGATCAGATTCAAGTGCAGTCCACTGAAATTCACGAGCAATCCATCCATGGAGGCTGGTATTGATGATAAAGAATAATAGCAAATGGGGTATGAAACAGGACATAAGTTCAGTCACCGCCAAAATAAAGTGCCCACTTTTCTCATGAACACGCTTCATCTCTGAAGTAATTGAAAAACTCATTATATCGTATTCATATATTTTTCTAAGCATGATGATATTATTATTTTAAAGATTATTATTTTTTTGCAATGGATAATACACATTTTTGCACAATTATTTTTTGAACCATACGTGGTGTAAATTCGGTGTGTCATAATAAAGTGCCCAATTGAAAATACATTATGTGTATGTAATTTTTACATCCAAACGCCCCTCGTATTCAATTTTTTGACGTTTCCAAGTGTTTGTTTATCTTCTTACGGATTTCAGTTGTCAGTCAGAAAGATTCAGTGCGAGTTATCTAAATAACCATGGATAATGCGGTGGCAAGCAAAACTATTCCCTTGCAGATCCGAAAATGTGTTATTTGTGACATCGAGAAAAGGTGAATCGCATCGCAAGATTGATGAAAAGTATGGATACAGCAAAGCAGCGGCTACCAAACTTTTCGCAAAGTACAAAACCTATGGTTCAGTAGCTGATCGCCCAGGAAGGGGAAGCACATGTAGAACAGGTTCTCGAACAGATGCGAGAATCATTCGACAAATTAAGAAAAATCCGAAGGTTACCCTCAGGGAGATCAAGAAAGTGATTCAACAACCCAAAACATACCGCGAAGAAGTCAAAGGCATTCTTCCGTTCCTGTCGTATTAAACCTATGGAATGGCCCCCACAGAGTCCAGATCTGAACCCAATAGAGAATCTGTGGGCCATCTTGGATTCACGAGTTGATAAGAAGTTACCAACAAACATAACTATTTTCAAGCTCTTGAGAACGCCTGGGAAGATCTTGACCCACAACACCTGAAGAATCTGGTGGAGAGTATGCTGAAACGTTTGCAAAAACTGTTGAAGGCCAGGAGAGAACACATCAACTACTGATCACTCAACAGACTGGATCTACAACTTGTTTTTTTTTTAAGAAAATAAGAAGTGGGCACTTTATTTTTACCTGCAATTTCTACTATGGTTTGATCTTTCTTGAAGAAAAAAAATGAATTTGCAGGACAAGCGTTTTTTATGTGCCAGACAAGAAAAGAACATAATAAATATGCCATCAAAACAACAAAACTTAGAATCTTTCACTTATGTTACAGTTTGCTGCAAAAAAAGGAGAAACTGGGATAGGTGGGCACTTTTTTCTGGCGGTGACTGTATCTGTCGTGGTGATTATTTGAAATTTATTTCAAGTGTAATTGCTATGCATTCAAAAATATCCATACATCTCTATTGTTGACGCTTCCCTTGCAATAACCCAAAAGTACTTACTCTGTACGGCTCCAATCCGCCAGGATGGAAAATCGTATAAATAACCAATGAATAATCATTTCACACCTCCCGCGAGCACCATCGATCGGGACGAAACAATGTCAGCTATTTCCCAGCTGGAGATGACACCTTCCATCCATAACTATTCCAAAAACGAATTCCATAAGCGAATGTTGATTGTGGGAGCTGATTGCGGCGTCGCGTCGCTGCATATCCTTCGCCATCTTGATTCGTTCCAGAACGGCTTCAACAGCTGCCGTTCTGTTCTGACAGAAGAAAAATGAAAAGCAAAATGCAATTGGCGCATTTCAACGACATTACGACGGATTATCTTCCGAGCAGCTTCGCTAGGCGACATTGAAATTCAAATAGAAGAGCGGTTCTTGTGCCAAGGTAGCTTTGGCTGAAGCTGTTAAACCAAACGAAAATGTTGGCCGATACTTGGCGAGGTAAAGGGGGATGCATCCGTCAGTTCAACACGGTGACCATGATTGATAAGGGTTGGAACCATTTCCAATTTTGAGTTTGAACTTCAGAAGCATTTGAGTGGCAGCATCGACGTTTCCCATGAAGTGTGTTATATCTGATTGGGCATCAAGCTGCTGGAATGGTAAATGTTTATTCCCCCCCTAAAGTAGAATGCCATGATTTCTGACGACAAGTTCCCGTCGCTAGGCAGCAGTTAAAATAAACATTATCCCCTGTTTCGATTGCTGTCTTTTATTCTTATCTGGGATTAAGAATAAATTTAAAATAAACATAAGCACATCGTTCTCAACCGAAAGCTTTCTCAACGACCAAGGCAGTCGGGAAAGGCAATGGCGTTGCTATCTTTAGGAATTCCTCCACTGGGTAAGACGGTATAGTTGAATGGTCAAATTAACTCCATTCCAATTCCTTGTTGTACACTAAAGACGAAGACAGCCTTTGAGCTCTTGTAAAAGAGTTGCAAATTATCATAATTAAACTTACTCAGCTGTTAACGGAAGAGATTACAGTGCCAGAATCGTTTTTCTCCATTTTTTCCCCCACAGTAAGTACATCGCCTCGTCTGGCTATAGTGGACCGACCATCGAGGATGCCTTCCGGGACCGAATCAATCCCTTCTGGCTGCAGTTCAATCCTCCGTCATCGACTTCACACTACTTCCTCGGATTCATCTACTTCACGATGATGATCTTCGGCTTGTTCGGCAATCTGCTGGTGATTCTGATGTTTTTCAGGTAAGTTCCAATCCATCATCCCACGTTAAACTATATGCTCATCCGAAACTTTCTACGAGGGCCAATGAAACATTCAACACACCCACCACCAACAAGTTGAATATCGATGGAAATGCGGGGGGGTGGGCGTGGTTTAACCGAAAGGAAAACTTTCACACGCCATAATTTTCGTAATTTTCCGCCAACCTTTCAACCGAGAAAAATAAACGGAAAAAACTTGTTTCCACGCGACTTGCAACCCTTGCATGGGCGGAAGCATGAAACTGAGAAGAAATACACTGGTCCTAACATTTTATTTAAACTTCATTCCGTTCACTGTTCAGTTTAGCAGAACATCAACATTGAACTTTCGCCGCATTCCGTTTGGTAAACAAGTGGGACGAGATGAAATTACTTCTCACGAGATGTGATGAGGCGTGGCTCCCTCGGTGGCACACCGGGTTAATGTCGCTCGTTAGTGAGTTCTACACACTGAAGATCAGCTAGCTTCGGTGCATTCAGCAAATCCAGAATGGACGTAGAGAAACTTTTTTCGATCACCCTACAGATTCTGCTTGGATCTATTTTTGCTATTTTGGTTTCGTGGAGCGAAAGGGATACGAAAAGTTTATCTGTTTTCTTCGGTGTTGGAAATAATAGGGTGTTGTTTGAGGCATACAGAATGTGGTTGTTTTCAAAAAGGATACTGTTTCATAATCTTATCTTCTTATCTTATCTAATACAAACGCAGCCAGTACAAGAAAGCATCCTGGAAATAATTGAGTTAGATGACGCCCAATTATTTTTTGTCTGTATTGAGGCTTGCAGCATATCAAAGACATGATACAAGCATCAAAGCGGCCAGGCCTACTGCGTTGCATTAACCGCAAAAGATGATTCTAAAAAATGAGTTGAATACAAATGAATAGATTCGAACCACAACGCATTTTTTGAATCTACAGGAAGGAGGATGCGTGGACATACCGTACCATACGCTCCGAGGTTAAAATAATAAAATAATATTCAAATAAATCCGAGTAATGATAAAAATGGTAATGATAGTAATGAAAATGTAAAATCAACATGGAATGTTATATAGAATAGTATATAAAATATAGTGAAGGGATTTTCTTATGGAAAATGATAATAACAATTACACATGTCTCCAGATTGTTGTACCGCTGCAATTGTAGAAGTTTTTGCGTATCTATTATGAACTTAAAAGTTAAGACAATGTATGATAGCCACGAGAAAAAAAAATTATAAAATTACTTTTCAAAACTTGGAAACTTCATGGATGACCTGAAATTATATATAAAAAATAGTATATTTAAAATGTCGATGTACTGTTCCATTTCCTTGCATCCACTAGTTGATCACCAATGTAATCTAATCTAATAATGGAAACGCAACCAGTTCGAGAAAGCATCTTGGAAAAAACTGGGTTATATGACGTCGACTTATTTTTGCTTTCAATATTGATGGTTGTAGCATGTCAATGACTCAAAACAAGCGAAACTAAGAAACTATAAAACGAGCTGGATTCAAACAAATAAACCTGAACCGCAACGCATTCCTAGAATCTACAGGACAGGAAGAATGAGCGGACACATGGTATCATTCGCGCCGAGCCATGTCAAGTAAAATATAATACTTTTATGCATCCTGGAGCATAACAGAAACCTGCAAATACCTGAATTTTAAACAACATGTAGCATATAATGGAAGGATCGCATTTGTTATGTACAGTAAAAATGAAATGACTAGGAATATATTGTTTTGTCAATCTTATTTAAACTTAGACTTCGGTCATTCCACGCTTTACCGATTGACTAAGGGAGGACCATATGTTATGTAACTTCAAATACGAAAAAAAATATGTTAATAGATCAATATGCAATGCTGAAAATAAAGAAATATAAATTATTGCTGAAATGAGACTCTTATTCTTCTCCTATGGTGCTCCTTCCTCCTGTCACATGGTTTTTTAAGCAGTCATTATATCTCCAGAGTACGCTGATGTTATAAGCTTAATGAAAATGGAAAATATGTAATATAATTTCAAGGTACACAATCCATTGGCGGGTGATCCATTATTCAATAGCGTTAATTGGATTAATACTTTTGCGTTATTTGTCAAAGAAAATTATAATAGATATCATAAAAATATAATATTATATATTGAGAAGATCATTGGTAGAACCTTCAATGCCGTTGTCAATTAAGACCGTACCGAGCACGGGTCGAGGTGTTTTTGTATTTGGGGTGAATAAGTCACCTAGCCTAGCTGACTATTTAGTTCCAACTCAAACAAGGTACACCCTATTTTTGTATAAAATTTACATGCCAGGTATCTTCGGCATTTTGATAGTTGACAACTTACACTTTATGAATATATATAAGATTTGGTTTAAGGACATAATATCAAGATGTTAGGGATCTGGAAATGTAAGTTTGAGATTCTTCATAGTAATTCCCATACAAACTTTGAATAGCGTGTGCAAAGCCAAATTAAAACCAAATGTGTTAAAAATTTTTGGGGACTATCAGGACCCAAACTGGCGTCGATTAAGCTTAGGGAGCAAATATTTCGAATTTTGCATCACCCTACTGGGCACGGTGCGAAGAAAACCTGGAAAAATGAGACTCCTGCCAGGTGTATCTTTGACATACGTTTAAGAAATCCGGATACCGCAAGAGTATTCCGACTAAAAGTTACTCCTCATCACCAATGTCACCAAAGAAATAAAAGCAAAAGGAAACATATTTATGAGAAAAGAGAAACGTAAATATTCACCAAACTTTTCGAATAAAGCAAAACAATTGAGTGGAAAGCTTTTTGCAAAAATGATTCTATTTTGAAATATTCCGCGGGCAGAATAAAAAACAATGCGTCTCTATGGCAACTATGGAATATTTTACATGGAGCAATGGGCAAGAACATTGAAATATAATATTAACTATTTAATGGAAGTTTACTTATCTTGATGGCGCTTCTTCGTCCCGATTTAGAAATTGTACAGGAATCTGACCAATACAAAGTCCACCAGCACCACACTTTTGGGTTCAATTCCAGAAACGAAACTTCTCCCGTTTTGCTGACAACGTGCTCCCTAGCCATATCGATACCACATTTCATACGGAAACACTTTTACAAACTCGGACTTTCTATGAAATTATTAAACCCGTGTTTTTTTCAAATCCTAGATGAGCTAGCCTATCCGAACAGCAATCGCAAATTCACACCGATTTATAACCTCAAAAAGGATACTGTTTCATAAAAGGAAAAACATTTCACTGAAAATAAAATTTTCCTTTCACCACGGGTGCGCAAGTTTATTGAATGAATACAATGTTTGATTATTTGTTTTATGGCGCGGCAGGATGTTTCAATTCTAGACACAATCGTCAAAAGGTCGTAAGTAACAATTGTAAACAATGACTTCGAACGAAAATTTCCTGGAAATGCCAGGTTGCTCATATCTATATCTACTACCGACCTAGGACAAGACCTGCCAGCTGTTAGTGCAAAAACAAGACCATTTACCTGTCAAAAAAGACCGTTTTTTATTGGTCGCTTTGACAACCGCCTCTACCGCCTCCGTCGAGTTAGGCTTTGTGCACAAATTACGTAACGCAAAAAAACGGGATTTTGGACCCCCTCTCCCCCCTATGCAACAATAAGTAACACGTGACCAGACTCCCCCCCCCTATAATTACGTAACGCTCACGGATCCCCTTCCCCTAATTTCTCAATTATGATAAAATTTTCACAAAATCTGTTATTGTTGTTTTATGTTTAATTATCATTTGGGAAACTTGAAATTTGTAAAGATTGCAAACATCAGTCAATTAATTTCGTTTAAGTAACTTAAAGCTATTATAAAGATTACGAAAAACATTGCCCTCATTGTACTGTATTTATTCAGGGTAATGGACGTTTTTAAAACTGTTACAAATATTAGTTCTACAAGTTTACTCAAATGTCTTTCAATTATTTAATGTATCACCAAAAAAAGTTCAAAGTTTTATTCATATCACTTATATTTAGTTAAGAGATTGCAACAGTATCTTATGCAATGCATAATATTAACCTATTGAATTTTTAATAATTTAATTATTTTTTTTTTAATATATTAATCAGAGTTTTCCTTTTGATCCGTGCAATTCATGAAGAAGGGCTGTGTACGACTTATTCATGACGGAAAAAACATAGAACAAAAGGGGCAGTAACAAGTGCATTTGATGTAAGCTACACGCAGAGGAATATTGGCTGATTGAACGCAATGATTTGAATCAACATTTTTTGAGTATAAAATCAAACCACACATTGTTTTAGTATAATGCAATGATAGGGTAGGGAACGACTTAAGCACCCCAAGACCCTATTCCAAGCACGGGGTAAACGTTAACCTACAACGCTCATTTTTTGCAGTATTGTGCTCCATGTAGTGAAGCACCATACTGCAAAAAATGAGCGTTGTAGGTTAACGTTTACCTCATGCTTGGAATAGGGTCTTGGGGTGCTTAAGCCGTTCCCTATCCTATATCATCACAAACGAAATTTCTTATAGAATCCAATATTGTTAATCAATTATGATTTCCAACAGAAATTCAGAAATTCAGAAAAAACAGAAACTGATTCATCAAAATATTTTTGTAGATTCAACAATCAACAACAAATTTAACATAATTTCTAATTATTTCAATGGTTCTAATATGAATAACAATTTATTTTCTTCAATTCAACCGCTTTGGTCAAATCAATGCAAAGGTACATCGTTTCCAAAAATCTTATTTTTCGATTCAACCATAAGTGCTTTTTGTTTTCAATCGAAGCCTTCTTTACAGCGCTTTAAGAAACAACAGAATTTATTGTTGGTTCAAACATAAAATTGGTATTGTTTGAATAAATGAAAATTATGGGTAAGCCGTGAGTCAACAATAAAATTTGTGGAATTTACACAGAACAATACATTTCTCGGCATGTAGATGTACCGTTTATGGACAATTTTGCCAATTAGTGACACAAATCGTCATAAGATACCCTTCGTTTAGAAGAACACATTTAAATAGTACGTCTCCATTAATCAAAGCTTTAGAATTTGGTCTGAAATCAAAAGAAAGAATTCGATTTTCCTTAAAATTTCAGCTTTCTTGCACCATTTGGCCATAAATGTGTTTCTATTATGGCCACTTCCATAAGGAATACATGCGATTGGCCATCAAAGGAACCAAAATTAGAAACTATGGCGATATTTGGTGCAGTGTTCCAGCCATGGCAAACTTGATTAATAATACAAAACAAAGCTTTGGTTCAGTTTTGATATTTTTCCTTCAAAATATGGATTTAACGCTTTCATTTTACTCATTGAAAATGGGGTTTCGCAAAAAAATTAAGAATAGTTCTTAACTAGTAACCCTTTGCTACTTGCTACTTTGCTTGGTACACAGGAAATTTTATCTATTTTCAATTGGTTATTCACTTTCGATTTATTTTTCAAATTGGTATTTTGTTACGTAACGATTTTACAAACACCCCCTCCCCCATATGTCACAATAAGTAACGGTTTCTCAACCCCCCTCTCCCCCCTTCATGCGTTACGTAATTTGTGCACAAAGCCTTATGTTACAAACAGGCAGTTTGTTGTTGGTTTGGCGGTGTTGCTAGTAGTCACTGCTTTTTCACCTCTTTTGTTTGTGACAACTAGAACAAATGCGGAAATAAAAGTACAGTGGTTTTGCAGTGGTTTATTTTAAATTTGTTCGAAATGAAGTGCAAAGCGATAAATTGTGGTCGCAATGACGTGTCACATCCGGGTCTCCATTTCCATCGGTTCCCGAGAGATCGTTCGCCGAGAGTGGGTGAAGGCCTGAATTGGGAACGCAAGCGAGGAAGACATTCTCTTGCTCAAGATTTCTCCCCAAAGCAGAATTTGCAGCGTAAGCATCAATCAAGGGGCAAGACAGCTTTCTAGTGAGTAACTTTTGTTTTCAAATTAACTCAGGCTTCATCAAATTTGCTCACTCTATGATGTTCTTCAACCCCCAAGATATAGAGTGGTGGGAATGCCAAAAAACGTGTGTGAAAATGAAAACAACAACTTCACTCATATTTGTTCATAAAACTCACATTTGCTCAGAATGCATCACCTTCCATCAAACTGCTTGAATGTGACGGTGGCGACGGTGGCAACCTTAGCAACCAATAACAGCAGTATGTTTACTGTCTTGGAAAATTATTTACTATCGTACCGTAAGAAGCTCTCATTTTAGGCAAGATAGGTCGCAGTACTTGGAGGAGGAATTGGCAAGTAGATTGTTTAATACTGTTTCATTGTTTTTCTTGCAGGAAGACAAAAAAGGATGAAATATATGAAATTTATAGACTGCCGAACAGATTAATTATTCCCATTGTACGGATTGACTCTACCCATTCAACGTTGGCTTCGACTGTGGGAAGCTCTTGATAAAATAATTAAAATTCAATCGATCTTTATTGAAAACTTCTCTCCAGATCTTCGGTAGCTCAGTATCCTGGCAGATGAAAAGTGAAACTACTCAATGAACATGTATATAGTGGTCAATGAAGTACTGAAGTTCCTGTTAACGATCTACTTTACCGTTCACTCGAAGGACTTACTTCATTAATTAATTAGCTCTGAAACAGTTACCACGATGCAAAGCACTCCACCAAACAAGCCAGCAAATATATACTAAACTCCGTGTGGGGACTTTGCCGTTTCACTGAAAACGAACAACCGAGCGCGCAAAGTTAAAGTTGTGAGTTTTGCTCAACACTTGTGCTACTGGGGGATGTGATCTCCAACATTTCTCTTTCTGTCTTATACTTATATTAGAAAGGGAATGTCATCAGTAATCCAAATGATTTTTAGTTGGTAGTATTTAGGTGGTAACTGAATTCTCTTCAAGCACCCTATACTCCGCGCAAAATCGGAGTCTAGTCCTGATAGCCTCCTCATTCTGCCTACGGGACGTTCAAAATCGAATTTCCGTACAACATCTATCTTTGCTCAAATTTGCATTTCCGTAGAAGCAATCTTTTAATTCCGTACTGCTTGATAGTTTCAACGATAGCTTATTGCTGCATACCCCACAGAGAACCTGAACTCTGTGGGTTTGTCATAATAGCTCACAAAATTGCGTGATGATTACCACAATGTTGATACAGTAGACTTGCACGACATACATTTCTTGTTTTGGTTATTTCCCTGTCAAAACCAAGCTTCACAAAAGGTAGGAATGTTCAATATGACAATACGAATCCAGTGAATAAGAGATACTCATATTTGCTCAGAGTAACTCAGGATTGCTCAGTGTCTTGCCCCTAGGCATCAATGAAATTCAATGAAACCTTATCAATTAACGTTTAGTTTGATGCAGCTTCATTTCCCGAACAACAAAATGATTTTTTTTAATTACTTTATTTTCAATAGGATTACTGTGTAAACATATCTGGCAACATTGGAGCGACCTCCGTATCATAGCAATCATAAATTTATAAGAGGTCATCTCTCTCTGAGCAGGGCCTGTCCTAGCTACCGACTAGACCTGTGCGCCGATCTATTTTGAATCGGCGGCGCACAGTGGGACGAAATATAAAAAAGTGGGAAATGGATATTTGCGGCGAAACTATTAGGTGTGGCCCACTGGTGTCTTCTACAATGATTCTACATTTCTTGAGTATTTTATTGTTGTGTTAGCAAATTTGATTTAAGGGGTGGATACACCTGGATAAAAAAAAAGTTCTGGTTTAAATCGATAACCACGTATTAAAACATTGTAGATTTGGTCATTTGATGAAACTTTTGTAGGAGACAAAAACTTTCTATCTCTTAACTGGAAGAAGTTGTAGGGTGAAAAAGGAATGAAAAATGTAATACCCCCTTAAAACTAGTTTTTTTATCATAACTTTTTTATTTGGATTTTCCATTTTTTAAATGTTCAACAAAGTGTTAGGTATTCTTTAAGTACACTTTTTTGTAGAAGACAACTAATCATAATCTCTTCATTTAAAGGATTTACGTCGGGTTTATTTTAGCTTTATTCGAGGATGTGTAAATTACAGGTTAGCACGTCTAAATATTTATTCAAAAGAAGCATAGTCACTTTTTTTTTGAAAAATTGTTAAATGCCCTCTTGGACCCCCTATAATAAGAACATCATTTTAAAGGGTATCAATTGTTGAATGAATTAACGTTATGTTTAGCTGCTAATACCTGCAAATCTGTAATCTACACATCCTCGAATAAAGCTAAAAAAAACCCATTAAAACCGACGCAAATCCTTTAAATGAAGAAATTTTGATTAGTTGTCTTCTACAAAAAAGTGTACTTAAAAAATACCTAAAACTTTGTAGAACATTTAAAAAATTGGAAAAGTCAAATAAAAAATGTTTCAATTCATGGTTATCGATTTGAACCATAAATAAAAAAGTTAATTATTTTATCCAAGTGTATACACCTCTTAAATCAAATTTGTTAACACAACAATAAAATACTCAAGAAATGTAGAAACACTGTAGAAGACATCAATTAGGCCACACCTAATAGGTTCGCTTAGCGGCGGCGGCGGCGGCGTGGATCGGCGTGGATCGGCGTAGGCATAAATTATCCACTCAACATTTCCTCGTGCTTATGCCTTTTAACTGTTTGGCTTTCACGTGCAATGTTAAGACTAAAAGATCACTCCAAGTCTTATATTTTGATAGAAAACACGGATATCCATAGTATTATATGACTTAGGTCGATGAATTGACGTGGAACAGTGTGTACAAATATATGAGACTTAACATTATAGAATTTGTTCATCATAAGTCGACGAGAAATTTGGCTTATGTCTTTATTAAAAAACTTAACCAGTTTCAGAAGCGTAAATATAAGTAATTACCAAGTACAATAAAATTGTCATTACTATGCAAATATGGGAAAACGCTCTAATATGGGTCTATGGATCTTAAATTCGCCCTATCGGTAAAATTTGTCTGTCTTTAATTTTTCTTCATATTTATATGTAAGTTGACCACCCTTGCGCTGAACTGGTCGGTTTAGTTTTTAATATCTAAAAATCTAAAAATATAAGAATCTAAGAATCTTAAAATCTACAAATAATAAAATTAAAAAATCATGAAATCTTAAAATCTAAAAACCTTAAAATCTAAAAATGTTAATATCTAAAAATTTAAAATCTCAAAAACAAAATAAATCAAAAAAATCTCAAAATGTAAAAATTTAAAAATTTAAAAATTTAAAAATCTTAAAATCTTAAAATCTTAACATCTAAAAATCTAAAAATTCTGAGATTTTGAAACTCGGCCACAACATTCTTCTATGTACACTCTGTGAATCTTTTGGCAAAATATGAGTGCAATCGGTTTTAAAACAAACCCTGACAATAATAGAAGAAAACCAAAGCCGTCATTTCCCCTATCTTAAAATTTGATACTAAAAATAAACAAATATCTTAAGATTTTAAGATTTTAAGATTTAAGATGCTAAAAGTATCAAAACCTTAATAAATAAACAAAAAAAACAAATTGCCATAAAAATCATATATTCAGGAACTTAAAGATCCAAAGATAAATCAAATATAAAAAAGCTCAAATTAAGAGCACTGAAATATAACGAACTATCAAAATTTTCACAACTACAATCACGTATAAAAAAGAATCCAATATGCACTGATTTACCGTTTCATTCAGTGGTAACAATTTGTCATGTTTAAATACAAATAAATGTTTCCCCGACGATGGTTTTATTCGGCAAATATTTTGTCCATTTTGTCTTTCGGTGATATAAGTGTCGATGTATCGACAAAGATTTTTCATTAGGGACTAGCTGACAAACGTAAACAATGGCTTTCTCCACGAGTTTCTCGTCATTGAAAACACGCCTAATCAATCCCCAAAGTCATTTCGAAGAAACATAGTTCACCTATCCAACAGAATTGAAGGCTTACATGGGTAGCCTTTGTGCGATGAGAATTTTACGGAAGAAGTCATTGTTTACGTTAGTCAGTCAGGCTCTATTGAAAAATCGTTATCGATATATTAAATTCAATAAACACATCTTATTTATACCGTCTTGACTATTCAATGCAAAAATCTGGTATGTTCAGTCACTGATAATTTACACTGATCGTTAAAGATGGTTTTTGAACTTTCTCACGCCTAACAAAATGCTACCAAATTGTGAAAAAAAAACTTTATTTGTTTTAGACTACGAGCTATATCACTTGATATAGATTAGCTTCATATCAATGTTCATACATCTTGTTTTCACTGGAAATAACATTGTTTTATTTTTGCCAAAATTTGAAATTACGTTAAACAAATTTACCGATTCGTTAAATATGAAGAAAAACTGAAAGTTTTAAAGTTACCTTTGCCCTACCATATTTAATACATTCCCTAAGCCTAGATAGATAGTTGTGTTTTATATGCCAGTATTCGCTACAATATTAAGTTTATTTCTTAGTTATTGGTAGCCTTATACCTCGGAATATGTTTTCGCTGGATTTTAATCCCAGTGCGTTTTAAATGTGGCTGTATTTTTTATTTTCCGTGTCAAAATTCCGTCAATGTCAGCCCTTTGAAATTACATGAGAACAAAATGCTTAGACAAGATTCCCGAGAGGGTAGGCTACCTTAACCATTTTTAATTTCAGTGTAGCGCTCGTTTTGTTTTTTTTTCAATATTTTTTTCTTAAAACTTGACTTATTTTGTGATAATCACCCATACAACACTTGTTTGTAGGAGAAAGTATTACATAATTTCAGAACAAGATTAATAAAGAAATTATCACCAAGACGAATGTCTTAAGATATGCGTTATGAATAGCCATTTGCATGAATTATTTTATTGTCCTGAACTACAGAGATGAATATACAGGTAATTTTAAAACAAAATATCCCAGGGCAATATTTCCAATGAAAACTATCCTTCAATGAATCCTTTTATTTTTCTACACAAAAAATCAGAATTTCAATAATGCTACTTGATAGCTTGAGACGCAAATTCTCTGACAATGTTTTAAAAATCACTTTGACAAGATTACTGACCATTTTCAATTTATCTGTACATTTACGCACCAAACCAAACCAAAAAAGGATTTAATCAACATCAAATGGATGATTTGTAAAAAAAAAGTGATTGACGTTTAAGAACCGTGGTAAAGGGCGAACACGAAATTATTGCGACACATTCAACAGGGCATAACTTTTTTACCATTGAGTAAAAATCAACCAAATTTTGCACACTTTCTCATTGATATGTATTGTTTACATGCTGTCAAACTCGAAGTCGTGTTTTTCGATTGAACGATAATGGGTGTGAACCAACGCGAGTCGAGAGAACAAATTCTTTCCAAACACCTGGAATTTCCTGACCTGTCGCACCGGTAGTTGGGAAAAATGTTGAACATTCACCATTCAACCGTCTCCAGAGTGTTGAAGCGGTTCCAGGAGCGGTTGACGTTGGACCACGGCAAAGGAGCTGGAAGAAAACCGGGACCGGAGAACAAAAAGACGGAGGGAAAGGTGAAGCGGTTGATTAAAGCAAATCCCAACGTCTCAAGCCGTGATTTGGCTAAAAAGATCGACATGTCGCAGAACTACGTCCAGAATGCAAAGAAAAGAGGTACAGAACTTCCCAAACCGCGATGAGCGGCAACAATCGACGGCTAAAACTCGGGCACGGAAGCTCTACGAGAAGACTGAGGAGTGAGCCTTTCGTGACAAAGGGCACAGTAAATGGCGAGATCTACAAATCTGAGTGCCTCGAGAAGCAGCAGCACGACGAAGCTCCGCTATTTTGGCCAGATTTGGCATCATGCCACTATTCTAAAAGTGTCCTGGAGTGGTATGAGGCCAATTATGTCCATTTTGTTCCAAAGGAGATGAATCCGCCAAATTGTCCGGAGCTGCGCCCGGTGGAGCAGTACTGGGCAATGATGAAGCGGGAACTTCGGAAGAGCAAGAAGAGAGTCAAAGACGAGAAGGACATGTTTAGAAAATGGAAAAAAACAACTGAGAAACTGGTACCGGATGACACTGTAAAGACTTTGATGGAGGGCATCAAGCGAAAATGCGTTCATTTTCGGTGTCGCAATAATTTCGTGTTCGCCCTTTATGTTGTTTGTGGATTTGGAATTAGGTTGATGATGATGACATTACTTTGAAAAACTATAGTGCCTGTGTGCACCTTCGTTTTTCAATCAATTTATTGTATGCTGCAGAACATAAAGAAACTCAACAAACTTCTAATTACCTGTACTTCTCCAGTTACCGCAAGCATTTACATGTATCCCCAACAAGTTTCGAGAACACATTTCATCGAGTCTCTCGAAATCCACCAAGAGAAACACACTTTAGCAAACATAAACACCAACTTATGCCGGGTCCGTTTCGGAGCGAGTGACATTCGGGAATACCCTCATATATTACAAGCTGCAATCGCCATGGTTACTCAACTGTACGGTCACGTGATTACTGTTCCTATCATCTCGTGGGTTTCGGATTGTTGACTACATACATAGCTTGGAGACTACTTGCATATCAAACATTGACAGTAACGAAATTAGACTATTAGACTACTTGTGAGTCAGCGTCAGGAATGATAAAGTTCAATACTTCAAGTGTAGCTGCATAGGTTTAGGAGCAATTCCACGTCAAGTGATGAATCGATGCGAGATAGCCTAGTAGATTGGCGTTATTGTCTTTTTAAATCATAGACAGCTTAAGGACATATGAGATCAAGTCCCACTCACTCCGAAGTTTTCTGAGCATAAACTTCATATACTATAATGACTTCAGGCGTGCAATTTTCAAGAACCGTTTGCCTCACTGGAGCATCCATTGGTTAGCAATTTGATCGTTGTTTGTTTTGTTTGATTTGTGATTTTTAGTGAATTAACCTAACCTATAAAAAATATGGAAAAAGGTCTTCGTTACAGATGTATGGTTGAGTGTGGCCTTTCGGATGGTGTTAACATTAGTTCATAACTTGTCCACTATGTGGCACTAGTGTGCATGTGAATTTTGTGTATTACCTTTATTTTGAGATCTAGATCATGGATAAGGAGTGATTTGACTGCAATTGGCTCTCCTGGCTTACCCATGCTACTTTCAATGGGTACAAAGAGCTCGATGTTGTCCAGAGCAATGAGGATTTTTGGTACTATTTCAGTATAGGAGAATATCGGAAGCCTGATGTTTACTTGATGGATGTAGGAACTTTTGGAGCGACGTACTCACCTTGTTCCACTGCGGAAGAATGCTGATTATTTTGCAAGCGAGTTTCTTGAAGCAATAGCGGCAATTAAACAGAAAACCTACATGGATGATTACTTTGACAACGCTGACACACCGGAGCAAGCATTAAAACGAGCGCTCGAAGTCTTAAAAATAAACTCACGTGCTGGATTCCATATGCAACACTGGGTTAGCAACAATCCTGATGTCCTTCTGGCACTTGGCGAAGCAGGAAACCAAACACCACGTCTTATTGGTGGAGAACACGAGTTGTTATGGGAGCGTGTCTTGTGAATGACTTCAAGCAGCAGTATACACTCCCGCTTCATTTTACTCAATTTTTGAGTACAATTGTATGCTATCTCTTTTTCTCTCACGGAAATGTAACTCAATTTTCTTAAAAGTGGATCTACTCAAAAATTGAGTTGATCCACTTTTTAACGAAAACTGAGTAACATTTCCGTGAGAGAAAAAGAGATAGCATACAATTGTACTCAAAAATTGAGTAAAATGATGCGGGAGTGTAGGGGCGAGACTTATGCAAAAGGTTTGTGCAAGCCATACATTTGAAATTCGTGAACGCTATTTATGGACGGATTCGTCCACGGTCCTGGCCTGGGTTCGTTCAGATGGACGAAAGTACAAGAGTATGAAGCACACTGTATTGGCGAAATTTTGCCCTTATCGCAACCTGAATCCTGGCGTTGGGTTCAGTCGAAACAAAATGTCGCTGATTGTTTGACCAAGTGGGTCAAGGATACGGAAATCGGAACCAAAATCGGACAGCATACCTTGCCTTGCAGAGGAGCAGTGGCCGCAGGAAGTGGTTCTAGAAAGAGCGGAGATCGAAGAAAAATTGCGTGCAAATTATGTTTTCCTGCATATAAAGCTGCCTGTCGCAATTATCGATGTTTCGAGGATCTTCAAGTGGACTGTTTTGCAGAGGACAATAGCGACAGTGTTCCGATTTATTTTCAATTGTCGACGGAGAACAAAGGGCAAACCTATAGAAATCATAAAGGTGGCGGATTTGCAAGTAAAGTGTCTAACTAAAACCCTACCCACCCCAATTCCTTTACGACAGTTTGGCATCCTGCGTGTGGAAAGAAGAACTGAAAATGCCATCTACGCTTCGTTCGATGCTCGCTTTCTTGTGATAATGCCCAGGGATCATCCGATTACATATAGGATCTTGGACCACTACCATCGGCAATACGGGCACTCCAATGGGGGAGGCGGTGGTTAACGAAGTGAGATAACGATTCGACATCCCACAGTTGCGTTCGATTGAGGACAAGGTGATGAAGAACTGTCAATGGTGTAAGGTCAAGAAGCGTCGTCCATTGACACCTCGCGACCCTTTCAGAACAACGACTGACACCGTATGTGGGACCCTTTAGTTATGTCGGGATTGATTACCTAGGGCCTCTTGAAGTGACCATTGGGAAGGAGAAAGTAAAAAAGGTACGTAGTTGTATTCACTTGCCTAGTTGTTCGAGCCGTCCACCTAGAAATCGCATTTGATCTTTCCTCGCAATCCCAGGGTGGCCACAGACTCGGAAAAATCGGGAAATGCGGGAAAAATGCGGGAATCCAAAATCATCGGGAAATATGCGGGAAAAAGGCGGGAATTTCAAAAGTCATCGGGAATTTTTGTCATATGGAAGGAACCATACTCACCACCTTTTTCAAATGATTTGAGTAGCGTTTTTGTCATCTACTCGGTTCACCGATTTCATTGTTCAGCCCATTCAAAACGTACCGCTTAGAGCATCTTCAGCGGTGGTATATTTTAACATCTTTATAAGTGATTTGCATCAGCAAACTTAAAAAGAACCAGCTAAAACAGACCAGCTTTGCGTTCCCCGCACCGGTGTAGTATTTCTTGTTGTTCAACCCACCAACACCTATCATCTTGTCAATCATACAATATTCAGAAATCAGAAGTTTTGTTTTTTTCAGAGACCGAGGATTTTTCGCAAACTTTTTACCATGGATTGGTTTGAGTGGGGGTGAGTGTGTGAATGCATGCATTTCATTTAAACGATATTAGATAGTGCTGATAGTGATAGATAGCGCCACGCCCACCTATGACAAGAAGCACTTTCTGTGACGTTTCAACATGCCAAGGGATATGATCCTAGCCGTTATGCGACAACTAGAGTCAACGGATGACTTTTTCCAGCTGTTGCGATGCAGCTGGATATGTTGGCCTTAGTTTTACATAGATGCACTGCAGCCTAACGGATGTTTACGTATGTCCTCAGCTAGTTCTCTCGACGAAACCTTGGGGGTTGGTGACCCTGAGGGATTTTTGCAAATCTGTCCTTAAGACTTACGGCCCGCAGTATTTACGCCCCCAATATCGGAAATGGTTAAGAATCTTGTAAATTCAGTGCACAGGAGTTTAGGAAACCATCAAACGATTTTTCCGTAAGTTTGGGGAGCTTCCTAGAACTTCAGGGATCATTCCAGGTGATCGAGAAATTTTCCAATCGTTCCGAAAACATCCCAAAAGTTCAGGATATTTAAGTTTCAAGAAGAACTTAAACTTCTTACTTTCCGATCATTTTTCGAACCCAACCAAAACGAGAATAAAGAAACCAACTACTTTTTAACCAATTTCATAGAATATCCACCTATTCACAATCTTGGAGATCATAAAAAGTTCTTGTACGATTTAACAACATCTCGGTAATGCTAACTATTCCACAGAAATTCCACGGCTTCCAAGATTTTTTTTCAATTTCTCGAAAGTTATTTAAATATGTGTGATATGCTGCTTTTTATCACAGAATATGTACCTGCTGGAAGTTAAAACAAATTCTGGGTAGCGAAATCTGATTTTCTAAGTTCCCGTCATTTCCAGAAAGTTGTTCTTTTTCCATGGATCAGCAAACTTTTTGGAAGTTCATCCAAGTTTCCAGAAACGTTAATAATTTTTCGGCAATTCAATGAACTCTAAAGTTCCACCATTTCTCTTCTCGAAAGATAGCGAGCAAATTTCATGATTATCTGGAAATTTCCAATTATTTTATTCAACTGTCGAGAAGTTTAATCAACTTCTGGCATGTTCATTATTGATGTTTCCACCCAATCTTCATAGATATTCCGAAGTTCATTAAATTAAATTTTTAAAGAGTGCGTTCACTAAGAAACTGAGAAGCTTATTTAAGTTCTGAAATGATGCAAAATAGATCCGGTATAAAACAAAATTTACATACACCAGCGATGCAGTGATGTTTTTGCGTTTGGTCTAAACAAATAAATCCAAACCACGATTTGAACCACCGTTGAAGATGTCCTTAGAAGATCTGGCTACACGGCTGTAACAGGTGAGGCCAGAAATGAAATTATCTTTCATGTGGTGGCGAATGTGTTTGAAGCTTGGCGAATTGAGTTTGTAAGGGTGTTAACACATGGTGAAAGAAAAATTTGGGCAGCTGTGTTCAATGCCGTCTGATGTTGTTTGCCGGATTCCAGAGAAAAGAAAATGGTTTGGATAAATTTTGGCTAGAACCAAGAAGGAACTACTAAATTTGACAAAAAAAAGGCGTATTTTAAATAAATGGAAAGTGTCTGGTGGTAAATCAAACTGGAAAAAGTTTGGGAGCTCAGAGATTTAGCTACGAGTAATTTATATTTACTCATCTTAACAGTCGGGAAAATAATGCAAAAATGCGGGAAAAATTCGGGAAAAATGCGGGAATTTTTATATTGAGATTGTGTGGCCACCCTGCAATCCTGCATTATGGCAATAAGACGTTTTGTCCGTAAGCGAGGTTCGCCAATTAAGATATTCTCCGACAATGGCACTAACTTTGTTGGTGCCAGCCGAGAACTTGGCAGACAAATAAACAGCGATTGTGCGGAAACGTTCACAACTGCTCGGACAAAGTGGACATTTAACCCACCTTCAGCTTCTAATATGGGCGGAGTGTGGGAGCGGATGGTGCGAAGTGTAAAGGAATCAATGAAAGCTCTCGATGACAGTAGAAAAATTAATGACGAAATTCTCCTTACGGTCTTGGCAAAGGTAGAAAATTTCATTAACTGTAGGCCGCTTACCTATATGCCACAAACTTCGGCCGATAACGAGGTTCTCACACCCAACCATTTCATATTCGGGTCGACGTCTGGGGAACACGAGCCAGAACAGAGACCGGTAGATCTCTCCGAAACTCTTCGGAATAGTTACCAGCGGAAGGAAATCGAAGAACCTGGATTCGAGGACGTGTCGAAGAAACTATCGTTGCCAAGGATGGACAAGTAAGACAAGCAATAGTTCAGACTACTGCCGGAAGGTTGAAGCGTCCTGTGATGAAGCTTACCGTGATGGAAGTATCAATGAGAAGTGGATCTGGAGGAGTTTCAGAAGGACCCAACCAGGACCCACGGGGCGGGGGATGTTTTGGAAACACTTTCTCGGGAGATAATGGTCGCAACAGCCCTGCGTTACTTCACAGTGACGGCATAGACACCGCTACCGGAAACGTCAAAGTCGATACTCTCGTGAAAAAAGAATAGCAGTGAATCCGCATGCACGAAGGCATTTATAATATCTTTACGATAACGTTCTAAGTTTTGTTTTCGAGTTGATACATTTATTTATTTATTTGTTTCATTTCGGGTTACTCCTTCAGAGAAGTTCTTCACAAAACTTCTGATAAGTCTTTTGGAGAAGTGCATGCAAGCTCTTCAGAGAACTTCATGGAAGTTCTGCAGAGAAATTTTGGTTGCAATGAGGTTCTGCAAAGAACTTAAGTCTATTTATTCAAAGAACTTCATGGAAGTTCTTCAGAAAACTTCATGGAAATCTTCAGAAAACTTCATGAAAATGCTTCAAAGAACTTCACGGCAGTTCTGCAGGGAACTTCCGGGAATTTCTTCAGAAAACTTCAGGGAAATTCTGCAGAGAACTTCAGGAAAGCCTTTCAGAGAACTTCAGGGAAGTTCTTCAGAGAACTTAATGGAAGTTCTTCAGAAGACTTCAGCTAAGTTTTTCAGAGAAATTCATGGAAGTTCTTCAAAGAACTTCAGGAGAGTTCTTAAGAGACTTCAGAGAAATTCTGCAGAGAACATCAGGATTCTTCAGAGAACATCAGAGAAATTCTTCAGAAAACTTTGGAGAAGTTTTTCAGAGAAGTTCAGGGAAATTTTTCAGAGTAAATCAGGAAAATTCTTCAGAAAATTTCATTGAAGACCATAGACCTTCAGGAAAGTTCTGCAGAGAACTTCAGAGAAGTTCTGCAGAGAACTTCAGAGAAGTTCTGCAGAGAACTTCAGAGAAGTTCTGCAGAGAACTTCAGGGAAGATCTGCAGGGAACTTCGGAAAAGTTTTGCAGAGAACTTAATGGAAGTTCTGTAGAGAACTTAATGGAAGTTCTGCAGAGAACTTAATGGGAGTTCTGCAGAGAACTTAATGGAAGATCTGCAGAGAACTTCACCTAAGTTTTTCAAAGAACTTTACGAAAGATCTGCAGAGAACCTAATTGAAGTT
Organism: Aedes japonicus; assembly: GCA_034211315.2. NCBI lineage: Eukaryota > Metazoa > Arthropoda > Insecta > Diptera > Culicidae > Aedes > Aedes japonicus. Next base: position 39,813 of record JASCZW010000675.1, on the reverse strand, counting down.
CTGCATGAAACTTCAGGGAAATTCTGCAGAGAAATACAGGAAAGTTCTGCAGAAAACTTTATGGAAGTATTACAGATAAATCCAGGGACATCCTTCAGAAAACTTCAGGGAAGTTCTGCAGAAGACTTCAGGGAAATTTTCAAATCACTTCAGAGAAGTTCGTCAGAGAATTTCGGGGAAATTCTTCAGAGAACATCAGCGTAGTTCTGCAGAGAACTTTATGGTAGTTCTTCAGAGCACTCTATGAAAATTCCGCAGAGAACTACAGGAAAGTTCTTCAGAGAACATCAGCGAAGTTCTGCAGAGAACTTCAAGGTAGCTCTGCACAGAACTTCAAAGAAGCTTTGCAGAGAACTTCAGGAAAGTTTTGCAGAGAATTTCAAGGAAGTTCTGCAGTGAATTTCAGGTCATAATGCAATTTGATATTAATATACGAGGAACATTTAAACCTGTTTAATGTTAACATCTACATTTGTCATGTTTCACTGCAGCACCAATTTAGTCTCATAGAAGCGACAAAATAATGTCATTTGCCAAATATTACTCACCCTTATATGAAAAACATGCAAAATTAACATTTTCTTCTTTGAAGACCTATAAGAAAAGCGATCATTTTAAAACCTCTATTCACTTCCCAACAATATTATGAATAACACAAGTGATCCAGGAACAGATTAGTACTGTCATAATTTTCCTTTACCGATTTGGAATTTGTTTCTAGAATAGAAGGATGCTCATTTTCATTATGCAGCAGAACAGCTTTTAAACATTTTGATGAGCTATCGATTAATAGTTGCCACTTTACCGGCTCGTGTTTAAGGCCCATTTCATCAAACAAGCCACCGGCAAGATGACAGACGTAAAGTTTATCCTTTGTGAAAAAAAGGACTCATGCCGCTTGAAATTAGTAGCTCTACATTAGTTTTTGTTAAAGGATGTACCGTTTATAATCCACACATACAAAATTCATTCTCAAAATTTGAGTTTTTATCCAATTACCAACAAATTTTCAGAGAGTGAAAAGAAACATTTATTTCATTTATTTAATTGATTTCGCCTTTACATCCGAATGCGCCACGAGATTCTACACGACCTCAGAATCGACAGTTTTTTTTTTAAATATTAACCCATGCTTTCCTCATTTCTTCTACTTTATTTACCACTTTAGGTCGTTTTAGAAGGTGTTCCTTCATAATTGCCCAATAATTTTCTATTGGGTGCAGTTCCGGAGCTTTGGGATGTTCAGATCTTTCGGCATGAAATCGACATCATCCACCTTATACCACTCTTGCACGTGTATGGTTTCGTTAACTTCTAGTCGTACAACTTTCGGGCATGGCTTTTTCCGACCGTATTCTGTTTCTCGTCACAGTTTGGGGACATTTGAACCATAAATGTACTTTTATAGCTCGAGTTTTAATATTCTGCACGAAATTTTTTCACATACAACTTTTTAGCCACATCTCGAACTGAGACGTTCGGTTTCCGTTTAAAGGTCCCAACATTTGTGACCGTTCGCGTTGACCTGGCGGCTTTTTTCGGATTTTCTAATCCGATCGATAGTCAAATGTTCTTCGAACCGTTCTATGACACATCGTGGAATTCGCGATTTCAAACTTTTTTCGATAGAACGATGCGACAAATCCTTATTCTCAAAGTACTCGTGCAAAACTTTTTCGCACCATGTAAAAGGCCTCACTCAAACATACATTTTTGTCGGAGACGCCAACTTGCTATATGTCAGCGATCTCAAGATTCAGGCTATGAAGTAAGTTTACATGTTCACTAGTGCCGCTTAGCGAGATAATCCTAAACTTTTAAGTTTATCATCCTGAAGGCCTTGGACTACTGAAAAACTTTGCTCAAGGAAGTAACTTCCTATATACGAAAAATCATGAGATATTTTCTGATGAAACAGCAACGGTCAATTCCTATATATCATTTGAGACCACCATCAAGATGGTTCACCGTTTTTTGTTAAAATATACTGCATTTAAACAGTCGAAACTTTTGTTCAGCTAAAGTCGGATCGACACAATTGTTTCTGCAAAGGTGTATGCTAAAGTCTAAGAAATTTCAAAAAAGGTTTCTGCAGTATTTACAATCAAGTTGAGGCAGTCCTTTGAGCGGTTCGCAAAGTAGGTATATCAAAATTTAAATTTTTGATGCCAATTTGTGAACAAAAATGCATATCGCATGAGGTCAAAATACGGTATTCGTTGGTTTCGTCGTTGGAACCGATGCTTACGAAGACTGGCATGGAGCTCTTCTCAAAACTTTTTTCGGATTTTGTCGACCAGTTTAATCAACTTAATTTATTAATGAAGTTACTCCGGGACGCATTCAAACAGGCCCTATTTGCAGCCGTTATTTTAATGCCTTTTTGTCTGGTAATAGTGAATAAATTTTTATGAGTATGTCCCATGTGTGAAAAAATAACAATTACTAAATAATAGATAATAGTTGCCTAACGCTTAAATTTTCCTAATTAGATTCCCAATTTTCTGGGTTTTCGCCGATAAAATCGGTGAAGATACTAAGCACAATAAACAACTCTTCTGAAGCCTCAGTAACAAAGTCCGAAATGGTCGAATGTTCATCGTTGATCTGAGTAGCTCTGACGAGAACTTCACCATCGCTGAGTTTGCATCGTTTTCCTGATACTTTTCTCGTTTCTCTCGGATTATTCAAAGCGGAAACCATATTTACTTTTTCGTCAATTTCAACATCTGGATCGTAAATTCAAGGACCACGATGTGATGTGATGGCGATATGCTAATGATGCCGATTTTCATTTTATTTGAAACCGGAAGGCGGGCTATGATGCCAGTTTTTACGACCGAGTAGACACTAGTTGTATCGAAACTCATGCCAACTATCCGTTCCTTCAGACCCCACTCGTTGATGATCGCCATTACAGCAGCTGTTACAGCATCTGCCGTTCCACTTGATAGGGAGGGTACCAAGAGCAGTTTAGACACCCCTGCTCCAGTAACAACAATGGCAGCCGATCAATCCGCTTTCCGTTGATGTCAGGCAGAATCTTTCCGTTTCAGTGTACTACCAACGGTACATCAGGATCGAAGCTACAGCTGATTAAGTATTCCCAATAACGACAAAATGAACTCTGGTGAGTGTGAGCTTTTGAGTGAAATGCATGTAACTAGAAAATGAGAAGAAAGATTAGTAATTTCAATTTAATTACAACTACCTTTATTGCTTGTCTTGACAGATACGCGTATTTCGTCTACAATATGACACTGTAGTCGAGTATACTGTAGTCGGGATGGCTTCGTTTTAGGATTATTATTTTTTTCCAGCTAGATTGAAATTACCTTGCCTAATTTTTTGCGTCTAGTGATAGTTATAAAAAGTGTTTCAGTTTTTTATTTTTTATATTTTCAAATATGAACTTATGAATTGTTCGTTTAAAGTTTTCCTATTTCTCCTGTTTAAATTGATCTACTAATACGTTTGTGAAAGAGTTTTTATTTCTCGGCTCCGTAAAGCTAGCGCAATTGAGCCTTCCAAATCAAGGAAATGGTAAACAAAAAAGTGTTTTTTTTTTACAAGTGAAATCGAAATTGAAGTAGGTCGCATCAGACCGATTTGTCTCTCAGCGTGGAATTGCTCTATCTTGGTGGACCATCTTTCTAATTGTCGCTCCACTTCAGCACATTCATCGGTGATAAGAGGCAAATAAGGAAGTCCTATTTCCATGCTACCATTGAAATTGGATTCCTTCACTGGTAAATGTTTGGCGTTTGCTGGAATTGGGGCGTAGTAAATAATGTGATCTTCTCTCGTTCACATCAACCCGAGGTGGCGTCAAAGATTTGCATGGCATCATGTGTCGAATTTCCCGGAATCAGCGAAAGCGTAATTGATAGCAAAGACGTTTAAAGCCTTATTCTCCCAGATGCTTGACATGTTTGATTTTCATCCACTGAACAACGGCAAAACAGTCAATCTTATCATTCAAGCCACGAAGCTCCGAGTCAAGTCCTTTTTGGAAATGCCGAAAATGCAGATCCATCTGTCGATGGGCCAAAAAGGCTTTGAGGGGTGAGTACATGTTGTGATAATAAATATGCCAATTCCGCCCCAAGATCCCCCCATCGTTGTTCGTAGTTATCCGTTCCGTTATTTGGGATGGCAAACGATGCGATGATGAAGTATGCTTAACTCGACAACATATTGGAAAAGTTTTTTTTTTATTTCTGCTTACGGCTGTGTATTTCAGTGTTGTGCACATTTGCCCGGGATAGTGGAGAGAACGGATGATTCCTAACGAGGAAGAAGATGTTGTTTACTCTCTTCAGATAATAGATTTCCGACACCTTTAGGCTACGTGTAGTCGACGCTCTTTGATGTTGGAAGCTGTTTGAATTCATTTACGCTCCTCAATTCTCGTAAATTGAATGACCAAATAACGGCTTGCCAACCCACCACAGTGGATGGGAGTTGGTAAATAATGAGTAGGATATGTTCGGAAATGTTAATGGTTTTGTGGTGGCCCGGCATGACAAAGAAAGACATGGTGTTACTGGTTGAAAAACATTGTCATAAAAAAGAGAGGAGTTCGTGCAAGGGGAGTATGGTTGCACAAAGTTTGATAGATATCCTGACAATAGGGTACATTAATCTTCAAAAAGATCGATTATTTCACCATTGTCGTGTCTTTCGAGATAATTCGAATGTTTTGATAGAAGAATTTACCTCTACGGCTATTTCCTGTAAAGCCAAACACAAGACTGACTCAACTATTCCCTCTACGCTTATTTTTCCGTTTCCATTTTCCGGCTATCTTCATTTTATTCATCTTTTTAGCAACAATAATTTAACTTTTCTCTCGCTCTTCCTTTTATTTGCCAGAAATCCTCATCTTGTTCGACCGTTTTTAAACCCCCTTTCACTCCCGTTCATCTTTTCTTCGCAAATATCTCTGAATCATTCGTAAAAATATGTCGAAAACTGACGCTTTCTTATGCAGAGAATTGAAAAGGTGAAGAAACGTGTTTTGAGAGCTGAATTTTTCTCTTCAAACATCTGCCGCGACAGATAGGGTACAGGACGGGTTTTAAGCAGTTTATTCAGCACCTGGGACATTTGATGAAGCTGCGTGTCATCCGTAATAAGTACTGCTTATATTTAGACGCTAATCCCTCTGCTTACTTCTGATCTATCGGAATATATCTTCAGAAATGAGCATTAGACTCAGAATATTTCTTATTAAAAGCATGCGGATTGCTTTCCCATCATGAAAATGTTTTCTTCAGCAACGCAATCTGTACACAAACTATCAATATTGTATGAGTGCAATGTCGTGCATGAGTGCGAAGGCGAAATGAAATAGGTCGTTTTACCCAACCACTCTCGAAAACAATCAACCAAAACATGTCGATTTCTATGATCATAAACTCGTCTACTAGCAAGTTATGAAAAAGACGTACACGACCAAACTTTTAGTTTGTCAAGGATCTTTAGATTGGCAATGTGTATTTCTTATCTCATTAACTCTGTTAGACAAAGCGACTGTGATGACAAACGGGATGCTTCATTTAAAAACAAACAAACGTAAGAGACAGCAGGCTTTACGTCACAATACCGGTACGCTATATCCATGGTTAACAAAAAAGAGAAGAAACATGGACTCTCTCAAAAGCAAAAGTGATGCCATTGCTGCCGCTCAACAGCGAAGCCTTATTTATCGTTGATTTTTTCATTGTAATGATAGTGCCAGATGATGAACTAATGTTTGCATTAAAAAAAAGGACTTTTTTTCGGATGGTGATTAAAAAAACCTAAGGCAGATGATTGCTTTTGATAAATTTCCCATGGAAGGTAATTATTTTAGCTTACTTGCAAAAAAGTCTACGCCCTTTCGAGCGGTCTTCCAGCAGTTAACCGGAACATTCGCCATGGCGGACAAAATCATGCGTGTAAGTATGTTTTTGAGTTCTTTCTTCGTTTTATTTATCAATTCCTCCTCAGTTTTTGCTCCAAAATTGTTGGAGTAGATCTTACGCTTCAGGTTGGCCCAGAAATTCTCGATGGTACGCAGCTGGGGGACTTTGGGTAAGTTCGCCGACTTGGGTACCACATCGATATTCAGCCGCTCCATCTCTTCCAACGATCGCTTCGAGTAGTGGGCTGACGCCAGATCCAACCAGAACACCGCTTCTTCGCCCTTATGGTATTTCTTGATGAACGACGCAACTCCCGGCAGGCATTTCGTACTATAAATTTCCCCGTTCACGGCCAGTCGGGGGCAAAAGAAGAGCGGCTTTGACATCCCCTTCTCGCTGAATGTCAGCCACAGCAGCACCTTCTTGGGGAACTGGTGTGTGAAATGATCTTCACCTCGGAGCTCACTTCCTTCGTGGGAGAAGTAAAATACGAAGTGCCCTTCCAGTCGTTGCCATCCAGGGTGAGATAGGTCTCGTCGTCCATCACCACCGCCACGTCGCGATTCGCCGGGAAAATCGAGTTGACCATCTTATTCAGCCGCTGCCGCTGCGTCATTGCCTGCAGCTCCGAAACCAGTAGACGTGACTTCCACTTCCTGACATGTATGTTCGTGTTCGCCAGGTACTAGGTAAGTTGAACCGACCTCCGGCCAGGCGCACGCAGCCACTTTTCCCTCGGTCTTCCGCTTTAGCATCCTTTGTAGCTCCTTGTCGCTCAGGGTTGTCGGCCGTCTGGAATCGGACTTTCTTTCGATGCTCTGATTGTTGTCTAATAGTGCCAAGATGTTGTAGATGCTGGAACGGGCGTATCCGGCATCCACAATGTGCCGCACGATGTCCGTTTTCGACGCAGCGGGGTGCCGTTCTTTGAACGCGCACACTTCTGAACGGAGTTGCTTCACTGTTTTTGCCATCACGGTTAGAGTTCGACTGATAGAGCTGTCTTATTTTGTCTGCTGACTTGTAGGTTACTATGATTGATGGTGCATGGGTAGTTTCGTCAGTGCGGGTGAAGGTAAACCCATGAAAAATTGGCAATTTTTGTCCATTTATTTTTAATTCAAACGATGTAATCTTCCAGCAGGTTGCTGTGATTTAAACTCCAACTAGAACTACAAAAAACATGAATTTTCCGATATCTCTTGTTGGTATGCACGCATAAATGATATTTTATGTCTGTGGAATAGGTAATGAATTATTATATTTTATATATTTTTGGTGAAAAAGGAAAAAGCTTTTGAATAGAATTTGTCGTATATCATATACCTCCTCATAAAAAAATGTTAAAAAATTTCCTATCTTTTCAAATATCAAGCTCAAAATGACATTTAAAACATCACAAGTAAAAGTAATAATAATAAAATAAAAGGATGTTACAATAAAAAATTATGATAACAATTTTAATTGTACTTAGATCTCTACAGACAGTGATCCTACTGCAATTGTAGACGGACCTGCGCATCTACCACGAACGAATAAAAACGAGAAAAAAAATATTTTAAATTATTTTACAATACTTGGGAGTCCCATGTATAACCGGAAATTCTATATATATAGTATAATGAATGGTATATCGACAATTCCGGTGTGTTGCTGCTACATTGGAAAAACTAATTAATGTGATATAACCACAATCGAACTGACTCTTAGCTTCAGATCCTGACAAAGAATCCCTACTGAGCCCTGGAGGCACGTCAAGCTGGCCATTTCATCGCAAGCTAAGTACTTGATACTGTTCTGAATAAAATACGTAACTCCAAAAGAAAATTATGAACTAGATAAGTTTAATACATTGGCAGAAATTTTAGGCTACAAAAGATGCAAACTTTCTAAGAAAGAAAATGAAAAGTTTAGATTCCCTATACAGAGTCAAGCAAAGAGGAACATGCAACACTTATTTAGATTAGTTCTCATTTTGCGTACATGTATGATTCAGATGGGCTGTTGGAGATCGTAGTGTGCCCAGCTTGGAGTAAGAAAAATTTTCTCGTGTCATTTTCCTCGCTCTATTCAAAATTTTATTCGAAGGTTGTACAAATATACTCTAAATTTTTGGTCTTCAAACGACTCTGCAGGTGTAGAAAACTGCAGATCTTTCTCAATGGACAAGACAGCTATTCGGTTTATTTTTCTCTGGAGTGAATATATTAGCTTCAATATTGGCCAATTCATATTGTTTTGGACATATTTTTGCTAATTCGATTCTAGAAGAAAATCAGCTACTTGTGCTCCACTTCAAAGCTGCCGATGGTTGTGAAAACAAAGCGCTGGTTGACGAAAAAACAAAATTCATACGGCTATGCGACAGAAGGGCTATGAATTCATCATGAGATGTAGTTTGTTTCATGATCTCAGAGTGAAGGCCTCAACTCATCTGAGAAGCGATCGGACAGATTTTTGATGATAATCGCTGTGGCTACGACTCGAGACGTCTTTGAAATCTGGGTGTGCTCTTTCCTTTTTATACCTTTGTATATCTGCCAACTCTACGAAGACAGTAAATAAAGGGTGTTCCGATCAAAATTTGGTCAAACAGTAATGTGTGTGAGTCGATCAAAGTTTTTATTAATAACACAAATTCTTCTTCTTCTTCTTCAAGTGCAGTTAATACAGAATACAGGAAAATTATTCAACTAAGCTACCTTTTTACCGAATGCGAATTGCCGGGTCTGTTGTTTAACACTTGCCATAAGATTTTGTACAGTCTCCTTGTCCACTTTATTTGCCGCAGTACGCGCCAGTTTGCCTTGAACTGTTTCTGGCTCACAACAGCTTTTTGAGTCTTTTTAAGGTTCTGTTTGACGATGGCCCAATATTGGTCGATTGGGTGGAGCTCTGGCGTGTTGTGAGGGTTCTTGTCCTTGGGCACCACTTCAACGTTGTTGGCAGCAGGGATTGTCGAAAAACACAGAGTAGTGCAAAATAGGCAAGTGCTTCACCCAATTTCAAGTGTGCGTCTCCTGTTTCAGAAGAGCGCACAAAGCGAATGTGCGAGAGATTTCGTAACAGCACGAGAGACAGATAGCCGCACATGCACTACTCTTTCAGAGACAAAGAGTAATGCACAGTGTTCTACTCAGTGCTTTACTCTGTGCTTTGCCTTATGCTTTGGTAAATGGTAGCAAAATGAAAATGTTTGATGCTAGTAACAAAAAGGCATTGTATGGGTTCATAGAGGGATAATTTTATTAAAATTCTTATTCACAAACTGGTTGAGCCTGCCGCAGTGTATGTTTTATGCACTTGTGTTTGCACAGAGACGACAAGGGAGAGTGCAATCGTTGACGCCCAAAGAGACGAGAGCGAATTCGAAATGAAATGTGCGGCTTTGACCGCACGGCACAACAAGGGTGCACGAGAGTACAGACTACACTTTCACGTCTTTTTGAAATTTAATGTGCTGTCTCGTAGCAGCGCGTGCAGCACTCGAAGAGATTTGAGTCACACCTTATCCCTGGTTGGCAGCATACCACTCCATTTCCTTTTTTCCATAATGCCAAATCCGGCCAAAATAGGACGGAGCAATTGTGTTGCTTCAGGAAAGTCAGTAGACGTTCTTGTAGGCACTCGCTCAGATAAATTTCCTGGTTGACGGTTCCGGTCGCAATGTAAACGTTGCTCTTCACAGGTACAGATGGCCTGCCACACCATATATTTCTTCGCGAACTTTGACAGTTTAATGTGCTTGAAAATATCTGCTACCTTTCCCCGTCCGGTTGCCGTATAAAATTCCTGTCCCGAAAGCTGTTTAAAGTCTGACTTGACGTAAGTTTCATCGTCCTATACCACGCAATTAAACTTGCATCCCAATGCAGGTTATCTCAAGGCACGGACGAATTCGCCACCTGCTAGGAAAAGGAATGCGTGCTTGGTTCGAGTACTGCAAGCCCTTCGCTCAATTTTCAATACTTCTATTCAATTTTCACAACCTGGCGTACACAGACGGAACTATTAACACTTTTCTTAATATCTTTCATTTCTAGCAAACTCTTGAGGCCTCAAGGTGATGAGCGAACTTCTACTTCTACATCATAAGCGTTACTCTACGTACGGAGAGTACAAAACATAACAATTATAGTATTGAATTTTATTTAATGAAATCAAGCAATGTTTGGTTGTTGTGGGTCCTTGAAATCCTGATCTTAATTTGCTTCGTTTCTATCTGAACGCCTCTTTTTAGTGGTTCCTATTGTGCGTCAAAATTTCACGGCATGACTTTAAAAATACACATTGTTTCATCCAACTTGTGGTCATATCTCCAGGAATGTATTTTTTTCTTTCATAACGGATGATATTTTACTCAAACTCTTGTGGCTGCACCTGGGATTATTGATACGTGCACAACATTTAATTCTGATTCTTATACCACTTTGTTCCATTATGATAAGCTCCTTTAACAACTAATCATGTAACTATGATCACTGTTATTACGACGCCTTCCTTAAATAGTAGATTATGTGGGTAGAAATAATCTATTTAATTGAAATTTATACATAAGATCGCTCAGGTTGTGAAATGTACTGTACCACAGGTATCACAACAGTTATTTAAGGTAGGAAATATTAAAAATTGTCAGAGTTAATCATAACATGGTTTAAAGTTTTTTGGTCATGTACAGGATCAAGCACCTGATTTAATTAAATTATCATTAAGTTTAAAAACAAATTAAAATAAGCCCTTTCAAAATGGTTGCCTTGGTTTTTTAAACATTCAAAAACTCTTAAAAAATCCAAATTGTAATTATAATTAAATTTAATTGGCTTCTGTTGGGTTGTTGAGACCAAATTATAAGACGAGTTGGTGCGATACGCGATAAAAATAGGACATGAAAAAGTTGTGGGTTGAAAAACTTTTTATCCTTAAAAGTGCCCATGTATGGCGAATTTTAAGACAATTATATTGCCTTTAAGAAGAAATAATTTCGTGTAATTGTATGTTTCCTTTTTCTGCAAACTGACTTTAGTGTTTAAAATATTTTTTTCAGCGTGTAAGAATCTATTTTATAATGTTGACATTTTTTCATAAAAGTTCAGAAAATTTTCTAAAAGTCGCTCATGCATCAATTTTTTGTAAGTCTTGTCCTTTTTGAGAAATGTTGATTTAAAAAAAAATCGATGCAAATACTTAATCCCTTTTCAAATAATAGTCTAGATAAATTTTGAAAAAACAAAGTATGCAAAGTTGCTTGAAAATACATAGTCTACTCACCCACAAAGTTTCGTTTGATTCTGAGAGGGTGCTGCCAACCACTGGATGAGTTGGCGTGAAATTCGTCTTATATTGATTTTACTCTGGAAATTAGGTGAACTTTCTCATTCTAATATCACATCAAACTTTCGTTAGTAAAGTATCCAACGAAACTGATATTTATTCAGAATAGTATGCCCTATAGACGAATCCAGGTTGAAAAAAGAAAAAGACACCGAGTAGTGATAAATCTGACAGCTCCCATATTTAACTTTAGGACGAACATTTTGAAATGCTCCTAATAAATTCAAATGAAATTTGAATTAAGAGCGGTTTGTTGTATGCTGTAATAAAAATCTAAAACTAGTCAATAAAAACATGTTCCGTAAAATAGAAATAAAATATAAATAATGCCCGTATTTGGCAGTTATGGATTTTTCTTACATCATACCACAAACCGCTTTTAATTAAGATGGGAGCTGTCAGATTTATCACCACTCGGTGCCTTCTTCTTTTTTTTTCAACATGGATTCGTCTATCTAGACACCGTGGAGAGGACGTCAATAACAAAATCCACCACGGCAACATTCTTATCAAGGAACGTGGTGGAAACAATCTTGTTTACACCAAAAGCCCCGCGAACAAACTTCGTGGGCGTCCGCGCGTGTGCTGGCAACACATGCGTGTGTGCCTTTTATCTACATTCAGGAGTTTGTTCGACTTCGTCAATCGCGCTTTTTTTTTACATCGTACTTGGTGGTGGATAGTGCATAAATCATGCTCTGTTGAGCTGGGCGGCAGTAAAACAACGTTATTCACAAAAAAAGGGAAAATTGATTTTGTTTTTGCTTGCTTGAAAAGCACGGAGCATTGAACTTCACAGCATAATATCCGGGTGATATACGTACTCGTTAGAATTGAAAATTGGATAACGAAACGAACGACTTTCGTTACGGTAAAACGGGGTAACATTGATCCCTTTTTTTCAATATTGCCTTGATTAATGTTTAATAGACCGCTCCGAAGTTATTGGCATCCAGCACAACTTTATGACCGTTTGTTCTAAATGTTTTTAAATGCATGATAATGTTAGCATGAATGTTTACTTTTTTATTATCAGACACATTCAAAATCATTCAATGGCGTCAAATTATCAAGTGCAATCAAGGCAAGTGTTGATCTCTTTCCCAAAAATATTATCTGCACATTAACTCAAATCGATACCCAAAACCGTGAACAATATCTCGCTGATCAATGTTACCTCGTTGTACGGTACTCCTTCCAATATAAAAGGACAATATTTATGGATGTGAATAACTGAACCGAAATTCACAGCAAGAAAATACACAGAAATAAAATGGTGAATTTTAACGGACGTGTAAAATTTTCCCTCGTTTAATTGCAATATAAAGCAAGCGTGAACATTAAAATTGTTTACATTCCAAAGGTTGTACGGAATCAAATTGCACCACTTTTAAATGGCTGTAACTTTTCACCCGTTGGGTGTTTTCTATTGAAATTTTGGGTGGAATTAGTTCAATGTGTATTTGTTAAGTAAGTGTGTAAGTTTTAAGCTAGTGTGTAAGTTTCACTAGCAGATGTGCAATCGTTGCGAAGATGGAGTCGGAACAGAAGCGGCGCAAAGAAAATGCGGATCTTTCTCATCGTGCCATCAGCAGGAAGCTGGGAAGCGGTACGTTCTACGGCGTCTCGTATTTTAAATCGGTACCACGAACATTTGACCATCGATTGGAAAGAAAAAAGTGGATCTCCGTATAGTGTCAAGAATCACAAGCGGGTTGTTCAAGCTTTCAAGAGGAATCCCAACAGTTCAGTTCCAGGTGTGGCGAAGAAACTGAATCTAACCAAAACTTTCGTGCAAGATGCAAAAAAAAACGTGAAGGACTACACACGTACAAAGTCCAGAAGGCGCCTAACCGCGATGAACGGCACCCAGATATTGACGAAACCACATTGCCTCGGTATGGATGCTGAGACGTATGTAAAAGCAGACTTCCGGTAGCTCCCGGGGTTCTAGTTTTTCATTGCTCATCATAAAATTGATGTCCTCGAGGACGTTAGATAACAAAATAGTTCAATTTCTACCAAAAAATGTATGATTTGCCAAGCAATTTGCTAGTCTGGAAAGCGGAGCACCCCATTCGCGACAACTGGAACGGTCAATGGGCAGGTGTACCTAAAGGAATGCCTCCAAAAGCGTCAACTTCCTCTTCTGAGGTCAAACGGTGGTCCTACGATTCTCTGGCCAAATTTAGTCTCGTTCCATTACTCGAAACAGGTTTTGGAGTGGTACAAGGCTACGGAGGTCAATTTCGTGCCGAAGCATCTCAACCCCCTGAGCCCATCGGAACTGCGGCCAATTGAAAAGTACTGAGCCATCATGAAGCAGGTACTTCGGAAGCATCCTAAGGAAGTGAAATCGGAGGAAGATATGAAGAAAAAATGGATTGCCAAGAAAGTGCGTTCGAAAACGGACATCGTGATTACCGTGGACAACCGTTAGCTTGAATAGCAAAATCACAAACATTTGTTCGAAGTGAATTTCAGTACAGTACATTACTTCCCGAAAATTAAATTACTGGGGATGACATAACGGTTGAATTGAAGAAATTGAAGGACATACACCGTGATCAATAAATTCAGATACACTTTTTCATGCGCGTGTAAAAGACATGCTTTGCGTATATTTTGTACATGTGTTTGTAATAGTTTCACTTCCATGACCTGAACGACGTGATCTTAGATTCAGGGCTTTTAAAAAACGTAAGGTTCAAGGCGTTTCCGAACCATCCAAGCAGAAGAGGTTGGATAGAGAAAAGGTGGTACTTTCGCGGTGCACGCTGGTTATGAGTTCATTTTTAATGAGAAACTGTTTGTCCTGGAGCAGCCTCACAACGCACAATATGATCGGGTCTGGGCAGCCGGCAAGGAAAATATTTCTGCGCCCCATATAAACGTACCTCGATTTAAAAGTGCAGCTTCAGTGATGTTTTGGACTTCCGTTGATTTTTTATCGATAAAGGGGCGAAAACTAACGCCGTGTATTAGAAAAAGGAAATTTTGGAGAAAATTGTTTCTTCCAACCTACAACAGCTCTATGGACAGGATTATTATGTATTTCAGCAAGATGGCGCGCCAGCTCACACGGCAAATATTGCTTAGGATAATTTGACGGTTTTAATGATGAAGACTTAATGACCTCCGAGCTTTCCGAATCTAAATCCATGGGATTTTTTCTACATGCTATCCAAACTGAAGCACTACAAAATGTGGAATTTTGCCCAGTTCGAGGCAGTTATCCAAAAACTTGGAATAATATGCCCATGGAATCAATATGTGCAGCCTGTGGCAGTTTCAAAACCGTTTTAGGTTGGTAACGATAGTTAAAGGAGAAGTCATTCTGAAACATTTACTGTTATTGATTTACGTAAAGAGTACTTTCCATAAAATATACCAAGAAACTCAAAATATAGGGTCTGCGTTATTTCAATGCATTGTGAGAGTGTATCCGAATATATTGATCACGGTGTACATCAGTTCAGTATCTTGTATACACCAAAAAAATATGATGTCGCTTCTTGTAAATACATATCGAAAAAATCAGAAATTCGACTCGTCTTTGTTAAGCATTGTCGATGCATGAGCCCATCGAATCGAAAATATTGTCGTAATTCTAACGATATTTTGCAGATCGCGAAGTCATTTTCGTTAAAAATCAAAACGGACTTGCTAACGGATGAATGAAATCTGCTCAAGTTAGAAATAGATTTGCAAAACAGTGCAAAAGGAAGAATTGAGGACTATTGGACTCAGTTCTTTAGCATAAAGACAATTAGTGGTGAAACTTAATATTCGTTAGTATCTGTCATTATAATGGCAGCTTTGACGGCATTCCATGGAGATGCTGATGTCAAGCGAGTATTTTCGAATTCGGCTAGGATCCTCATCGGCGATCGATTATGAGTATGTAAGAGAACAATCAATTTGTTGATGGTGATCAAAACTACTTTGAAATCATTCGGAAACGAGCCGCGACTAGTTCTCATCTGCTCATGATGATGGCTAACAAAGCATATGCCAATAATATGCATTTGGAAGTTTACAAACGGAAAGAGGAGGAGGAAAGAGAAGACAACTGAAAGGAGCTAGAAAAGATAAAAGAAGCAGAGCAAAATAAGTAACAAAACATTTTTTGAACATTTTCGAAACGGTGAAAATCACGACTAACCTAACGTCTATTTCGATATAAAAAGAGGCTCAAAACTAGATCCCCAAGCGACACAGCTTGTCATAAATAAGTAGAAAATACTGTCCAATAACAAATACAAATAATCAATATAAGTGTAAAATACTTTATTTCATACTTTTATATGACGTTAAAAGCGCAAAAAAAGCCTTATAAGACATGATATCAACATATCAAAATATCCTTATACAAAAATACAAAATAGCAAAGCATGGGATTTGAACACTAGTCCTTGGCGTGATAGGTGTGTAGCTTCTTTGCTAAGCCATTTCCGATTATTGAAAAGTCAGTTCTGAGTATCTATGATCTGCTTCCAGTTGGCAGTGAAACCAAAATCTCGTACAACAAATACAACAAAAACACGCCTTACAAAACCTGGCTAGTATAATGTAATTTCAACAGTTTTTTTGTTAACTATCTATAAAATATGGCTCTGCTCATGTTTAATAAATGTTTGTAACAATGTTTTTATAAACTTTTAAAATATAAATTTATCGAAGAGGTGAAACTAGTGTTTTCAGCTCTAGCGTAAGTCAGGCTGAACTGATTTAGTTCAGTCATATACAAAATACGAAAGATTCAAACAACTCTGAAGTTTACATGTTTTTATAGTACATCTATAATACAAACAATTATAAATAATTCTGTTTTGGTTGTTACTTGGGTCCTGAAACATCTGAGGAAATTGACAGATTTCCGACATACTTTTATTTAAAAATATAGGATGCTTTATGTCAACAAACCAAACATGCCAACTTTATACGAAAAATAAAATCGCTTCAGAATCATTTTCATTTTATTCACTAATATTAATGCCCTCCGCTCGTTTTCAAACTTATATCTTTCAATTTCAAAGCCTGCCGTTGCCCTATACGGAACTATCAATACACTTTCTCTTCATGCCTATTCGTTCTAGCAATAAATTACCACCAGAGACCGAAATGTTCGCCTGCTTGAGAAGAGAAACGTCATTTTTCACCCGCTTGGAGAAACAAATGAGAATGTGAGAAGCGAGAGACTATTATACGCTCACAGCAGTTCTCGCGAGAAAAGCAACGGCGATTTATAATGTTCGGAGAGCATGAGTAGCTGATAAATCGTTTCTTTTTCAGTGAATCCTAGATGCCGATAATTATTTTTCACTTACTTTTTGACACCTGAAAATGCACCAGTCTTCATGCTTGCTTTATTCTGACATTATAATTCTATAATGATGGTCCATGGCGGTACCAGTGTGCACCGACTTGGCCTTATTTTCGGTTTTTGTTCCTCGTATACGATCTAAGCATGTTTTCAGTGAAAAATGGAACATGAAAAAATATGTTCGTTGAATTTTGGAGAGAGATATTTTCGCATATGCAAGAGAGAGGATAATGATTTATCGGCCGAAAAGGAGAGATGAAAATGTGAACGGTTCGGTACTCATCGACAACCTGCTTGAGAGAGAGCATGTTTTTCACCCAGCTGAGTGAGAATTTCGATCTCTGATTACCATCCATTCCTAGCGCTTCGCATGGAGAAGAAATTATCTGCTTCTTACAAACTTTATCAAAGATCGTTACTCCGCGCATGGGAGAATACAAAAAAATAACAATCAAAGTGCAAAATACCTGGTTTGCTCATGGCCTAATAACTGAATGTGATTGCAACATCGAAAATGACGGACGAAAACTTAACATGGATCAACGAGAGGACCGCAAAATTATCCGAGAGAGGAAGAAAAATACATTCATCACCATTCGAAAAATGAAAGAGAATCTGAGTCTACCGATTTCGGATCGCGTTATTCGTCGACGCATCGCTGAGCAAGGGTAGAAAAGCCATTTCACCCGGAAGCGGCCGTTCATCAGCCGGACTAACAAGGAAAACCGGCTCAAATTCTTCAGAAAACATAACTATACCCTAGAAAACATGTGTCCAATCACATAAGAAGGAATCCAAGTTTGAACTGTTCAACAAGAAACGTCGGCAAAGAGTATGGCGCAGAAGTGATGAAGGACTGCAGGATAGGCATCTACAGCCAACCATGAAACACGGTGGAGGTAACATTATGGTCTGGGGCTACTTTTCAAAGTTTGGAGTGGGTAATCTGTCCATAATCAATGGGGTTAGATGGCTATATTGACATTCTGTGCGAAAATCTGGAGCAGTCATTGCCTAAAATGGAGTTGGAAGGCAACTACACAATTCAGCAAGATAATGATCCAAAGCATGCGGCCAAGAAAATCCTCGCCTTTTTCCGATCCTGTCGCATCAAACCCTTAGAATAACCGCCCCAGAGCCCGTACTTGAGGTTGCCGAGCGAATGAAGCAAATCCGACGTTGTCCCCGTAGTACATCGTTCACTGTTGCATATGAGACATTCCTTACTTAAATTTGTAGTCTGTGATAGGAGAGTACTGTGCATTTAGTAAATTTACTCTGAAATAGCGGAATTATGAGACATCACCTTACATTTGCGATGATTTCAACAGTTGAGTGTTGAAAATCAAGAGTTTTAAATATTAGAATCGAAGCGTAGAAAGTGTCCCAATCGATTGGTGCCCACATTTTAGAAATAGATTGTGAAATGCCTTCGTTATTAACGTTCAAACCCTATACACTTTTCGTGACGCTGCAAATTTTCGCAATTCGAACGTGTACCTCAGTATTGAAAACAAAGACGTAGTCAATGATGGATGACTATGGATAGAACTACTTCTACACTAAATAATGCATCGATGGTGTTGGAATTTTGACTTGACTCGAATGTCATATGCTTGAAGCTTTAAAAATGAATAATAAGAAACTTTGAATGGCAAAGAACGCAGATTTTAAAGCCGCAGCAAACCCTCACTACGGCTCTGCATTTCAAATACTCTGAGAAAAATCCTATCGTTATACCGACAATTAGATGACTATTGCATATAATGGTTACAATAACCATGAAAATTGTCGAATTCACCACATTCATGGCAATTTTGACTACGATCATGGTAACAAGGACTATTCCAACATTATGGTAAATGTCGGATCGGTTCAATTTTGACCATGATAATAGTCGGTTCAAAATCACTATACTGTAATAGTCATTCTAACCCCCAATATTTGTAAAATCGACTATCGAATTTGTCTCTGTGTACCTGCTCAACCAAGTGGAAATTCTTTCCCATCAAAACCATTTATAGACCATCAATATTTATGACACAACAGAATTAACCGATCCCAAGAATGTGAAATCAATTTTCATTACGTTTTCAATAATAACTACCACTTCATTGAAAGAGAAAAAGAACTACCATAGGATGTGATAGAAAGCAAGTCATGGAAAATACTGACTCATATAGTTTTACCATTTTTACGACTTTTTTTATATATATAATTTTACAAATTCCGTTTTTTTTTTATAAAATGCTCCAACACTCGTTTTTCTTTGGTTAAATGTCTACATGATGATTACAAAGTGAGTTATAAAATAATTAATTCCAGCTCCTCTCTTCACTCAATCAGTTCCGGTTCCGTATTCTCCGTAGCTATCGGGTCGGCTTCCTCTCGCTCCTTTCTTTCGCATCGCTTTCCTCGGGGACACTTTCCTGGACCTCCCTCGTGGCGGTGTCCAAACTTTCCATGACCACCATGCTTCCTGTGTCCCTTGTAACGCCGACCCTTACACTTCTTCTCGTCTTCGCTTTCACTCTCAGAGCTGCTGCTAGAGCTACTGGAGCTCGACTTATCCTGTCGATCCTGCATCTTGCGGCAAATCTTCGACCAACGTTTCTTGTCGTGACGACGCATTCCACCGAACCATGGTCCCATTCCTTCGAAGCCATGGAATCCCCGTTCCGAATGGTGGTGACCTGCCCATGCGTGTGGACCCAAATGCATTTCATGGCCAGGAGGTCCATGGCCGTGCCGTCCGTGATGTGGTGGACCGTGACCGTGGTGATGACCTCCACGTCTTCCGTGATATCCATGTCTACCAACGCCGAGTTGATCATGATCATGATGGTGACGGTGACCACGATGATGATGATGACCACCGCCATGCTTCCTACGACCGCCTCTCAAATCATCCAAATGCATGTCAGCCATGTCTTCAGCTAAGACATCATCCCGAATGGCAGATTCTCGATTGGCAGCCAAATTCAGCGCATCCTTCAACGTCAATTTCTCGCTTTCCTCGCACAGACGGTCTTGAACTGGCCCGGGTTGCAATCCAACAATGAACTTATCCAACAGCAATGGTTGCAGATGCTCTCCAAACTTGCAGTTCACCGACAAATTCTTCAGCCGGGCGTACCACGTCTTGACATCCTCACCACGTTGCTGTTTCGCTCGGTAGAACTTGGCCCTCTCGCGGAAAATCGCAATTTCCGGCAGAAATTGCTTGGCCAGCATTGCACACAATTCCGCATAGCTTTTGTCCTTCGGCGAGTCCGGATGACACAGATCACGCAACAATCGATAAGTATCAGCTCCAATTACACTGATCAACACCGACACCTTGCTCCCGTCCGGCACTCCATTGGCTTTGAAGTACTCTTCCAGAATTTCCTGATAGACGCTCCAATCGTCTGTGTCCCCATCGTACTCGGGGATGATTCCAACAAACTGGGCCTGAGCGGCGACTGCAGTGGATGCGTTGTTCTTACTGTTTGAAGCCATCTTCGTGTTCTGATGCAGTCAGCTGCCCCTTCAGGGCCTATTTATATTCAACGACAAAATAAAGCGTTATCATCGTCACGATGGACTAGAAACGAACCCCATGTTTTTCATGTCGCGCGTCGCGATGACTCATGCTGGACCGTATCATGTTTCCAAGTATTAATCCGGTGCTGCTGCAGACAGACATGCATTTCACCACACTTGGGCAAATTTGCATCAGTGTTCGGTTTGTTTTGATTCGTTCGTCGGATGCCGGTCACGTTGCGCGACAAAGTTTAATAGCCGGTTGAGGGCAAAAACAACGTGGGTCAACGTGGGTTATCAGAAAGAAAGAAAAAAAGCGCGATTGTGAATAGTAATAATGCGGTGGTTCGAGGGGTGTGGCAAAGCGTAGTTTGTTTGTAAACAGGTCTCGATTCAAGGCTATTCGAGTGGGATTGCGATAGGTCAGTATGTTTAAAAGGGGAATGACAAATAATATCTTTGAACTTCTAGGCGGTTATTGACTATGGGGATGTTTGATTGCGAATTCTGAAACTTCGCAGGGCCCCTCGGTCGTTGTTTATATTTCTTGTAAACATAAAAAAGGCCTAGAAGATAGTTAAGGATCTGTTAGGGAATATAAAATTATTAAATTAATGATAATTTTGCTCATCTTTATAATCATAATCGCTTGACATTACTTAATGTTTATTCGTCGAAAATCAAAATCGTTGGACGGTGGTTCAAGAAAAATGCATAATATTGCTGACATTGCAAACGGAGGTCACGAACGAAGGTTAAAGCGGCAGAATCTTCATCACGACTAGTTGTTTAATCACAGTTCAAAGCCAAGTCGAGATAAAGGTACTTCTTCATGAAATCAAAGAAGGGAAGTTTCTCTGACTTTGGAACAGTGATGTTAAAATTGCCAGTCACAATAACTGGCATACCTTTTCTGATTGTGAGACCTGGCAAAATCATATAAAAAGTGTTGAACAATATATCAAACAAACAAACGAACAAAGAAATCTAATTCTAAATCATACCTGGTGAAATGAAAATCGATAAGAGCAACGTCGCTGTGTCTCGTATAACTAGCTCTGAAGCACAGATATCGCCATATTGATCGGCTACTCCCAGTTGCTCATCGTAAGATGCGCAAAGTTTCTCGATGATGTGCGGTCTTGTGGTGAAGGGGCCGTACACCTTTTATATATGGCCACTCATCCAACACTCACGCTATCACGCATTGCCTGACCAATGCAATCGAAGCCGGTGATTTCGACTGCAGCACCATCCTCCTGACAAGTTTCACTTACAGCAATAAAGTCCGCTCCTGTTAGTGAACTATCGGCTGAAACGTCTGCTGCATGTGCGCTGAGATTCTCAATTTCTATGCTCATAAGCGGCGGTTGTGAATCGTTTCAACTACTTTCACGATATCCAAGATTTCTGTTGAACATCGAAAACGGAAATTTAAAGAAATCTTTAGATATATTCCAAACCCAATAATAACAAAAAAGTTTTCTTCCTAGAGGTAGGACTCTATCCAACGCGAATCGTTAACACAACAGAACAACTGTTTATAACACTACTAATTGGAATTTACAGAGAATGTTGATTCGGAATATTATGTTCGACATCAAAAATGGTGTCCGTGATAGGGAATTTGTGTGATTTAGTTATGCGACGAAGGGAAAACAAGTTTTGCTAATACCACTGGCTGCCAATCGACAATTTGAAACGAAAATCCCAATCAAACAAACTCTCAAGCTGAGAATTTTAAATTGACAGTAGCAAAGATGGATTTGTATCTGGTAGCATTTATTGATTCATCGCGGGTTGCGCCAACCAGCCAAAATTTTCCCGACAGCTCGCCCTCCATGCAGGCGTTTTTGCAGTTGCGAATTGGCACTATATTAGGCGCACAAACCAAACGAAATAAAAGTTTGATTCTTTTTAAACAACTCTTTTGATTTAATTGGTTGTCCTCAAAAGGACAGATTATCAATTAATGGATAGCGCCAACCAGCTGGGTAAAATTTTTACCGACGGCACCGAACTTAATTCAAGATTAGTTCATTCTTGAATAATCAACTCTTTTATTTGAATTAATTGTCAAAAACATGCCCATTAAACTTATTCATTAATCAACAAATGTTTAGTGTTCACCCGGTCAACCGAGATGACTATTACTCATCTTTTTTTTTTTGTTAGTAGCTTGACAATGTTCATCAAAATCAGTGATGATTTAGAGATGCCTGAATCTTGTGTTTTCGGGCACGTTTAAAGATATTTACTTATTATTGTATATTCAGACTGATACCTTTAAAATTGCCGCAGCAACTGGTACAACTCGTACATATTTTCTATAACTGTTGAACACTGGTTGCGACTACTTAGAATCCTTTAATTCAGTTTTGAAGTGATGGCCTGTTTCATCAATAAGAGGTATTGATTGTAGCGTTGCAATTTCTCCCTGTGTTTAGTTCGGTTTAAACCTCTTGGGGTGTCCATTTGAAGTCGTTCAAAGTAATAGCAGAGGTATGTAAGTCTGCATGCAATTACCTTTCATTCATATTTCTCCCTAATCGGTCGGTAAGAGTGTATAAAGGCCAAAGATGGGTTGACAAAGTTTGGATCGGTACACTTATAGACTGTTCCAGAAAGTATAAGCACACTTTCAATATAACAAAGTCATGTGTTTTTTTTAGTTTTAATAATTTTATTTGGCAAATCATATTTTTATTTGTGTTTTATATGATATTTTACTCTCTTTCAATCAAAATATTTAATCATAGCCAAGACTCCTAACTTTTCCTCGAACATGACCCATTAACTTCTGCACAGTGGTACTTCCCACCATTTTGACCACTTTTGGCTAATCGTTTCTAAATTTTTGGATGTCGTTCGCTGGTTTTATAAATTTTCGAAGCTTTGCTTTGGTTAAAGCCCAAAAAGTCTTGATTGGCCGTGCCTCCAGGCAGTTCGGCGGATTCATGTCCTTCGGCAAGAAACAAACATTTTGACTTTTGTACCATTCTAAAGTGTCCTTTGCGTAATGACATGACGCCAAATCAGGCCAAAACACTACTTAACCTTCGTGCTGCCTGATCATCGGCAATAATCGCTTCTGGAGACATTCCTTAACGTATTTCTGAGTGTTCATCGTCTCCGTTGAGATGTACGGACTAGATATTTTACCACACTCGCATATAGCCTGCCAAACCATAACCTTCTTACCAAATTTTTAGGTAAAAATTGCCTTCTCCGTTTCGAAGATGTCTTTGTCTTCACCTACAGTATAAAATTGTGGTCTGGGAAGCGTTTTGTAATCTAGTTTCACATACGTTTCATCGTCCATTATTATACACCCAGAATTTCTACACAATAACGAATCGTAGAGTTTGCGGGCCCGTGGTTTCACGGACGCGGCCTGTTTTGGGTTTTTTTTTGGGTTTTTTTTCTGCTTCCGGTATGTTTTTAGCCCAAGTCTTTCTTTGGCAAGCATGACGTTACTCGACGAGGTCCCTAGTTTTTTCGCAACATCCCGAATGGAAGTCGCTGGTTTTCGCTTGTAGGCATCCCTGATCTTTTCATCGATATCCGGACTTACAGGACCGGATCTCCGACCACTTTTCGGCGCATCTTCAAACGTACACTGTTCTCTATATTTTCGAATCGCAGATCGTACCGCTCCGACGCTTAAACCCTCTTCCTTTGCCAATTTTCTCAAGGAGAGTCCGCTCACAGTGCACCATTTGTGCACGATACTTTTTCGTTGTTTCGGAGTAAGACCGCGCATTTTGATAGGTAACACAAAACTGCAAACACAAAATGTGCAAACAAAAGGACGCAGCCAAAACATGCTGTAATATTTCATTATATTCAAAGTGACCGTTAAAATGAGGTGTGCTTATACTTTCTGGAACAGTCATTACTTCCCGCCATTGGCACTGAGTGGAGCCTAAGAAGCCTTGTTTACATTGATTCCTTTGAATAGATATTGGCACTCAGTGGAACAATTTGTGACAATTGCGATTCTTTCAATGCTTTGAGAGTGAGAAAATTTTAGAAGCGAGTGCTAAGTTATAAGATTGCATTGTTCGGATTGACAAAAACTCAATTTCCTAGTATCAAATATCAAAAGAGTTTAATCAGTACCGATATATGTCATGCAGAATAAAGTACCTATTCTGATTTTGACATTTACACTTCAGTTATCAAAATGGTGTCCAAACAATAGGAGCAACGGATCTTTTGTTCGGAAACCGCGAAAATCCGATCTGTTCACACGCAGAGTTGTAACATTATAAAGTTCTGAAATATTCCATGGATAACCGACAATGTTGTATACAAAAGCTCGTCTTTAACTATAACTATTATATGCAAGTTGCTGTTTGGTCTGATACTTACGTCACAATGAAAATTCAAATTTACTTACAGTGTAGATAGGGCGGTAAAATCAACTGTCAAAAGTGTAACAAAGGCGTCCAAAAAACGTCTATCGACAGTCCTGGACTACTCGGTAAATCTGAAGTATGCAATTATGACTTCAAAGTAGGCACTCAGCTTGAAGACCGGATTTATGTATAAATGCCTAAAAAGGTTTTATGCCAAAATGCCTAAAAAGTTTATACGTCAAAAAGTGAAAAAAGAGTTGAATTGGTTGAATCGGGCGTAGCGTTTTGTCTATTGTTTCGGTTGCCTATTGTTCGTAGCGCGAATGATCGAATGAGCATGAAAATTCGTGGTTCGCCGGGTAAGATGGGTCGGTGGTGAGTACATAATTAATTGTGATCCAAATTTTTGTTCGCCATGCTCGTCGGGCCACTTTATCTTGGAACAATAAACTACTGTCCCATTTTTCAAACGGCATCCGTACGGTTGGTGTAGATCGGTCCAAGTTGGCTCTCAGGCGTTGAGATGCATTGAATTGTTTTCCTAATGAAGTACCACTATCACACTCTGTGTGTGGCCCTAACAGCATCCTTACTGTTGGTTTAAACCGGTCCAAAATGGTTTCTCAGCATTGTTAAAAAATTTCTAGTTTCCCAATGAAAACCACCATCACGCTTTGTGAGTGGCCCCAATAGCATCCTTACTGTTGGTTTAAATCGGTTCAAATCGGATACCGGTACTAATTTTCAAGTATTTTACTTGACAGCTTATCGTTAACCGAAACGACCCCTGCTGCTACCCAATCCTGTTATCCAAAATCTCAGTGATTTCTCGTGGAAGTGCAAAGGTGTTCTCGGCTTCCAAAGAAGCGAGTATCACGTCAACATATTCCTACCCTTTCCTCACTTGACCTGCATTCGGACGGGCCGGCGCCGGTATTGCCTTAGTTTAAGATCACCAGGTTTTACACATTGAAGATGTATGTTAGTCCCAAGCATCATCTGTTGGTTCATTGTGTAATAATGGCCCAAACACAATGATAACGGAAACGGAAAACGCCCGATCTGAGTATGCCTGCTTGTCGGAAAGAAAACAGGCTAGATCCAAGTCGATTCTAATTGGACATATCGAAGTCATTTGCAGCTACTGTCAAAATTGCCGTTTTCCGTTCCGTTTCCGTTATCATTGTGTTTGGACGGTAATCCAAACGGTCGGACGGTCAATCATGCTCATGCTCATGCTCATGCTATACGTCAAAAAGTGAATAAATTTTGGGCATTTTGCAGCATGTGAAAGAGATGAGCAACTATGCATTTTTAAAATATGATTGTGTGCAGGAACTAGTCACTTTATGAAATGAAGATGAATAAGAAACCCAGCGCCATTATCGCAAAAGTTTGGATCACCTTGCTTTTGTAA
This sequence comes from Aedes japonicus, assembly GCA_034211315.2. Classification (NCBI taxonomy): domain Eukaryota; kingdom Metazoa; phylum Arthropoda; class Insecta; order Diptera; family Culicidae; genus Aedes; species Aedes japonicus. The sequence continues at coordinate 13,944 of JASCZW010000675.1, read as the reverse complement.
TTATCGACATTCTGTTTCGAATTATCTCAAAACCCCACACATGCAAATGAAATGCACAATAAAGTAGGAATATGATTCTTCCTGCTGGAATTGATGATTTGCAGGAGAAAATGTTCATTTTTGAGAAAGATAGTATAAATAGATACACACAAAGAAAAATGATTGTTAGAATTTAAAAAAAAAAACATTGCTAAAATTGCAAAGTTGCGTTGGTTTTTTTTTCGTAGAAAGCGGTTAGCTTTCACAACAAAAACGTTCAAACTGTCAAATCACAATTTCCATGCTAGGTTCATTCAAAAGGTGAAACTTTCAAAAGGAATTGTAGAGATGTCAAATCGAAACCGTTGAAAATAGAAGCAAATTATTTTTACTTCAAAATGAACTTTCAACCAGAAAGTGTCGTGCAATTCAAATAAAAGTTAGCTGTTGTAAGATTGTAATAAACAATGTTTTTAACATAAATTGTTTGTTTTTACAAATGCATCATTATAAATTTGAATAAGACAGCTATTTGTGTAAAAATCATTTGATTTTTAATAAAAGTCAGAATAATATCTATAAAATATTATTGTTTCGTTACGACCTCAATTTGGTGTTTGTGTTTCAGCAGCGAATATTTCAAACGCCGGAAATAGTTGTTAGAAATATTTTCACATTAAAAAAAAGTGCAGTGCTCCCTCACACCGTTGATCGGATCTTTGTTAGAGATACCTTACCTTACCGGTCAGACCAAGACCGATATGGCTGATATTTTTTTTAAATCTGCGTGTCATAAACGTAAGCTTTGTCATTGGTGACATGCGGGTTGTTTAAAAATGATGAACGTTACGCAAAAATAGCTCCACGGTGACTAACACCCCGTTCACACTACAACTTATATTACGTGATATAGACTATCTTGATATCAGCATCTATACATCTAGTTTTCACTGGAAATAATGTACATGGCATTTGATATCAAGATACTCTATATCACGTAATATAGGTAGTAATGTGAACGGGGTTTAAGCATAGACTAACTCTAAGACCAGTAGGTCCCATACAAAAACGATTTTTTTCTTGGCTCAGTCAGTACTAGCACATCGGTCCCAAGCTCGGTCCCAAGCTCAATAATGCGCCCCCAATAATGAACTCACATGAACATACTCTCAAATACTCTGTCAAAATAACACAGCAAATCAAAACAAAGGCGCAAATATGTAATACAAGGTGCTGGCTTCAAGGTGTACTTCAGATCAAAGGGTTCTACAACAGTGAACCAATTTCAAATCGCTAGTTGCATATTGATTGTTGGTTTAAGCCCAACTTAGTATTCCAAAGCCCAATTTCAGCAACTGAAAGGGTTGAATCGAAAAACATCTCAATCCACCCAGTTTTCCTAATCGTTCCGCAATAAATTTAGAAAAATCCAGTTGTTTATAATCACTCCCTCAGATCATACACGTCTCATTCAATGGCACGTCTGATCTAACTAACTCAAATCGCAACCCTAGACCACCATCTGCATTGAAACATCAATCAGTTGCTCACAACTGAACGGCTTCGCGATTCAATATATTTTCCTATTTTTATATTTCCTCCACGCCATTTCTCGATGGGCCCGTTTATGTTGCCAAGGCTATCACTTGCCGATTTCAATATTCATAAATCACCCTCTCAAGATTGTTAACTGTCACACACTTGTCACTTCATTTCGCCCCCATCGCAGCTGAACGACAAGCCAAAGCCACAAAGGGTTCCTTTGATCTCCCATGATTTACGTCATGTGTGGGGGTATGTGGCATACAATCTCAGATTACAAAGTATGCTGAACGTGCCCTGGAACATATTACGAAAGTCGACATATGCTCCAGAGAAACTGCAACGAAATTCACCACTTGGTGAACTGGGCTAACATCGAATGGGTGTGACAATTTTGAGTTATCCCAGCGTTGATAATTTAAAAGAGAGGTAAAAGTAATCCCCGCACTACTCTGGGTAATTTCCAATTAAGCACACTGGAAATTCGGACCACTTGCTTTCTACACGCTCAAAACACCCTCTCTTTCTTTCGTATTACTATCCCTTTTTTCACACGGAAAAGTTACTCAATTTGCGTAAAAAAGTGGATCTAGTCAAAAATTGAGTAGATCCACTTTTTACGAAAATTTAGTAACTTTTCCGTGTGAAAAAAAGGATAGTAATACGAAAGAAAAAGAGGGTGTTTTGAGCGTGTAAGGACCTTTAAGAAGCTTTTTTTAATAGAACTTGCCCCTGGTGCATGGTTAAATTTTGCCTATAAAATAATTTTGACTTCGAGAACTTTTTTACGACCGGACATAGCGTGTCAATCGACTTTATCTGGAACAATGCTTTGCTTTCGCTGCTGCTACAAATGCACGATGCAAGTAACTGTATGGTACATCAAAAGTAACAAATATTGTTTCTTCATTTGTTACTCAAAATTATCGCCACATAGATCAAATAAACTTTTGATATTGACAACATCACAAGCGATAATGAACATCCATCGACGAATGAACAAAACCAAATAATGACTTCGAAACTCAGCGGTTGCTCTGGTCAAGAGAATGTTATCATTTCAAAATTCAAATTCACGAAAATAGCTGGTCTGTCCGTTAACCTTAACGTCCTCATTTTCAGCTCATTTGACAGCAGATGAATTGAGTTTTACCGGCATTGGAAGATTTCTAGGCAACAACCAAAGGGTAGTCACTTGGATTTGATCAAATTCATTTGTTAAAATGAATTAAAATTCCTAAAAGCAACTGAATCAATTTACATTCGCTGCAAACCAACAATAATCAGCTTGACAAGAATTCCGCAGCTGTTGAATTTAGAAACGCTTTGTCTTAACTCAAATGTCAAATCGGTGAACACGGTGATTTGAGATTACACATTTGATGTGTAAAAATCAACCACCTTCGGAGCTATATGAAGCTGTCAAACAGATGGGTGATTTCAAAAAACACAATATACGTTAAAAGTACCCACCTTGAAACAGCTTCATGTAGTTCCAGAGGTGGGTGTTTTTCACTCTTATATTGGTGAAAATTTACTACGTAAAAATTTGAAATCCTTCAGAGTTTGTCAGAAGTTGCACCTCACTTTGGTGTTTAATTTTATTTCCAGCTCTGATTTCGGGAATAAAATTTCATGCATGGCTGTGCTAAGGGATAAACTGGACCCAGAATATTTCCGAAAGTTAGACTGATAAAAAAAAAGCAATGATTATATCTATGTGTCCCATCTATGATTTTATGAAATATAATCAACAAATGATATCTATTCGTAACCACACATACTTCCTATGTGTACACATAACCACTATGTGTGGCCACACATACTTTTCATTTGTCACATAAACTTCATTTGTGTTTCTAAGAGGGTGCTGTTTATGTGTGAATACATCAGTATTATGTGGCATTTTCTATGGATTTTTGCCAATACATATGCGTGGATTATTTGTAGTGTAGAAGCAAGGTGATTTTTGATTTTTAGAAACGATAAATGCTTAGAACATAAGCGTTAAAGTTTCATTCGATGTATTATTGCTTGTATAAAATATCATTAAATAAAATGTGTTAATATCTTTCTTAATATCTTAAGATTTTCCTGAACAATTTTTTGAAATACACAGATAAAAAGAAACACTGAATTTTCTGCGTTATCTAATGCACATAGAGGGAATGCTAGATTTGGCAGAACATAATGGGATAGAAGGAGATGTTCGCTCATCACCATGCGGCACCAAGAGTGAACAACAATGTTTTTGGCTAGAATGAAAGATGTGAAGAGAAAGTGTTGAAAGGTCCGTCAGAGTGCGGCAGGTAGGAAAATTAACAGATGTTTTTGAAAATTGAGCGAAAGGGCATGTATCCAATGGTACTCGAACCATGGACGTCAATCTTTGCCTAACATCCCACTGCGGGGGTAGGTTGTAGCGACGGAACAAGTCCGCCACTTCAACAGGCGAAAATTGACGCATGGAAAGACGCTCATGTACCACTGTGGCTTGTATAGTTTATTCTTAGCGATCTATTGTGTGCACTCTGTTTACTGATGCTCACATGGGAGAGGAACTCTCTCCTTTTTTGGGTTTGTTTTGATTCGCACCGACCGATAATGGGATATTTTATGTAAATTTAAGCCAGATAACGCCTGAATCAAGCCTGTTGTATGAAAGATTGCAAACATTCTTGTATGACGCATCAAAGACTACAACCAATTGCGTTGTTTACGCCTCCTTTGGCTTGAAATGAATTACTTTTTTCTTTGTAGCAATTAATCGACGTTGATTAGATGGATACTTTTAACCCATCCAAAAATATCACTGGCTCGAGGAGATGGGTGAAAAGTGCACATTCACTTTAACGTACAGACGTTGTTCCCACTTATGGGTAAAACGCTTTTACCCACCTTGTGGGTTAGTTCACTTATATCAAAGGTGGGTGAAAAAACACCCATTTCTGAGTACTTTGATTCCTCCGTGCAACTGACGTAATGAGTATGTTGCAAAATTTATCAAAAGAACTAAATTGGAATCCTTCGCTTTCAGTCGACTCCAAATCTATTGCAATTCACTGCTTTCTATAACAGCACTTCATGGAAATAAGTTCAAGAAGTCTTACAAATGGAATAATTTGAAAAAATCGGAAAGCTCTAGTTTCTGATTTCGTAAATTTATCATATTTCCGACGATGCCTTCAGACGTACTTAAAACAGCTGCATAGTTCTACAATTAGTATTAAGCTTTCCCACGTTCTCAGAGGATCAGTACCAGACCAAATATCTACTTAACAATTTTACTATGTTATCTAATGTTTTCTGAAAATCCATGTTTTTAAACCTAACGAGCATGACTTTTAGCAAGACTAATCATTAGATCAATATAATGGGCTTTCAGGTCTACAATTCGGCAAGTTTACCGCCAAAGTTTTAATTAACATTTTTCATTATCTCCTGTTTGTCAAACTTGCCACCTTACCGAAGATGAGAGGGCTTAATCTCATGCTGCCGGCTTGCATGGGGTATTAAGAATTTGACCAGTATCATATGTTCTGCACATTTATTCATCTGCCCCGTCGTAGTACGTTTATATATAGGCACTGATAATGGTTTTTTTACGTTTAAATTGAAACATACGAAGCAATTTGCCACAAATCCAAAAATCCGTCTTTTAACCGTCGTTTTAACATTAATTCTTATGTTATTTATTCTCCGTGCGAGGAGTAACGATTATGATGTAGAAGGAGATGTTCGCTCATCACCATGAGGCACCAAGAGTGAACATTAATGTTTTTGGCTAGAATGAAAGATGTGAAGAGAAAGTGTTGATAGTTCCGTCAGATGCGGCAGGTAGGAAAATCTAACAGATGTTTTTGAAAATTGAGCGAAAGGGCATGTATCCAATGGTACTCTTTTTAAATTTTTTAAGTATCAAGTAAAAGATCGTTGTTGTGTTTTGCCATGTTCACTTCATTCAACTTGCACTACAAATACAAATGTCCTTACATTGACCCATGCTTTTTGAATTATTGAACTGTTTTTATGGTCGCAGGATGTTTGTGAAGTTCCTGCTTCATAACCCGAGTAACAATTTTGGTTTTATTCCAACCGTGAAGCACGCCTGCCGACTTTGTTGATAAAACTACATTCAAAACTTTTTTGTCTACCAACACCTCCTCTATGCTTCTTTAGAGCCGCAATTTGTAGGAAGTGGCCCACTCTGTAGACGGATGTGAAAACAAATTAATAAAACCTTTAATAAAGATTTTGAAAATATTCTAGTGAAAGATGCCATGACCGCTTGAGCACCTTCATAAAACCTTCATAGAACCTATTGGCTGCCATAAAAATTAACGTACGGCCAAATGGCTACAGCTGTCAAACTTTACTGCAATATCGTGGTTGGTTTCATTAAGCAGTAAATAGTATTTAAGAAAAAAGTCCTAGTGTTGCGGAAAATTGTTTTTCATAGCAAAATATCCAAAACAAATTGAGTTTTCTACAGGATGTCTCACAATAGGTGTCACTAAAACAAAAGGAGATTACAGCAATTATTTTTCATTTGAAAGATACATGTTATAGAAATAAACCATATTAATTCAATTCGAATCTCTCGCCCTTTTCCTTGACAACTTTGCGCAAACGCTTTGTAAACCCATCGCAGCTGGCACGCACGATTTTCTGAGGAATTTGGTCCCAAAGATCAACCAAATGTTTCTTGAATCGATCTGAAGACAACCCTTCCGTATGGCCTATATGGTGAACAAAGGAAGTAGTCAAATGGGTTGGGATCCGGTGAAGATGCATGCCATTCTTCGCTTGTGATGAAATTGGGCAAATTTTCCGTACACCACGCTTGTATCTTCTTTGCCTTGAGAGCTGGAGCTGGACCCTGTTGGACACAATATGGTGTATTCCCGCACAGCGTTGAAGCATGAGAAAGTAGATGGTTCTTGCTTGATGTAATATTCAGTGTTGATTTTTACAAGGTTATATGCAAAGAAGAGGAAGTTTTCCTTTTCGTGAAACGGTGCCCCATACCTTGATTTTCGATATATTCTGATAGCGTTCTACAGCTAGTTTACCTCTTGGAATATTGGCATGACTTTTGCCATGCACACGATCATTTTGTTGATTATGAGTCCTCACAGTTTTGAAATCTCGCAGTCACAGTGCCGAACCAAAAGATTTCTGCTTTTTAGGACCCTGGCTTGCTTTTGACGCTCCGTCAACCCGTAAACCCGTTGTTTCTTGTACGGCTTGCATTTCAGATCATGCCTGAGGAGCATGTTCACTGAAACCGGGGATATTTGAAATTGGTTGCTCAATTTACAGTCAGATATGGCCCGATTACGTCTTATTCGCTCCCTCACACATTTGATCTTTTCGTTCTTGCAGTTCGGCTGACACTACCTTTGTGTTGAATATGGTCATTTCCAGTTTCCTTGAACCATTTCAAGGTACGAAAAACAAAACGCTTACTCACTCCAAGCTGCATATCTGCATATTGAATATCTGACACGGTCGAAGCTTTTTTAAATTTAAAACTAGCTTCCGTATGGCTCCCACGTTTCAAAATATTCATTGAATATGTTTGAATAAATATCGTAGTTTTGTATAGCCCAAGAACTTAGGGTTACTAGTGTATATCTTAAGTTTTAAACTCAAGTCAGTTTTTATGAACTTGAACATCCCAAGATAATCTAATAATTACTGGAGACCCTACAGAAGATTCGCTGAATGGGGCTTATTACAGTAGTCACCTTCACTATCACTTCCACGTCACTAACACATCACCTCCCTTTTTTATGCTATTACTGGTATCACCGTGATCAAAAATGAACTCCGTGAGGTGGAAGTGATGGTGAAGTGAAAATCGTACTAGCCATCAGAAAATGTATGGTTTGCGTCACTTTTTGCGGTGGCGTGATGGTGCCGTGGCAACCATAATAACTCCGAGTTCATTCGAATCGTCACCTCGGATGAACTCTTCCATATTATTTTCACTTGGGTGGCATTCGTAATAAGGTTTTTTGTTTTCACTTCGTTTTCGCCGTGAAGTGGAATCCGTAATAAGCCTCAATGTGTTCAAATGCATATCGTCACCTTTCATTGGTTATAAAGCAAAATAAGCAATAAATAAAACAATTTGATATAAATGTAAGGCCAATCGAGTTTTATCGATAGACCCAATTTTTCTAGATTCATAGGTCCACAATATAACTAGTTATCAACGAAACATTTTTGATCACTACTACCTTCGCTATGGGAGAAAAGCCGTTGGTTCCGGACCATGTGTTGATGGGTTCGATTTATAGGGTCCAAGTCGTCTCCTGGCTTGACGAACTAGCCTCAGGCTGGAAATTACGGAAATAAGAAACATTTTAATCAGCGATTGAATTATTCCGAACTGTTGAACATGGTGACACCATTCCAATTATAAAAAATATGCCCCAGCTTATTTAAATGACCAATACCTTTGATTTCGTAAACAGAACCTGAATTTTTCACTCTAATTTACGCACATGATTTGGAGAAATTAGTGAAACACGAAAGAGCAACTTGGCAGTAAGAAACCCATAAAATTCTTATGGGATGAAACGTTAACTGCTGGCAGCAAGAGTTTTTGATATAGTTATTCAAATGGGAAAATTCAAATCTCCTTTCCTCATTTCTGGCCGTTATATTAGCTGCAGAATAGTTCGAAGCTGAATGATTCAACCCCAAGAAAAATTCTTATAGCAAAAATTTGATCCCTTCGTCCAGTTGACCTTGAAGCTATTATCAAAAATGTAGATTCGCGAAGGTTAACACGCTTTGGTTGTAGCGTGTTGTAGATGTTGTTATAAATTTTCGGGGAAATCTAAGATCGAAGAATCTAAAAGAACAAAGAAAGTATACATACGTGTGAATAGATAAAAACTACTTGTCCAATGAACAGGTTGAACATGCGGACGAGACGCCACCAAAATATAGCTTGAATGTCTTCGAACATTTTAGAGATTGCGCTCTCTTGAAATATGGCTATTTACAAGTCTGCTGAAATATGGCAGGCTTCTTACGTTCTTTAGATGATGCCATTTCACCATAGTAGTGCCTCATTTTGGATCACGACTACGTTTCCAAAAGTGACTGTGTAAAAATGTTATTGATGGTTGAAGAAATGGTAAGACCAAAACGGTTTAATTTGGTTTGTAAGGTGACTTTGGCCAAGTTTCAGATACTAATTTTACCATTCTAAAAAAACCTGATCATACACACTGTGAAAAAAAAACAAAAACAAGAATCTACAGATAAGACCATTTTAAAACTCTAATTTTTATTCTTTATTAAAGTCGGCAATGTTTGCCTATAACTGCCAGTCGACTTATCCTGGAGCAAGAAAAACCAAAAAAAGTAATTTTATTATTTCAACCTACATATTAGGTTTGAAATTGCTGATATCTCTCTACATTTACCGTGTATGTCCATAAACGTTTCCATGAACGAAAAACTATTGTTCGAAATACTCAATGTTAGCGTATTAGTGGAACTATGATCCTTCAAAACAATGTACATGGTCGATTTAGCCTAATTCAACAATTTCGCAATTTTTGAAACTGACTACGTTGGATTTTAAACGTGGGAGTCCAAAATTAATTCCCTTCTTTCAACACAACCTTTTTTTAAAAAAAAAATCGTAATTCACAGTAACAAAACTTTACCAATGAAAGCTTCGCCGGGCAATCTGGTGTCACAACATTGGAGAACCGGCCAGACAAATTATCATAAAACCTTCTGGGTGAAATTTTGGTCTACCTTCTAAGCAAACTCATGACAAGTTCTATGGAAATTTACCCGGTGTCTTCACTAGCATTTTGAATTTGGTGTTACTGTGAAAGAATATGACAAGTGGAGACACATATGTGACACGATGTTAAGACGGATCTGTTTACACATTATTTTTGACATAAATATTTGACTTTCAAGCAGAAATTTTTTTTTAATTCTTGTTTATTTACATCCAATCCGAAATCGAAAATGATGCTGCAAAAATGATTACTTCTCGAGTAATTCATGATTAGAGCCTAAACGCCATTTGTAAACAATGACTTTAAACACTGATCTCTCACGAATCAACAGAATCTTACTATATCCAGCTACTCCATATGGTAGAACTAACATTATTTTACCAGATGCTGCTTTTATTTCAAGAGAGTGATTTAAGATTCAAGAGAAATTGACATTTAAAGTCATTGTTTACAAATGGCTTTTAAGCCCTTAACATGAAATACTCGAGACTTCATTAAGCTTGCTTTCAGCAACTCCATCAACTGCTTTACGCTGGAAATTTCAAGATCGGGTACTGTAAATGTTTTAGTTTAAAAAAAAAGGGAATTTTAAAACTTGCTTTATAAACAAACGGAATCGCTTATTTATCTTCAGCAATAAGCTGTCACAAGAATACACTCAAAACGGGTATAATCAATTCCGCTGTAAAAATTACCCAACTGAAATAACCCAAGAATGAAAAAAGATGACACCCATTGTGAGACACACTGTACAGTGATCTGGTTCCAAAGCATATGCACAATTGATTGCTTTGTTTACCCTGAATCTTACCGCTTGTTGGCGTGGAACTTGTTTTCGTTATCGTATTTGAACCTGAAAAATGAACCTAGAAGAAAAACGTAGTAATTGTTTTATTCAAAGCAGGAAGGAGGCAGCGGAATATTGTTCAGGAGCTACCCAGTTTAAGCGTGTGCAGAAGTTTTGTGGACAGTCCAATCAACAAGTACATACCTAGAGACTGATTATACTAAAAGACAGGTTGGTGTTGGACATCCAACCACAGCAAATGCACCTAATATAAGTAAAAAAACTACTGACGGAAGACTAATTCAACTGGCGAATCCTATAAAAGAGGCCACAAGACCAGGCCATGCAACATCCAAAAAGTACAGGATCTTACAATCAAGCAAACAAAATGCAACGAATGATAAAAGCTACGGCATTGCTGCGAAGAACCGCAGCAGTAATGTTGGAAAACAAGCAAAACTGTAGGATTTGATTGACAGAAACGACCCCGACATTTTGACGGCCATTCGACGACAACACCCTGCTTCAGTGTTCCATAAAGGGTAAACATCAATCAACAATCCCATCGAGAATTGCTTCTACTGAATGCTGTTGAGCCGAGATCACAAGCTAATTTTGGTTAAACACCTTGGGTTTTTCAACAGGACGCCGCACCGGCTCATAAATCAAAACAGATTCAACTGCGGACATCTAGTGGCTAAATGGGGTATGATGTAATACCAGAACACCTGCAAGCAGCATACAATGCGTTTTTCGATCGTTTCTCTCAAAGGTGGGCATCCTGAATTTAATCGACGATTTTTCAAACAGTGAACTGGTTCAAATGAATTGGTATCAATGTGAAAAAAATGTTTTTATTTGTTCAAATTACATGTTGTTTTCAAAGTAGCACTTCAACCACAGAGATCAGACGTTCATCTGCGGTCTGCTACTTGTATGAAACTTTAAACCGACATTTCAAATGTATGTCGTTATGCTCCTGGTAGGCGGCGCTGCAGTTGAGCAATAACTGTCATGTCAATGTTTATCAATAAAAAGCATGGTTGCTTGTTTTTCTCTGCACTTGATTTTTATACCGGATGCCCATATTTACTTATACACACGTTTTTCAAGAAAACGTATATGGATATTAATGTCTGTTCCCTGTGCTCCAACTACCAAACCCTGTATACAGCATGCTCTGAAATGACCAAAAGCTGTTGAAAACCTCTAACTGTGAATCAAATCGAACAAATTAAATTATTTCTATTTCTACTGAAACTCAACGCCACGATAAACATACAATAAATAGTTGCAACAAATCTTCTAGATAACCAAACAGCAAACAAGCGCTGATAAGAGCCTTAAGCTCCCTTGCTTACCTTGCACTCATCACTCGAATGTACAATCATACCTGCTCGAACAAATGAATTTTCTTTCGCACTATTAAACTATATGAACACCACTGGTACTCGTGTTGAAACAGAATTTATTCATCTTCAAAATTGGCAGATTTTTGCGTTAACAACAAACAACTTCCTCAACTAAAGTGATTAGGAATAAGGATCGCCATGGGATGTGATATGATAGCAGTTATGGAAAATCTTGTTTCATTATTTTATAACCTTTTATAATTTTTTTATATTTCTATAGCTTTTTTATAATTTTTTATCCTAGCTTATTTTTTATATTCGTTTTTCTTTGGTTATACGGCTAAACATTACAAAAAGTTTGTCATATAAATAATTGATTCAATCTCCTCTCTTCACTCAATCAGTTCCGGTTCCGTATTCTCCGTAACTATCGGGTCGGCTTCCTCTCGCTCCTTTCTTTCACATCGCTTTCCTCGGGGACACTTTCCTGGCCCTCCCTCGTGGCGGTGCGCAAACTGACCACCATGCTTCTTGTGTCCCTTGTGATGACGACCCTTACACCTCTTCTCGTCTTCGGTTTCACTGTCAGAACTGCTACTGCTGCTGCTGCTAGAGCTACTGGAGCTCGACTTGGCCCGACGACCGTTCATCTTGCGGCATTTCTTGGCCCAACGTTCCATATTGTGACGACGCATTTCTCCAAACCATGGTCCCATTCCTTCGAAGCCATGGAATCCTCTAGGACCGAACCGCGCCATCTGATGAGCTCTCCAAGCATGTGGACCATGTGGACCGAACCCGAAGTGCATTTCGTGACCATGAGGTCCATGGCCGTGCCGTCCGTGATGTGGTGGACCGTGACCTCCACGTCTTCCGTGATATCCATGTCTACCAGCGCCGAGTTGATCATGATCATGATGATGACGGTGACCACGGTGATGATGACCACCGCCAGGCTTCCTGCGACCTCCTCTCAATTCATTCAACTGCATATCAGCCATGTCGCCAGCAATGACATCATCGTCCATAGCAGATTCTCGATTGGCAGCCAAATTCAGCGCTTCCTTCAACGACAATTTCTCGCTCTCCTCGCACAGACGGTCTTGAACTGGACCGGGTAGCAATCCAACAATGAACTTATCCAACAGCAATGGCTGCAGATGCTCTCCAAACTTGCAGTTTACCGACAAATTCTTCAGCCGGGCGTACCACGTCTTGACATCCTCACCACGTTGCTGTTTCGCTCGGTAGAACTTGGCCCTCTCGCGGAAAATTGCAATTTCCGGCAGAAATTGCTTCGCCAGCATTGCACACAATTCCGCGTAGCTTTTGTCCTTCGGCGAGTCCGGATGACACAAATCACGCAATAATCGATAAGTATCAGCTCCAATAACACTGATCAACACCGACACCTTGCTCCCGTCCGGAACTCCATTGGCTTTGAAGTACTCCTCCAGAATTTCCTGATAGACGCTCCAATCATCTGTGTCCCCATCGTACTCGGGGATTAGTCCAACAAACTGGGCCTGAGTGGCGACTGCAGCGATTGCGTTGCTCTTACTGTTAGTAGCCATCTTCGTGTTCTGATGCAGTCAGCTGCCCCTCCAGGGTCTATTTATACTCAAGAGCAAAATAAAGCGTTATCATCCCCGGCCATGCGTCGGGCGGCAAATTGAATCCGATCGTCATGTTTTTTCATGCCACTCGCGGGTCGCGATGACTCATCCCACATTCTCTCATGTTTCCAGGCATTGCCATACAACCAAACATGAATTTCACCACACTTGAGCAAATTTGCGTCAGTGTTGGTCAATCCGGTTTGTTTTGATTCGTTCGTCGGATGCCGGTCACGTTGCGCGACAAATCCCGCCGGTCTCGACAGGCGAAAGCACCGGCAACGTGAGTCAGCGGTTATCGGAAGAAGCGCGATTGTAAACGTAATAATTTCTGTGGTGGGTCGAGTGTAGATTGCATCTCGTGCGAGGGGTGTGGCAAAGTGCGGTTTGTTTGTATACAGATCTCGGTTCAAGGTTATGACGGAGCGGGATTGCGATAGGTTAGTGATGTTGTTTGGCTTTTTTTGTGTTTTAATTCTTCGTAATTGTTAGATCACTTTCCAGGACCCCTCGATTATTCATGGAATCTATGTCAGCGAACATGAACAATCCCTGTTCTTACATGGCTCAAACATGAAAGGAAAAAAAACAAAATCGCTCTTATCAACCTCAGTGAACATGATGGTGAGTCATCCTATCTCGTTGGGGACGTGCACAAGACCCGTGAAGAGAGTTGTGAAGTTACGCTTAGAATAATGACGGTGGTGGTTAAAAAGAAAAACACCAACAATAAGCTGAAACATTACTGCTAAATATAGTAAGCATGTATTTTCAGTAGCCATTATTTATTCAATTCGCATGCCCTTGCCCTGCTATGAAATTTAATTCACAATTAATGAAGGGAAGCCATTCGTCTACTTGGAACAGGTGCGCATTCGGCAATGGAGTCA
>JASCZW010000674.1:0-162515 GCA_034211315.2 Aedes japonicus | reverse complement strand
GTCATATTGCTCAAGAAAACCAAAAAAATTCGGCAAAAGATACCGAAAATCGTACAAAGTGCACATACTGAAATCATCTGCAAACATGGATAACCGAAAATTTCGATTGCATGGAAAACCGGGAAAAACATTAATTATTACTTATTTTTGTACGGTAATTTTAACCGAAAATGCTAACGCCAACTCAATGAGAGCATTTTTTAACCAAATTTGAGGTAAAATATACCCTGATAAAATCTGTCAATCCACTCTTACTGAAGAACTAAGTAAAAATCAAACGTTTTTTGTTTTGGTAAAATGAGTACCGACTTGATGCTTACTTGTCACTAAACCCTAAGTTCTGTAGAAATTGAAACCGTATTTTCTGAAGTAATCTTATCTTAGCGTGTAGTCGCATGGAATAGGGTCTCACGCTAAGACAAGAGAACGGAAAATTCGGCAAAAATACCGAAAACCACACAAAAGTGGCATATAGGGTATGTGTCCCTTGACTCGGCTAAAATGCAACAATCGATTACATTTTTTCATTCGTAACTCATAAAGTATTTGAGCTAGAAACAACAATTTAACTAGCTATAAACTTCCTGAATATGTTTAATAAGCAATCTGGTAAAATGTATCACGAAAAGCCAAGCACAACTTGTTTTATAAAGTCGAAAACTTACGAGAGATATGGATGTGCTGGGAGGTTTATGGGTGCCCAAATTGGGTCTAATCATGGATGCAAGTTCGTCCCATTCGATTGATTTTCTGCAAAATGTCAATCTTCGTACGGGTTTCTTCCTGATTTTCTGATTTAAGGCTTTCCCAGCTGCTGTATTCGCTCTACCCAACAAACAATTTCACAAACCAAGACTGTACTTAAACTGCTAAAAAACACTTAAGTGAGTTTTCGTAAACATGATTTAGCGGTCATTCTACAATCAAAACATTATAATTGCGTCCTACACAGATTTTGCTACTTTAATTTGTGTTAAGATGAGCCGTATGTCTAACAAGATTGTATCTGGAACTCAGATATTGGGATTGCAAATGTCACCAATAACAACATTTTTACCACGCTTTACATACAACAGGCCACTGTATTTGGGAACACAGGAAAAAATATGTCCTCCAACATTTGGGTCCACCGTTTGTCTGTTAAAGTCATTGTTATTTTAATTATGTGACCTGTAAGTTTATAACATGTGACTATATTCTGTACATCTTGGCTGCACTATTCGGTTTATAGGTTCAATTTCCGGCAAATTTAGATCGGTATGGAAGACTGGTATAGATAATCTGAACAGCTTAACCAGTGGAACCGTTGACGCCCCAAAAAAGAAGTTCGTAAGAAACTGCAAGCACCACGTGGCAGTTGAACTCACTACAAATTGATTGATTACATCTCAATCGCTTTGAAACCAATCCCGGTCATCCTGATAGCTTAACACTAATTTTGCTGATTATCAGTGCAATGAATGACACATTTGGCACAGATGGGCCGAACCTGTCTGTGCTAACATTGCATCCCGCCACCCTACTCAAATTATCGGTAGAGATGGATTACCGAAATTTCGGTATTGCTAGAAAACCGGGAAAAACATTAATAATCGCTTATTTTCGTAAACGGTAATTTTTAACGAAAGTGCTCGCAGCTCATATGAGCATTTTTACAGCAAATTTAGGTATAATATAAACGATAAAATCTGTGCAAACCCACTTCACTGATAAATAAGTATAATCGAACGTTTCACGTTCTGGTAAATTATACCGACACTTTTAGGTTTTGGCTACCAAAACCGAATTTTTTCAGTCAAATTGAAACCGTATTTTCGGTAATCTTAATCTTAGCGTGGAGGATGCTTAGGCCGTTCCCTACCCCAGTTTGAAAGTTCACGACTGATACCCTATATTACGTGATATAGTGCAGACCGCATGATGATAGTAGCTATATCATGTGCTATATTACGTGATATCTCATACGTTTGATCTGTCAATCTATATCAAGAATAGTACTTGATATAGCTCACATCGTCTCATCGGCTCGAAGTGACGGTTCTAAAAAGCAGTGGCTGCCCAGCAGCCCAGCCACAATAATAGAGCTGGACGATATCATTCAATCTCAAATGCCACTTTGGCTTTGATTGAATCAAAAACAAAACACAATTTTGTAATCGGAATAATTTTAACAAAGATTTTCATTGGAACTAACTGACAAACACAAGCAATGGCTTCTTCTGCGAATTTTTCGTCATTGAAAACACGCCCACTCAATCAACCACGGTCATTTGGAAGAGGAAGAGCTCACCTATACGATAGAAATGGAAGCTTACATTGGTAGCCTTTGTGCCACGAGAAATTTACGGAAGAAGCCATTGTTTACGTTTGTCAGTTAAACCCTAATGAAAAATCATTGTCGATTTGCACCATTGCGATCAAGGAAATCTAAAATCATTTGATTGATGCATGTTCATCGAACGAAACAAACATCAGCGAAATTTTTATTCGCCATCCATATTGTGGATTTTGCACGCAATTAGAACTACGGTAGAAAATTTGTTTGACAACAAATGTTCATACATTTAGCAGGTCCAATTGTAGCTAAGGGAAGGTCCATTAATTATGTCACGCAGTTGACATGGGGGGGTTTGAGAAAACGTGACGATCCATACAAAAAAATTTAAAGGTCCATACAAAAAACGTGACAAGGGGGGGAGGGGGGGTTGTAAAAAGTCAATTTTTGCGTGACGTAATTAATGGGCATTCCCTAACGGGTACGTATTTCGAAGTGCTATATCGGATAATCGGATTGTTTGCAGGCTCTTCCATTGGGTAAATGAAATGTGTAGACATTTTGTAACGATCAAAAATGTTCGCGGTAGTCTAAAAACCAAAGCAAAATGCAAACTTCAGCCAAATTATTGCTCACCTATGTTGGTTTTAATTTTCATCGACTGACATCGAGGCAAACACCAGGAATCAAGGGACGTATAAGAAGCTGCTGGTTATTGCATATTTGAAAAGTTCTGATCCCGATGAAACCCATCGTTGAATACATTGAATTTTGATTAGTTGAGCTACATACATAGCAGCTCATAAAAATTATTAGAATATGTTAAACCGAATTACACGAACAAATGGTATTTTAAATTTCTGTTTTGTTCAAAATCAGATCTAAAATAAAATAATGATCAGTTTACTTAGTTTATGAATGTTTTCTCATCGTCACTTTTTCAAACGTCAAACTATATCAAGTCAGCGTAGTGTGAACTGCTCCACTTGATATCGATATCAACTCGCCATATCACGTAATATAGAGCGTAGTGTGAACGTACTATAAATCGATATTCGCCCAGAGGACTGAAGAGAGCGTTAGTTCTTGAAGCCAGCCACTTTTGATGTGGCGCTAGTTGACGATTTGAAAATTTTAAGCCTGGTCCACAATGGATTATATATTTTTACAATATTTCTGGTACCAAACTACAAGTAACAGTAATTAAGGTAAAACCACCGACAAACCGACATAAAACTCAATCTTCACTATTGATCAAGAATCCGTAACGACCGATTCAAATGTGCAGCGATCCCATCTGTCAAAACCTATGGAATCATTTTATCTAGATAAAATAAATGTGTCTAGAATTGCTCAGACATGAACCTTCTTATCAAGTTCTCAAGCGTGTTCGAGGCTTCAATAAATGTTCTTAGCGAACACGAAGATAAATGTCAGTAAAATGATGTGAATAGAAATATTCAGACATTTCCTATTGTCATTCATGTCGGTGGTAAAACATTATAACACCTGGCTGATAAACTATGAAAATATACTATCGTTTTAATAATCACTACCCTAAGTACAACACGGATTTTTTTTCTCAAATCAAATTAACGACAACTTCCGCCGCGAATCTTGTGTTTGCTGCATAAAGCCTTTGAAAAAATCGAGCTGTCAAATTAGCACCACACGCAGCACCAAGTTTTCGGCTTCACGATTGTTGTTCGTGGATGACAGCCGCTTCACTCCTGTATATTCGCCCGTGACGCAAAGCCACAGTTTCATTTTACTCAATGTTTGAGTACAATTCAGCGCCAACATTAGATTAGGGCGAATCTGCTTTTGTAAACAATGGCTTTCGCAGTCATTTTCTCTTGAACAAAAGATCACAAATACAAATTAAGCACTCTTTAAGGAAGAGGAGCTTTATCTCTATCCGCTGATATATTAAACTTGAAGGAATTGTATTCAACTTCCGATAAATAAGCAGACAAAGTGTTTGTTTACAAAAGCAGATTCGCCCTATTCAAATGTTGGCGCTGAATTGTATGCTATCTCTTTTTCTCACACGGAAATAT
Source organism: Aedes japonicus (assembly GCA_034211315.2). NCBI lineage: Eukaryota > Metazoa > Arthropoda > Insecta > Diptera > Culicidae > Aedes > Aedes japonicus. Next base: position 158,180 of record JASCZW010000674.1, on the reverse strand, counting down.
TATTCAATTTCCTTTAAACAGTAGATCAACTCAATTGTAGAGTAGATCCACTTTTAACGGAAATTGAGTAACATTGCCGTGAGAGAAAAAGAGAAAAAGAGTATGCAATTGTACTAAAAAATTGAGTAAAAAAAAATCAAACGGGAGTGTATATGATATATTTGACAGATAAAAATGAAAGATGAATCGAACAGTACGCTAGAGCAGAGATATTCAAGAGTTCGGTACAGGAGAACCGAGAATACTCGGTAAACTGAACCGAGCATTTGCTGAATATTTTTGAACGTGAAACACTACGAGACGGCTATGTTTGTTTCTATGCACGTTTAGTTGAAATCTTCTTTGAGTATTTGATACTAATTTTGTAATTATATTTGCAGGCGTCCGGCGCTATAGGCTGTTTTTACTACCATGAACACGTTGCAGATTATACGCTCGAACGCAGTGATAACGGAAGCAGAACGGCCACGGCAGTGTAAGGGCCCAATCTGACTAAACCTGCTTGTCGGACCGAAAACTTGCTTGATTAGATCTTAGTTGGTTCCTATTAGACATATCGAACTGTCAAACCTGCCGTTACCATTCCGTTTCCGTCCACATTGCATTATGGGCTAAATGTCTCCCGGTTTGTAAAGTCATTTCAAGAAACCACCTGCTAAAAAATAATTTGGATAAAATGGATGGAAAATAAATGGAAACAATGTAACTGAAAAAACTGGTTTTATAACTATGAAACTTGGAGCTAGATTCAAAGCTATTTCAACTAAAATCCCAGCACTGCAAAAAGAAGCCGAATTCCGTAACTGCAACAGGAAAGTCGGTTTGTTTGACAGCGTTCGGTAATATTTGAGCTAACCGATGTCTGGTTATTGCTGATTGGATATATTTTTGTCAACCGAGTTTTTCGGTAGATTTGATAGATTGTGAGACAGTTTAAATTTAACGAGAACTCGCCATAGTAATCACGAGGCTGTAATAGCATGCATATATAGGGCATATGCATAACGTCTAGTGCATCATTGAAGTTGGATTAAAGCTGAAAAGGGCCCCACTAAGATCAAACTAATACTATATCTTTTGTAATGCCATAAGGCATTGCTATAGCATTATTGCATTAGTAACGCATCACTACATTCTTAAGCTAATCTAAAGCTTCATTGCTTAACAACAGTTGAATTCATGCTATCCCGCATCAGGGGCGTAGTGAGGCGTTGGCGAAGGTGGCCCTCGCCAGGGGCGCTAGACCATAGGGGCGCTAAAATCTAAAATTTGGTAGTGACAAACTTTTGCACAAATTTAATAAATTCACTTTAAAAAATTAATATAGAATGTTTCAGAAAGTATAGGCACACTTTCAAAATTACAAAAAAGACATGTTTTTCTTAGTTATAATAATTTTATTTGGCAAATCATATTGGTATTTGTGTTTGATATGATATTTAACTCTCGTTTAATCAAAATATTTAAACATAGCCAAGACTCCTAACTTCCCGCATAATCACAAACTATTACTGAACTATTTAACTTATTGTTGAGGATCGCATCCATTATTGTTACGCCATTTACACTTATAGTTGACAACTATACACTAACAATCTTCACTATAGTTTCAACAATATATCAGATGGTAAAAGACCAAATAACAATATGCTGAATAGGCGGTTAAGTTAGGTTACCATAAAAAAATGGCAATTTTCACGAACAAAATTTTAGCTGTACTCTATGTCAAAATGTTAGTATATAAGCCAGACTGAGTGCAGACAATAATAAACCTTTCAATGACAATATGGCAAACAATAACAATATGTGTTAATGTAGAGGTCGTATGGTGAAAATGAGATTAAACTTTTCGATAACAATAACATAAAATGTGATAATATATCTATATTCGAAATACATAGCAAATTGTTTTTCATTATGCGGGTTTTTCTCGAACATGACCCATTAGCTTCTGCACCATTTGACCACTTTTGGCCAATCATTTTTAAATTTTTGGATGTCGTCCGCTGGTTTTATGAATTTTCGAAGCTTTGATTTGGTTGAAGCCCAGAAAGTCTCGATTGGCCGTGCCTCCGGGCAGTTCGGCGGATTCATGTCTTTGGGCACGAAACATATATGTTGACGTTAGTACCATTCTAAAGTGTCCTTTGCGTAATGACATGACGCCAAATCAGACCAAAATACTAATTGACCTTCGTGCTGCCTGATCATCGGCAATAATCGCTTCTGGAGGCATTCCTTAACGTATTTCTGAGTGTTCATCGTCTCCGTTGTGATGTACGGACTAGATGTTTTACCACACTCGCATATTGCCTGCCAAACCATAACCTTCTTACCGAATTTTTCGGTAAAAATTGCCTTCTCCGTTTCGGGGATGTCTTTGTCTTCGCATCAGAGGTAATCAGAGGTTTACAAACATCATTCGACGAAATAAAAACTGATGCAGTTGACCGTGTAATAAAGTATTGAAAAGCAAAATGCATTGAATTTGGCATCGACGATTTTCAAGTAACACGACAGCGGAAAATGAGAAAAATCGATGACACTACAGATAATCGTGGTCCTCCATCGAGTGAAAACAGGTTTACGTGGGAAGTAAGCTCAGTATTTGACAAAATATTGCAATAAATGGAGAGGCTGTGGAGAATCAATGGCGGATAAAGCATTGGAATTTTCATTTTGACAGGACACGGACAAAGGATGTCGCAGCAAACTTTGGACGAAAGTATGCTATTGATAATGATACAGTAGAGCTTGTATCTGAAGTAGAAATGTTTAAACGGCAAATTGGTGAGATGTTTCCTGATCCCCATCTCTTCCCCCTTGCCTTCCCAGACAACCAAAATACACGTATATTGAAAGTTGTTTTTATGATATACAAACATATATGTAAGTAAACAAATCGTATAGAATGCAAAAATATGGCTTATACGTACAAAAGTGTAGGCCATATACGTGCAAATTTAATTGTTTTCTTAAACGAGTTTATTTGATATCATATGCGATTGAATATGTTATAACAAATTCCATTTAAAAAGGTTAGCGATGTTGATCCGATTTAGTTTGTGACGCAGTACGATGAATAAATGACACATCGCAAAGAAGTCGAAAATATGCATTCTTTACGATTTAACTTAAACGTAATATAATAAAGGCTACAAGTAATTGCGATTTTGACTAAGAATATAGGAATATACGATAGTATTTCAACACTGTTATACGACTTGTGGTTGTCTGGGTTATGATACTGTATCCACAGAGAACAGACGTACATTTTCGGTCTGCTTCTTGTGTAAAACTTTAAACCGACATTTCAAATGTATGTCGTTATGCTGCTGGTAGGCGGCGCTGCAATTGATCGATTACTGTCATGTCAATGTTTATCAATAAAAAGCCTAGCACATTACCTGAAAAGTTTTGTTTGTTTTTCTCTGCACTTGCTTTTTATACCGGCTGCCCATATTTACTTTTACACACGTTTTTCAAGAACAGGTATATGGACATCAATGTCTGTTCTCTATGCTGTATCCTTGAATATTCTCTCCAAGATGTGTATCCTAACATCTAAATGGCTGTACGAATGTTTTGACGCTTCAAGTTACAGTGGCTTTGTGTGAACGAAGCTTCAGCAAGCTGAAAATAATATAAATCTATCTTCGTTCTAGAATGTATAAGCCGGCCATTCTTTCGATAGGAAAGGAATCACTTGATTTAGATTTTATTGTTGATCAGTTTGCTTCAGCTAAGGCACGTTAGACGAAGTTTTGAATTATTTGAACTTTCAGTAAATATAAATATGAATAAAAGTTATTTCAACTGAAAAACATGATTTTTTTTTTTGCAGTACCGATCTATGAGACTCGATATAATGCAAACTTGTATATGTAACAATAAAAATGAGTCGATATAAATAAAATATTGTTTATTCGTTATAAGCAATATTTACAATAATATAATTAGATTCGTCAACGTAAGTCACAAATAAGCCAAGAGTGTATAAAATTACTAATTCAAACAAAACATTCACAAAGCTATATAAGTTGGGGCGTCTTTTTTTTTTTTTGGTTTGCCAGGGGCACCACCAACTCTTACTGCGTCTCTGTCCCGCATTACCGATGTTGATTTTGGGTTGAATAAAGCCAATAATATAATGCTTGTGGTTACTTGGGCATACTTCGGTAGTTAAAGCAAATAGAAGACCACAACGGTCCTCGTAGCCCAACCTTCACACGCATGCACATCCAAACACGTCTACCAAGAAAACTAGTACGGTAGTACTAGATGACACTTTCTAGTAGTACCTTAGTAATCCATGATTTTTTAAACGTTTTTTTGACACTGACGTCGTTCACTATTGGGTCCATGTTACGAAAGTGGTGGTTAAAGCAGATTCCTAGCATGACGATCATCAGAAATGCGTCAATTTCTCGTCCCATTTTATATTGGTCATTTCACTAAACAAACTTCTACACTATATTCCTAGCAGTAATAGAACCATTGTGTCAAAAATCTTATATTCAGCAAAGTGCTCCTGCTTTGGTTATGTTCACTTTAAAGTTAATTTCGCAATATATTTCCAAGTTGATTTCCACCAGCCCATACGATCGAAGGAGCCACGCCGTCTGGTGGTGAGTACTATCAGAAGCAACCAAAAATACCCACGCTTCTATGCGCTTTATTTTAATCCTTGGGCGCTGTTATAACAGCTTTGTATAACATGTGTCAGTAACTTCTTACATTTGAAACGCGTTTCATCCAAGTTATATATTTTTTGTCACTGTGGTAGTGTCTATGGAATCAAGTCAAACATCAAACTTTGAATCAACGTCCAGTCGTGCATCTGGTTGAATCTTGTATCTGTTTTACTTTTTCGCTAATGATTTCATTTTGCAGCAACAAGTCTGAACGTAAGTTATAGATGGTAACTTATTACGCCGACCAGGGACTTCTTCCGTTCTGTTTCTTGAAAATGAAAACTCGCTCAAGTTAACTACCACTTCTACTGCAAAGGGGGACTCCTCTTCTGCACAATCATTTTGGTAATTCACTATGATTAAGTTAGATTTTTTGAGAAATTTGCAGAAGAAGCCATAGTTTACGTCTGCGACATTGATAAAGGCCAAAACTCCATGTCGAATTAGACAATAACTATGGAGAATACGTTCTCTCTGTTTAGATGAATTAGTTGAGTTACACCTTAACAGTAAATTTTCATATACTTACTCTCAACCAGCTGAAAAGTTAAATCCAAATCCGTCGTATCTTCAAATTCACTGGTGATAAATTCGTCAGTCATTTTCACCATTCGTCAGTCATTTTCAATGTCTTTCCCTATTTCGTGACAAATCAAAATATATTTATCATCAATTATACACACACATTCAAGTCTTTTGGTTTAGAACAACATTTGGAACTGCTGCTGAAGAGAGGATATGTTTATTGTATATTTTCCCAAGAAAAAAAATTATAACTGACATATAAAATGAATCTAGAACTACAACACTCCTGGAGATGCCCTAAGCTCCATCAGTATATAACTTAACAAGGTTCGTTAAATTAGATTACTGAACATACCTACTAGCTACTGTTAAAGCTCGAACGCACTGTAAACGGAAGTGGAACGGCAATGGAAGCGGAAGAGCCCTATCTGGCTTTACCTGCATGTCGGATAGAAAACTAATTAGGTCTAAGTTGATTTCAATTAGTTATATCGATGTCATTTGTGACAACTTCAAAACCCGTTTCCGTCCACATTACGTTTGGGACTTAACTGTTAAGAGCTCGCAAAAAACTTACGACCGTTAAAATCGAAACTAAGTATTTAGATGTGTTCATTTGCTATGTACTTACCACTGCTCCAATAAGATCCTCATCAACGAACTGGTTGGATCGCGCATTGCTAACGACCTGTCCGAGGATATCGTGGGCCATTTTTATGATCTGCGCATCAATGTTAAGCACCGAGGCATCCTCTGCTCTTCCATTTCTGTCCTCCTCACCGAGCGTCGAGTTAGCTTCGGTCACAATTGCGTCCAGTGCTTGGAGTATGTCTGCCGGATCTAAGCTTTCCACCTGTCGACTAACTGCTGATGCTTTTCAATAAGATGCTTGTATCGTTGAATACGCACGGAACGGCGTAGTTTGTTCGAAGCATTTTGTTGATCCATGGTAATTTTGCTGCTCCCTTCGCCAGCGGGTTGCAGGTTTGTATTTGTTTGCGTCGTTTCTACCGGCGCTGGCCGATGGTTCACTTGATCTATTGGTATATTGCTAGATTGGATTTGGCCAGAACGGCGCACATTTTTCCGATTCATAGTGATTCAATGTTGCAACGGCACTGTCAATTCATCAGCTTGTGATGAAAACTAAATGGGCATAAAGCGACTTAGAGGTATAAGGGGTATTTGGGGCATAATGGCCACCTTAAGCGAATACCCATTTTTAGCATATCAAACAACATTTACTTTATGACGTATTTGCTTAATCCTATTATTTTTCCATAGAACTACATGTTTCATTCATTCAGAGTCAAAAAAATAATAATTTAGTGACGAAAAAACTAATTTGAAAATATACTGGTAGAGCAGGTTGGCTGAGAACGTTCGAGGCATAATGAGCACCCTACTGAATTATTGATCATATTACTCAATAGGTGTCTAGATTACATACAAAACCATGTACACAGAAAAAAATACATTTCGATTTTTTTTTTAAATTGTACCCCAGTGTAGCAAACAAAGACGTAGTCCTACGTCAATGTTTGTTTTGCAAGTGAAATATTTAAGGAATTAAATACGATATAGTTTTGTTGAAACTAATGGCGTTAATTTCGCCCCGTATACTCATTATGCCCCTAATTCCCCTACCGTGATAAGCGATTTGTTTTTTTTTTTTACTTTATTTTACCCCGATCTCTGTTTCGCAATCGAGTCATATTGCAAATGATAAGGGCCTTCCCTTAGCTCAGCCGTTGGTTAAAAAGCTGCTAAAAAGTAACACCATGCTGGAGGTGGCTGAGTTTGATATCCCGGTTGTGTAAGAATTCTAGACAAAATAGTCAAAAGGTCGAAAGTAACATTTGTAAACAATGGCTTCTAGCGTATTTTTCTGGGATCTTCTTGCTCCCACGGACCAAATTGCACCAGAAATAGATAGAAGGAGTTATTAACTTTCCGTTGATAGTGGATGTAGATGTTAGCAACCTGGCATTTCCAGGAAATTAACGTTTTAAGTCATTGTTTACCAATGTTACTTTCGACCTTTTGACGATTTTGGCACTAGTAAGTTTGTGTGACATGTACAGCAGGAACTGAAAAATCCGTCACGAATAATTATTATTCGTGACGGATTTTTCAGTTCCTGCTGTACATGTCACACAAACTTACTAGTGCCAAAATGGTCATTGTAAGCTATCAATTAATAGCTCTTGAGTGCAATCATTAAGCCAATTATGATAAGCAATAATCTGAAAATGCCACAAAGGAAAGAGGTACAAATGATTGCTGATTTCCATCTATTGACGTGAATCAAATTCAAATAAATGACTTTCATTCCATACGTTCATCACTTATACATCAGCACATATCTACGCCTTATATTAATCCTGATTAGGATCTTGACAGGAATTGATCCCACGCCTTGTAGTGAGAAGTAGTCACGTTTATCATTACACGATCGGCGCCTTCTCGTGATAAGAATTGGCGCGTTATCAACTGAAAGCTGAATTTAAGTGTTGGTTCTGTTCAAAGTTGATAAATAGTGACCGGTAGTGCGAATACTAGTAGGGGAACGTCCATCAATAACGTCACGCAAAAATGACTTTATTACCGCCCCCCCTGGCACGTTTTTTGTATGGACCTTCATATTTTTTTGTATGGATCGCCACGTTCTACCACCCCCTCCCCCCTTACTGCGTGACATAAGTAGTTTGTAAATGTGTGACATCGATTCTCGATTCATGCTTATTATTTATTTATTTGTCAACCGCTGCACAGTGGGAAAAAAGTACATGAATCGCGAAAGAATTCGATAATTCAGCTCCAAGTAGCACAAGGTTAGTGAACAATAGCATTTTTTATGTGAAAATTCCTGGGGAATGGAATGGAAGGGGTCCCACTTGCCGCAAAATTCAGTGGACGGAGATATTGGGCCTATTTTACCCCAATTCCCCCGTATTTTCGAATAATGCCCAGTAATCTAGCTAGACGTCTGGAATAGGGAATTCTAGAGTAGAGGTCTGTGGTAGTCAAAATATGCCTATTCTTATGAAGAATTGCCCAAGAAATCGAATGAAGGAGGATGCAGCCACCGCACGGGTCGGGTAACGGAGATATTATTGATTTTACCCCACTTCCTAAAAAAAAATTGTTTTGTGGTGGTCCGAAAGGGCCCAGTTAACTTGTTTTATTCCAAACTAGCTGAACCCGGTGCGTGCGCTACTACGCTTGCAACTAAATGAAGAAAAATTTAATGTAACTGGCACTTTTATGGTTTTTTTCGGAATGAGTTTTTTTTCTTGAATAAGCAGGGGTTCAAACTTTTATCAAAACATGCTTCTTACCCGAGAAATACACGTTTTGTGTTTAAGTGTCCTGGATAATTCTCATTTTTGGTAGAAATTTGTGTTTCATTTGTATGGGAGCCCTCCCTTCCAGAGGGGCTGGTTTCTCAAACCACCATACAATGATTGCCTTCAAAACCCCCCACATGCCAAATTTGGTTCCATTTGCTTGATTAGTTCTCGAACCATCACACGGGGCTCTTCGATTATAATAAAAATTTAAGTTTCATTTGTTTGAACCCCCCGCCAAATTTGATTCGATTTGCTTGATTAGTTCTCGAGTTAAGAAAAAATGTGTGTCTCATATGTATCAGAGCCCCCCTTCCTGAGAGAGTAGGGGTCTCAAACAATCATAAGAACCTTCCACAGCTCAAAAAACCCCTTCATATAAATTTTCACGTTGGTCGGTTCAGAAACTTCCGAGTCTATAAGGGTCTAACAGGCAGACAGACAGACAGAAATTCATTTTTATGTATATAGAAATCTACCCTCCAAAAACCTCCACATGTCAAATTTGGTTCCATTTGCTTGATTTGTTCTCGAGTTATGCTGAAATTCGTGTTTTATTTGTATAAGAGACCCCTCTTTCAGTGAGTGGAGGAGTTTCAAACCACAATAGAAACATTTCTTGCCTTCAAAAACCTCCATATGCCAAATGTGGTTCCATTAATCTGATAAGTTCTTGAGTTATTCAGAAATTTGTGTTTCATTTGTATGGAAGCTCCCCTCCCGCCCTCTTCCACATGGCGGAGGAGTCTCAAACCTCCATAGAAACATTTATCTTCTCCAAAAACCTCCACATGCCAAATTGGGTTCCATATGCTTGATTAGTTCTCGAGTTATGCACAAATTTGTGTTTCATTTGTATGAGAGCCCCCCTCTTACAGAGGGCGGAGGGGTCTCGATTTACCTTAGAAACATTTCTTGCCTTCAAAAACCTCTACCTGTCAAATTTGGCTCCATTTACTTGATTAGCTCTCGAGTTATGCAGAAGCTTTTGTTCCATTTGTATGGGAGCAGAGAGGAGGGGTCTCGAACTATCGTAGAAACATTTATTACCTTTAAAATCCCCGCATGCCAAATTTGGTTCCATTTACTTGATTAGTTCTTGAGATATGCAGAAACTTTGTACGAGAGCTTCCCTTTCTAGAGAGGGGAGGGGTCTCTGACTACCATAGAAACATTGCTTGCCTCCAAAAACTTCCGCATGCTAAATTTGGGTTCCTTTGCTTGATCAGTTCTCGAGTTATGCAGAAATTTGTGCTTCACTTGTATGGGAGCCCCCCTTTCCAGAGAAGGGAGGGGTTTCAAACCATCATAAGAACCTTCCGGTGTCCAAGACGAATCCAACAAAGCAAAAATCTTGCCAAACGGTCCTTCCGCTCGCGAGTTAAATCGTGACAAAGGAAACCCCAACTCATTTTTATTTATATAGATACATCTGAAAAACGTATGGAAAATGGGTAATATTCCGAAAATATTGGGAAGTGGGGTAAAATCAGCAATATCTCCGTTTCCCGACTCGTGCAGTGGCTACAACTACCTCCATGCGATTCCTAGAGAAATTCTACATAAGAATAGGCCTATGTCAACTACCGCAGACCCATCCGAGCATAGATTAATCAGCAATAAGGAGTGTATCGAAAATAAGCTATCCACAAACTTTCTTTCAAATTATGTTGAAAACCGATATTTTATTCATACAAAAAATTGATCCTTTATTGTACGAGGTTAAACTTGAACATAATGAAGACCGGATGAAATTCAAGTTATTCCTTCACGAATTTTCGAACTTTGGATCGAATGCTCTTCATCAAGTTCCGGACAAGTGTTGCATCGCATTTTTTGGACGCTTGAGCCCAAATTTTTTTGAACTCCTGCATGTTCCCAGCTGCCTTACCAGTCTTCTTGAAGACCCTCTTCACGATTGCCCAGTAACGTTCGATGGGTCGAAGCTGATGCCAATTTGGTGGATTGATATTTTTCTCAACGTAATCTATACCCTTTTCCGCAAGCCAATTGAGAGTGGTTTTGGTATAGTGAGCCGACGCTAAATCCGGCCAAAACAGTGGAGGTGTACTATGCTTCTTATATAAAGACAACAATCTCTTCTGGAGACACTCAGATCGATAGATTTCCGCATTTATAGTTCCGGTAGTGTAAAAAATGGTTGACTACAAACCACAGGAACATATTGCTTGCCATACCAGTACCTTTCGACCGAATTTCTCCACTTGAATCGACCTGTTCGCATCGCTCACATCCTCCCCAACGACGGCAGTAAAGTATTGTGGACCTGGAAGGGTTTTTGAGTCCTCCTTTACATAGGTCTCATTGTCCATCAAAACGCATGCATCCGGACGCTGCAAAAGACGCGAATATAATTTCCGGGCCCTTGTTGCTGCTCGCATCTTCTGTTCTGCACTTTGTTTCGAGATTTTCTGCTTCTTGTAGGTCTTCAGGTGGTTTCGCCTCTTGATACGCTGGATCATTCCGACACTCGTTCCTGCTTTTTTGGCCAAATCACGTATTGACATTGATTTGTTCTTCATGATTAGAGATACCACTTTCTGCTCCAGTTTCGGGTTGGAAGAACCGGGTTTTCTGTCGTTTCCTGGTAGCTCATCCAAAGAATAGTGTTCCCCAAACTTATTAATGATGGTTTCAACACTCGCATGATGAATTCCAAACCGCTTCGCCAATTTTCGCATAGTAATACCCTTCTCACTTAGCCATGTGTCCAGAACCTTAATTTTCACTTCCTTTTCAATACGCGACATTCTGAAAACGCAGAATTTGAACCGCACAAACAAGTAAACAAAAGAAAGCTGATAGTCAAACGCGCAGCATGCAGTGTTCAGAGCATAAAAAACCATCACAAATACATGCGTACAACGTTTATATTCGATACACTCCTTGTTCGAAAATACAGGGAATTGGAGCAGAATAAGCCAAATATCTCTGTTCCTCAACTTGTGAGGTGACTGCAACTACTTCCATCCGATTTCTAGGGAAATTCTACATAAGAATAGGCCTATGTTAACTACCGCAGACCCATCCGAGCATAGATTAATGAACAATAGTCGAAAATACAGGGAATTGGAGCAAAATAAGCCAAATATCTCTGTTTCTCAACTTGTGCGGTGACTGCAACTACTTCCATTCGATTTCTAGAGAAATTCTACTTAAGAATAGGCTTGTTTTGACTACCTAATATTCGAAAAATGGAGTTAGTGGGGTAAAATCAGCAATATCTCTGTTACCCAATCCGTGCGGTGGCTGCAACCCCTTTTGTTCAATTCCTAGGGAAATTCTACATAAGAATAGGTCTAGTTTGACCGCAGACTTCTCCAAGCATAGATTACTTGGCATTATTCGAAAATACGGGGGAATTCGGGTAAAATAAGCCCAATATCTCCGTCCACTGAATTTTTCGGCAAGTTTATTTGGTTGTTTATTTGGTGTAACAGGGTTGCCAGTACTGTCCAATGAATTTTGCGGCAAGTGGGACCCCTTCCATGCGATTCACCAGGAATTTTCACATAAAAAATGCTATTGTTCACTAACCGTGTGCTACTTGGAGCTGAATTATCGAATTCTTTCGCGATACATGTACTTTTTTCCCACTGTGCGATGGTTTATGATGACGTGCAAACTTATCTAGACAGCAAATGTAGGGTTGTGGGTCTAATAATGAACCGAGTAAAAATTTCCGTCTGCTTCAAAACCAGACACACTGACGTTAAACAGACAATAAGCCGACACAATTTTGATACCCAATCCAGCTTGGAACTGGATCAAAAACGAATTCGCTATACATATCCGTCGCATAGGTGTAGAACAGATTCATTACAATAATAATAATAATAATAATAATAATAATAATAATAATAATAATAATAATAATAATAATAATAACAATAATAATAATAATAATGAATAAACTGAAAACGAGGCTTAGCATTAAAGTGCTGGGTCTTTGTTATACAACAGCAGATCTGACAGCAATGCATCCCTCCAATTCAATAGGAATTTCGGAATAGCGAAAAGACAAGCAGAAATAATACTTATTTCACAATAAGACTTAACATCTCATTTACTTCTCCGACGACAACGTTAACTCAAACCGTCTTACTTTGGAATAAAAATACGTCAAATTCAGGGATGATTTCATTCATTCTATCACTTTTGTCTAACTTTTGTCATCAGCAGAATGTTGGAAAATGATTTGCGGAGCCTTTGTAGGCCGTAATCTGCAATTTCTGTGAACTAGTTACAGTGATTCTCGATTACTTTCATTTAGAAGCCTGTTCGCGCTAGTTCGATATGAATTAGAGATAGAGATTTGAGTTGCTCAAATTGTTGTTTAGATAACGGCTTATAAGTTCTCTGTATTCTCTGTATAGCTCGATTATGTGTACGCGACATTAAGCTTCTCCAATGGCGATTACCCGCAAATGGCAAATTTGTTCAACAAACATACAATTTTAATATTAGATCAATGTCGTGTGCATATAATCGAAGTATACCTGTATATCATATTACGGAGTTCTGCTGTAAGTAAGTAAAAGTAAGAAGCAAATGAATTAAAAAAATGATGAATGAATGAAACCACCTCTGGTCACATCAAACTGCATTGCCAGTATAACACATTGTATGAAATTTAAAATTCATCCCAAACACAGATTTTTCGCATAGGAGCTTCAAAGACTGCTCAGATTAAACACAAAGTCAACACTTTCTATTTTCGTCCTTATTGTTTTATCATTGTCCGAGTCACGGTTCACACGCACATCGCCCCCTTTAAATAGCATTATACACTCAGTATCCTGGGAACATAAATTTGATGTAGGTTCAATATCAAAATAGCCAAATATCCGAATCGATCTTTCTACATATTTTCCATACAATCCCTTCACTTTACCTTCTCTGTAACTAATAGATCACTTTTGGGTAGCGTTCAGTCATTTGCCCTATGAGTTATATCATGCATCTATTTCAAGAGTAACACAAAATGTTGTAATAACTGAGAAAAGTACATTCTAGGTTTAGCGACTTTGCTTTGGTCTTAATACCATTGTTTGCTTGCTTCACATGTATAGTATTATTGTATTACCAACACAATAAATAATAAATATCCATATCGATTTAAGTAGATTACCGACGATACTACACACTGCCATAGAACACACAAAATGATACATCTCTTATTTATCTGTGTGTGTGTGTGTGTGTGTTTGTTTGTGTGTTTTCTGCATGATTGAAATAAAATTAAAGATCTCATCAAGAAAGGGATGGTGCTAGCTACTAACAAACTACCAAGCGGTAACCACGCTTAAGGTAGCCTCAAGTTGTTTGGATCGTTATTTTTCTGTAGCTTCTTCTGAATCGCAGGATATTTGTCCAGCACTTTGGAGAATTGTTCTGGAAAGTGAAAAAAAATGAGAATTTAATAAAACAAAAACAAAGAAACATTTCGACAATAGTGCTTACCGTATGAAATTTCACCCATATTTTCACTGTCTGCCGTCACGAAGATGGCATCAACTTCTTGAGGAGTGATCTTTACTAGGTACTTCAGTGTGTTATAGAAGGACTGCCGGGTGACCTTCCCACGGTCTCCGTAAAGCTGCAAGTATTGAAAATAGGTCAGTTTAGTATCAATTTGAGGACGGCTGGTATATATAATTTTAGGAGATCTCAAACGATCGAGTTTCTGGATCGCTCTCGAGTCCTTTCGAATCACAAAGAGGGTTACGGCAAGATGTTAGGCTTCGTGTTTACTGTTCAACATTTGCTATGGAAGATATTATTCGAAGAGCGAAGATAGACACGAGTGTTAAAATTTTCAGAAAGTCAGTCTAACTTTTTGGCTTCGTCGAGGACTATGATATCTTAATACATGACTTTGAGATGATGGTGAAAAAGCACATCAGAGTAATGGCAGAAGCTAGCAGGATTGGACGTCAAATGTAATGCGCCTAATCGACGGTGATGAATTCGAGATCGTAGATGAACTCGTGTATCAGACTTCATTGATAGCCGGCGACAACGGCACCAGCAAAGAGATGCAACGACACATTGTGACTGGAAACCCTGCCTTCTTCTAACTACGAAGAAACTGAGGAAAGTTGACAATCTACAAAAAAAATTAACCGATCCGTTAACCTCTGCTACCAACAAACATAGGCTATAACGTTTCCTTTAAAAAAATTACTTTTTTTTCGGATAATGATAAAAAAAAGCTAAGACAGATAATTGCTTTTGATAAATTTCCCATGGAAGGTAAATATTTTAGCTTACTTGCAAAAAACTTCTACGCCCTTGCGAGCGGCCTTCCGGCAGCTAACCGGAACATTCGCCATGGCGAACAAAAACATGCGTGTTTGTTTTATTTATCAATTCTTCCTCAGTTTTTGCGAAAAAATTGTTGCAGTAGATCTTACACTTCAGGTTGGCCCAGACATTTTCGATGGGACGCGAGTTTGCGGAATTGGTTACCACATCTATATTCAGCCGCTCCATCTCCTCCAACGATAGCTTCGAATAGTGGGCCGACGTCAGATCCGGCCAGAACACCGCGTCTTCGCCCTTATGGAATTTCTTGATGAACGACGCAACTTCCGCCGGGCATTTCGTACTATAAATTTCCCCGTTCACAGCCAGTCTAACTACATACGACTTTAGTAGTTAGTTGGTCCCTCAGACCTGCCGCTGGTCATTTCGCCCTCTGACTTGGAGCAACGACACTCTGGAAGGCCGCCGTGTTTACTGCGTCCCAGACAGATTTCCTGGTCTTGACATATTTTCTGGTACAAGTAGTCCGGAGTCGAGTCCAGACCGCTCACGGCCGTCATGCCGTTTCTCGCGTCATTAAAGCGAGTACAAGCAAAGAACACATGCTCTGGGGTTTCCTCGATATCCACGCACACGGAACACGCGAAATACTCGGCGTGCCCGTACTTATGCAAATACTGTCTAAAGCAGCCATGGACAGATAGGATCTGCGTCAAGCAAAAGGTAATTTCTCCGTTTCGCTGACCAACCTATCCGGATATCTCGCATATATCGACCTTTGGTGGAGTTATTCCATTTCCTCTGCCAATTGACCATTGATGCGGCTAGTGGTCCATATACCACGAGGACAGTTTGAGGGGTGGGCTTGTATGGGTAATGTCCACGATCCATACATTCTATTGAAAAACTATATGAATGATTGTCCACGCAGGGGGAATTGGAATTGCCTGAAATTGGAAATCCAGTCCACGTGGTGGATAGCCCCTTACGGATATCTCCCGTGCCTGAGCGTAATTTCGAGCTTGCCAAGGTAACTTTCGTTTGCTCCCCCTTGCTGAGCTATTCCACATCATGCGGAATAATGCCAATATAGCCGAAGAGGCTTTCTTGCAGGCATGATCGATGTGGCGATAAAGGACAGTTTGTCGTCGATCATAACCCCTAAGCAGCTCAGAGGCCGCTTCGAGGTGCTGTGACCTTGCCCTTTGCTCCGATTTTCTGTTGACCACAGTGATCTCCGTTTTGTGATGGGCTAACCTTAGCCTCTTGGAACGTATCCAACCCTCGATAATATCGATGGAGTGCGTGGTCATTAACTCCACCTCTTCTATCCATAGACTTCTAAGGTGATATCGTCCGCAAAACCAACTATCTTTACCCCGTTAGGGAACTTCAACCTCAACACTTCTTCATACATCGTGTTCCATAGCACAGAGCCCGGGATTGAACATTCCGAAACTCCTGCGGTGATTTGAACACGTTCCTGACCCGCTGCAGTGCTGTATACCAGTACCCGATTCTGGAAGTAGTTGCCCAGAATCCTGTACAGATTCCCTGTGTTGGTTGTCCTAGTTTGCGTAAACGTGCTAAGGGCTTCAAAAGTTTACCGTTTGAATCTTTCGTTCCCTCTTTGTTTACAAAATCCGCTACGTCGTTTTCAATAAGATAATGAACTCTTAATTATAATTTATTGTAATTTATAACTATTTGCTTTGGAGAATTGCTTGATAAACGCATTTCTCTGTTACTTGCGTTTTCCACACACACTTTTCTCCCCTCCAATCGTACATATGGATGCTTGAGGTTTTGATAAGAATGGCTTAATTTTACATTTCACTAACAACACTGTTTTTTGCGCAAAAATTCGAAAAATTATTAGCACCCTACCCAAATTGTGAAATTGCCAAAATCATTCAGCTTTATTACGTTTTATTAAAGTTTTATGAAAGCCACTAGAAATCTATTTGGTTTTATTATGGCAGTAAGAGGTGCCAATCGATTTTGTACTTTAGTCAGGTTCATAAGAACCTACACTGCTTCTTTACAACGATCTGAGAGCCTTGTCTTCTAAAGTTCCTTTCACACCGATCAAAGGTTTTATTTTGAGTTTATGAACTCGTAAAATACTGTTTGGAATGCCGTTTTAGGACTCATTCAAATTATGCTATTATGGTCAGTTGAAAAAAACATTTTAAAACCATTTTACCTCCAGTAAGTGCATTAAACAGCAAATTGGCATTGAGGAAAGTCACCCAATGACCAAATAGTTTGATAGTAGTCATTGCGAAGACAAATTGGTTTTTTGGCAAAACTGTGCCTTTTTCGAATCGTCATATTGAAATATATGAAATCATTGATATGTGGAACTGTAGAACATAGACCAATTTTGGCATTCTTTTAGAAAACCTTAAAAATCGCATAATCTCCGAGGCGCATTTATTTTCAGCACTACATTTAAATGCGCATATGATTAAAATCATGATACGCAGTAAAAACCCCAATTTGGTTTGGATATTTTGCTATCAGACCAAATTTCTCGCAACACTAGAACTGTTTTCTTAGATATTATCTATTGTTAAATGAATCAGAAGAGCAGATAATCGAACAAAGCAGAACAACAAAAACCACGATATCACCGTGAAGTTTGACAGTTATGGCCATTTGGCCCTATGCTGGTTTTGATGACAGTCAATAGGTTTTATGAAGGTTCTCATGTGGTCATAACATCTTTCAGTAGAACATTTTCAAAATCTGTATGGTCTTGTAAAGGTTTTATTAATTTGTTTTCACAACCGTCTAAAGAGTGGGCCAGTATGTACACATTTCGGCTTTAAAGATGCATAGAGGAGGAGTTGGTGGACAAGATAGCTCGGTATCTATTTTTTTCGTAGAAGGTGTGTGCACTCTCAATCTGAATAAGCCGCTAGGTACATAGAGAGTATGCGTTCTGTTGTTAGTTGAAAAGTTTTGATGTAATTATATGGCACGGTTTCAGTGAAAAACTGATCGGACGCCTGCGGAGTTGGGTACAGGCAACTCGTGAGGTAGTAAGTGCTCTCAAGGACATGGAGCAAGACAGGTAATTGTTACCCATTGTATTTATATTAATAAAATCTATTTTTAATAGTTTTGCGTCGACCATCAGTTTAATTGGTTGAATCGTCTGTGTCGACACATCGCTCCCCAATATTTTGTTATCGGGTGTAGCGTTTTGTCTATTGTTTCGGTTGCCTTTTGTTCGTTGCGCGTGTGATCGAGAGAGCATGAAAAGTCGTGGTTCGCCGTGTAAGATGGGTCGGTGGTGAATACATAGTTAATTGTGAACCAAATTATTCGTTCGTCATGCTCGTCGAGCCACCCTATCTTGGAACACTGTCCCAATTTTTAAGTGACTACAGCGGCATCTGTACTGTTTGTGTAGATCGGCTCAAGTTGGCTCTCAGGCGTTGAGATGAATTGACTTGTTTTCCTAATGAAATACCACTATCACACTCTGTGAGTGGCCCCAATAGCATCCTTACTGTTGGTTTAAACCAGTCAAAATCGGCTTTTTAGCATTATTAAAAACCACTTTGTTTTCCCAATGAAAAACCACAATCACACTTTGTGAGTGGCCCCAATAGCATCCTTACTGTTACTGGTTTGAATCGGTTCAAATCGGATATCGGTACTAATTCTAATCTGTTGGTTATCTGTGTAATAACAGCTGATCTGGCAATAACGGAGTAGCAACGTCGGGCTCATGCTCATGCTCAATCATGCTCATGCTCATAGAGGAGGAGTTGGTGGACAAATTAGTTTTGAATGTAGTTTTATCAACAAAGCCGGGAGGAGTGCTGTACGGCTAGATTAAAACTAAAATTGTTACTTGGGCAGTTCCGTTTTGCGATAAATTCTAACGATGAGATTGTTGGGGTTTGTCAACTCGACAAAGGTAACATCCATTCAGTACGTCACGAATTTAGGGGTGATTATGAAGGTTTATGTTACCTGACATAACCTGTATCGATCGATTTTTTTTTTATGATGTCCATTTCAAATACGTGACTATGGCGGGAGAGGGTGTGAGAATCACCATATTTTGCGTTACGTACTAAATGAACGTTCACTAATCAGATATAGCATTTTGTGACAGAAAACTGGTTGCGTATATTCAATACCAGCTGTCCTAGATTTAACTCTACCAGTATGGTGGTTCCTTGTATGCGCCATCTTGGCATAACACAGAAATCAGGTAATAACTCAAATTGAATTTAAAAGACTAACCTCAAGAGTGCTTGAATACAAAATTATCGTCATCATGGCTGATTTGCATCGCCACTTCGAATGTTCGAAGGCACAAACCTAAGAAACTACAACGCTTTCACAAGCCAAGCTTTAATAGGACTCTTACTGCACTGCTGCTATGTGATTTGGCATGTGGCGATGCAAATCCGCCATGATGGCGGAAGATTTTGTATCCCGGTAACTTTCCCTTTAATCCTGTGAAACCATAAGACAACACATACCTGAAACAATACTCTGACATAGTTCAACTTAGGTGAATACAGTGTAACGAGGAAGAGCGACATCAGCAGGTACTCCCTAACATCGATTACGTCCATGCTGCGTTCAGGCTAAAATGAAAAACCAAAAGACAATTATCAGCCGAATATGCCCCGTTCCAGCATCCTGTACACACCTTAACAAATATTCGGAAGAGCTTTTTCGTCGACTCGTTATCGACTGCAACGTTCAACCGTCTGGAAAACTCCTCTATCGTCAGGTAACTATTATCGTCTGTAAATTTGGTATCGCCTGTCACTATCTGCTCTTCGACATTAAGCTTATTTAATCTGAAATGTAAACTGTTCTAAGCACCGCGCCATTTCAACAGTGTCTAAAGAATCTACCCTAGTTCCTTCCTCAGTTTCTCGATATCGGCACTAAATGCTGCATATGGCATGTTGATATTCTTAACAAACGTCATCAGCTTGCAATCGTCGAACGTGTAGTCGGAAATGGGAATGCCCAACTCTCGGGCCATCAGATTCCGTACGTTCCTAGCATACAGTTTGGGATCTTTCTTTTCCTCTTCGCTGGGGTGATAAACGGGCATGAATTCAATCTCGCAGAATGTGTGGAATTGCGTTAGCGTTCGCCACAACAGTTGGAGCCTGTGGGTAAAATGAAAAAAAAGCCAGTCAAAAATCCCAACAAGAAACCTGTGAAGAGTTCTTCTTACGCGTCCGGTCCTTCCCATGTCCATGTTACGGTGTCAATCTTGTTCGGGTACCGCACCAGTACCGGTTGAATGGGAACGCCCGGGTAGAACGCACCCGGTTTGAACTGAATCAGTGACGTTCGATTGGTACAGGTTCCCTCGGGGAAGATCAGGATCTGTGGCCAATCTTCCTTGGAGTTGGCACGCTCGATGATCTCTTTGATGGTTGTCTGCCGCGAATTTGGATCCTCACGGCACACATAGATGGGCTGCGCGTAGTCGATTAGTTCTGGGAAGTGTGGGGTTTCAGGTTTTTTTTTTTGGTAAGAAGAACGAGGTGGATGGATTAGAATTCATTTGGTTATAGTTCAGTGGAGTCATTAACCTCAACTTAGTTCGAAAATGGGCTGCCTTGATTCTGTTCAGATCGAAAATCGCAAGAATAGCCAATTGGATTCCACATAAAGAAAATAATCGACGATCGGCGATTTTAAGACTTAATACTTATTCACAAGTAAGTTGAGGTTAGGCGAGACCACTGGTTTGGATTAAATGTAAACAATAATAATGCAAGAACCTAGGGGGCAATTTTAGCGGTAATCATTTAGGAAGTACTTCACGTGCTTTGGGGAAAAGAAGCATGGAATGACAATTGATGGCAGCTTTTCTTTCATATTCAGTGTAGACTGAAACAATTTCACTCTACCGATTGAAGCAGAACATTTTAAACCCGGGTGACTATTATAGAGATTTGAATACAGTAAATTCTTAAAAAAAATTAAATGTGTTTACGCATATTTGTAGCTATTAATTGTTTGAAATAAGTGGGCTATTAAGTCTATTTTTGTTTTATATGACATTTGTAATTTGTAACATGGCGTTCTACTGTTGATTCTACAGGGGCAGTAATACAAGCACTCATGCTTATTTTCGCACCGTGTGAGTCGAGTTAGATCTATTTGGAATTGTCAAATCGAATGATGTGATTGTCCATTTGGTTTGCTCGTAGAGTCATCACACCCTTAATGACAATTTCCACAATTTCGGCTCTATCTTGAATTGTCATTTCACTCAATTCGACGAGTTTCTCAACTCACATGACGCGCAGAATAAGGCTGACTGACTACACAACTGTAAATTGTCCTAGTCCACTTTTCCAGGGGCAAACAAGGAAATTAATGGATTTTAACCCTTTCAGACGTAAATGCAAATTTCCAAGCGTTATTATACAAACAATTTGGTGTATTCTGATGGATTTGGGGCTCAATAAAAAATTGAAAAAAGTAGCAGATATTTTTTTGAGATATGCTAGCTCGTCCAAATTGTTCTGGAGTTCAGAACTTAAGATCTATAGTTGTAACATTAGCTTTATCCGCTTTACAAAGGTACGGTTTTTGTACAATCATATTCAATGAATGTCTTAGAAGACCAAAAGACATTATGAGATACCCTAGCAGCACACTTGTTGCAAACCAGTAAAGGTTACTTCAATGTGACTAAATTAGGTAAAAATCAAGTTGCTGCAACTAATTATGATATTTTGGTGTTGCTTGGATAATCTTAGGATATTCTATGTCATCCAGAATTGTCCTGGGGTTTAAAGCGGACTTCAGGCAGCTTCCTATGCTACTGTTCTTCACCGCCCAGCATAAGTTTGATGATGGAGGAAGCAAGGAAGCAGAAACTGAGCGGCACATTTGAAAATTAAAAATAGATCGCAGCTTCCACAAGTTTCCGATCCCAACTGCTGAACTCAAAGGCAGTTGCGGTGACCTAAAACACCCCAATATATCTCATTATATCTGATGACCTTCCAGAAGACTCACTTAGTTTGGTCGAATACATGTTTATACATTGTTTAGTCCAGAAAGCTACAGTTACAGCTTTAGATTTTAAGTGTTGGACTCCAGAATAGTGCGGATAAACTAGAACATCTGAAGATTATCTCATAATATCTGCTGTTCTTCCAAGATATACAACGAACATGTTTCAATACAAATTGTACCTTTAGTTAGAACACTTTTGTTATAACTGAACGTCTTATGTTTTGATCTCAAGAATAATTATGACTTGTTATATTAATTTATAATTTTTGTTGATCTTTAAGAATATTAATTGAATATATGTGAGTATTTATGTGAGTTTGGATGACCTAGATTATGCCAGTTTATATGTTTTTTTACGTTCAAAAATACTCACTGAATATGGTTGCATGGCGTATCTTTGTATAGCCCAATAAGCTATAGCTAATACTGTAGATCCCAAGATTATCTTCTTATGTATTTTTACGTTCAAAAATATTCACTGAATACACTTAGATACGTGACGTTATTTTGTATGGCAAAAAAGCTACAGTTACTACCATAGATTTCAAGATCCAAACTCCAGGACAGTTTGGATTACCTACAGGATCGCAAGGTTATAAAAAATGACTTATAGGCATAAAAGTCCCACTACGACTTTTTTTTAAAGAGATCTTAGAAAAAAATATGATTTAAGTTTAAAACATTCTTTGTAGGAACAACTCGACACTCAGCATTGATAAGGAGTTTGTATGCAAACTTAAACAATGACTTTGACATGAAAACATTGACATTAAATTGTCTATATAATCCACCATTTTCATTTGATAGAACTGTGTTTCTAACGATGATATGGTGATAAAAAATAATCAGAATCATGGTAGTAGCATAAACAATAATGCACATGGCTTGTCTACTTGAAAACGTAAATTCTATCGCGATCCATCATGCAGTGCGACTGATATGCATAGAATTTTCTTCTACAAGGCAAGATTCTACGCATGTCGTCCCATTGAATATTTTACCTCGTATTTTACATACAAAACTAATCCTATTGTTTGTAATACCACAGAATCCATCGAAACTCAGCAACATCTTCAAAGGCCAATCATAAATGTGTGTGTTTTTCCACGAATATTACCAGCACTACACAATAGTGTAAATGCTTAAACGCTTTTTTCTCAACTACAGCTTTTGCAACATGGGACAGTTATGCTTAGAACGGCAGTATAACATTCCAAAATTGTCACATTATGTCTGTTGACCGTCCACACTATGCAATGAATATTGTTAAACACATATTGTCCCTTTGCAAACTCCTAAAATCTACTGTAGATTTAATGTTCTGAAATCATGGACAGTTTGGATGACCTAGATCATCCCAGTTTATATGTTTTTTTTTCGTTCAAAAATACTTCAAAAAATATGGTTGAATACTTAGCGTATCTTTGGAAGCCCAAAAAGCTATAGTTACTACTATAGATCTTAAGTTCTGAACTCAAGGACAGTTTGGATGACCTAGAACCTGATCTTCCAAAGTGTTATTCAATAGGTTTGAATATATATCATAACCGTATATAGCCGTAAAATCTACTGTTACAACTGTAAGTCTGAAGTTCTGAACTCAAGTACATTTTGGATAAATTAGAACATCCCAGAAAGATACAAAAATGTTTTATGTTCATCAACGAGAATTACATAAAACGTATGCCTATGTACCATATGAATATAGATTTTCGGAAAAACTGACGCGGTTGGTCAAAGTAGTAATGGATCGAGTGATGTATGTCGCCCGAGTCTCAGGGACATCCTCCAGCCCCTTCGAATCTCGGAGAGGATTACGGCAAGGTGATGGATTGTCATGTTTGTTGTTTAACATTGCATTGGAGGGTGTAATTCGAAGAGCTGGGATAGACACGAGTGGCACGCTCTCAGGAAGTCTGTCCAACTATTTGGCTACGCCGACGACGTTGATATCGTAGCACGTTATTTTGAGACGATGGCGGAAACGTGCAACAGACTTAAGGCTGAAGCTGGTAGGATTGGGCTTGTGATTAATGCGTTGAGAACAAAATACATGAAGGGAAGATGCTCACGAGAAGACAATGTTAGCCTCCTAGCACGAGTTCAGATCGACGGTGATGAAATCGAGGTAGTAGACGAATTCAAGTATCTGGGCTCATTGATGACCGCCGATAACCACACCAGCAGAGAAATACAAAGGCGCATTACGGCTGGCAATTGTGCCTACTTTGGACTCCGAAGGACGGTAAGATAGAAGAAAGTTCGCCGAACTACAAAGTTGATCATCTACAAGACATTAATTAGACCGGTAGTTCTCTACGGCCACGAAACATGGACATTGCAAGTGGAGGACCAACGCGCCCTTGGAATCATTGAACGGAAGGTGCTACGTACCATCTACGATGGAGTGCAGACGGAAGACGGAACGTGGAGGAGGCGAATTACCAAGAATTGCACCAGTTGCTGGGAGAAATTCCCATCGTACACATCGCTAAAATCGGTCGACTGCGATGGGCTGGGTGTGTCGTAAGAATGTCGGACGACAGTCCTGTTAAAATGGTTTTCGAAAACGAACCGACGAGTACAAGAAGAAGGTGGATCGATCAAGTAGAAGGCGACCTGCGGACTCTCCGCAGACAGCGAGGCTGACGATTTACAGCCAAGGACCGATTACAATGGACACAACTTCTGTGTACAGCAGAGGCTACACCGACCTTGGTATGATTGGTAAGGTAAGTAACACTATGTATCATATTTTAAAACAACGCTCTACACTATTGATAAGGCATTCATTTTTGGTTTCTGAACTACTTCGTATTCCGGATGTTCTAGGTCGTCAATTAGGCCTTAAACCTATATTTATTTTTATATTTTTCCCAGATAGAAGAATTGTTGTAGGATAAATTCACCGAAGACAGAGGACACTTTTATTCAGTCTGTGATTTTTTACAGCCATTTTCCTTTTGGGGTCATTCATGAACCCTTAGGCCCGAAGGGATTATAGAACGAATATTTTTGCAACCATAACACTTTTGGAAGCAGAACAAAAATAATGTTTTGCCCAAAAAAGGGCCTAGCTCCTGAGGTTTTTTTTTAAGTATCGTTCAGGCTTGGGCAGTATCCTTCAGGAAAATTTCAGCGGTCGGAACAAAAATGGCTGCCAATCTAAACGTTTAGAAATAGTCCATGCGCAACATTCTGACACAAGATCTGGGATTCCAAGCATTGAAAAAACGAAAATTTCATGGAGCTTCCAAACCTTCAAAGCAGAAAAGGCTCGAAAGAGTGGGTCTTATTTTACCGCGGTATGCTGGGGAAAAGTTTCTCATTTCCGACGAAAATTTAATTGTCCTGCAGAAGTCTACTTAGATCAGAGATGCCTATAAGCAGAAACAATCGGCTTCCGTTCGAGATGTGGCGAAAAAGATAGGGACCTTGACGTCTAACGTGATGCATGTCAAAGACTCAAGACATACCGGAAGCAGAAGGAACCCAAAGAAACTCAAATCAGGCCGCGTCTGTGAAACCGAGAGCCCGGAAGCTATATGATACAATTTATTGTAGAAATTCTGGGTTGTAAAATCACGTACGATGAATCGAAATTGGATTATAAAACCCTTCCCGGGCCACAATACTTCACTGTACGCAAGGACAGGGATAATGAACACCCAGAATAATGGCAAGTGTTTATTACCGATGATCAGCAGCATGATGGTCCAGTCATATTTTGGCCTAATTTGACATCATGTCTTTACGCCAGGGACACATTAGGGCGGTACAAAAGCTGTTTGACATTGAAAGACTTGAATCCGCCAAATTGCCAAGAGGCAAGGATAATCGAGACTTTCTCGGCTTTGGCCAAAGCAAAGCAACGTAAATTCGTAAGACCAGCGGATGATATCGGAAAGTTTTAAAAAATGCGACAAAAGTAGTGAAAATGGTTCAGAAGCGTATGTGTTATGTTCAAGGAAAAGTGAGATGTACCGGTTATAATTAAAGATTTTGGTTGAAGAAAAGTAAAAGATTATGTAAAACACCCGTGCTGATATAATTGGCCAAATGAAGTGATTGGAATCTAAAAAACAACATATTTTTAATGTCTTGCAAGTGTGCTTATAATTTCTGAAACAGTCAATAATCATAAAATTCATGCCTCAATGATAATTTTGAGTTCATAAAAATTAAAATTCGGTAAAAAAAACATGACGGCGATATCGAAGGATCCAATCCGAATCCAAATCCTTGCCTATCCTGCATGGGGTAGTATGACAAAGGGTTATGTGCCTGATCGGATACTACCGTTCAAATGCCCTCCGCTCGTTTTCAAACTTGTATCTTTCAATTTCAAAGCCTGCCGTTGCCCTTTACGGAACTATCAATACACTTTCTCTTCATGCCTGTTTGTTTTAGCAATAAAATTACTGTCCACTCCTAGCGCTTCGCATGGAGATGAGAACTTATCTGCTTCTGCAAACTTCATCGATGAAACTTATGTTTTGGAAGGCTTCAAGCAGCATCCGGAATGTCTTATTATACTGTCATGCAACGGAACGGCGTAGAGAAGCATTTTAAGACGAAGAAAAAGGCCAAGTTCCCCAAAAAATATTTGGTTTGGCAGGTAATATGCAGCTGTAATTGAGCAAGCCAAAGCATCATCAATACCGAAACGGCAAACAAGGAAATATACCGTGAAGAATGCCTAAAGAAGCGATTGTTGGCATTTCTACGCAGCCATGACTCTCCCTTGCTATTCTGGTCTGATTTGGCATCTTGTCACTACGCCAAAGATATTTTGGAATGGTATAAAACGAATAGAGTCCATGTTGTATCTAAAAATGCGAATCCATCGAGCGGTATTGGGCTCTCGTGAAGAGAGAACTGTCTCAATAACAAGCTACACACTTAGAAATTATGAATTTTACACGAGACCTAATCCATGTTTGTAAATAGTCGGGGAACGTTATACTTGGGGAACGTAAAGAAAGATTTCGTGTGAAATTATGTCTCTTGAAACTGACACATACGCAATTTGACAAAATATGTGTTCGGTTGATTTATTTTCTCATCTCTTTCAACACATTCTTATGCGCTAAAGCACGCTTGCATGTGTCGGTCTCAGGGACAGAAATTTACACGAGATTTTGGTAGTGTGTACAACTATAGAAAAATTTAGAAAATTTCGGACAAAAGTAACTTAATCGGTTATAGAGATCTGCACAGACCCGAATGGCTGGAGTAAACTCATAAGTTCATAGTTTCTTCATGTAGTCTAATTAAGTAACTGTAATTAGTTTTCAGATGATTAATAATACACAGTTAAATTAATAAAAAATGCATCTTGGATTAAACTAACAGCAAATATGTTTTATTCCAAATTTAGTCTGTCCAGATTTTGTCGCGAACAAGCCTTAGAAAGCTGAATTCGTCGGAATTGGTGTACACTCTAAAAAATCGACACGTTGTTTTACGTGAAATTTCACGTAACATCCACCTGAACACGTAACCAAATCTTGTTCAGTAAAATCAGGTTAATATTACGTGCTAGTGAATTGTACGTGAAAAATCACGTTACATTTTTGTGATTTTCACGTAGAATATGAATTTACGTAGATCTTACATGAATTCCACGTGTTTATTACTGGTTTTCGTAGTGGACAAAAATTACGTGCGTTTCACGTGGAAAAAAACGTGTCGATTTTGAGTGTTGACTCTTTGTTTTCTGTTCCGCTATAATAGGTGGTCCAATTTTTTTTTAAACCTATTAATCAAAAAAAATATAACTTCTTAACCGATGGATCGATTTTTACGGTTGACTCTTCAAATGATGGTTTTTTTTAACTTCACAAAATTAACAAAAAAAAAATTTCGAACGTATTTAGAAGAATGATTGAAATTGGAAAACTAGGAAAATTTGAATTAATACTTCACTTGATCACTTTTTAAAACATAAATAATAATAAATTGAAACAACTTTTCAAACTATTTTTAGTAAACGCGAGCGGATTCCTTTAAATTACAGTAGAAAAAGCTTATCCTTTGACAGATAGGCCGATTTTGTCTACGAAATACAGAATTCATCAGACTTCATCCTGTAAGTCGCAGACGAAATAGGACTATCTGTCATGTATAAGCTTTCTCTACTGAAATATAAAGGAATTTGCTCTCGTTCACTAGCCATAGTTTGAAAAATCAATGATCAGTGAAATGTTAATTTAAATTTTGCTAGTTTTCCGATCTGAATGAGATGTTTCTTTTGAAAGAACTGCATATATTTTCAAGGTTATTAAACCTTCGCCTTACACAGACAAAAGAAACATTGAATGTTCTGCGTTATCTAATGCACATACAAGGAATGCTAGATTTGGCAGAGAATAATAGGATAAGTCATGTAAGCTTAAGCCAGATTCCGCCTGAATCTAGCCTGTTGTATGAAAGATTTAAAACAAGTTCGTTGTTTACGCCTCCTTTGTGTTGAAATTAATGGAGCATAATCATTCCCGGTTGCTCTTGTGATTGTTGAACTATTATTCCCAAACGTAATTTATTATTATTTTAAACTGTTTTAAGATGATACCTCGTTTGGCATAAAGACTTTTGGCATACGGACGTTTGGCCGATTTTTTAATTGATCAGTAAAACTCCAAAGAACTGCTCATTTTTTAAAGAAGGAACAATCTAACAAAAGAGTAATAAACCGAACAAACGCTGGCTTCGGAAGTTTGCTTTCGGTTTCAGGAATAAGTATCGTCATTAAAGGCCCCTTTTTTTTGCAAAAGAAGGTATCTTTCAAAAAAACTGCCTATTTCTTCAATATTATTAAACATAATGACATATTCCGTATAGCTTTTTTACATAATACATTTTCCCACCTAAAATCAGGAGTTAAAATTTTTGTCAATACATATTCGTACTTCTCATGTATATGGCCAAATGGCCGAATAAAATTTTTTGCCTTTTTGAACACAAAAATTTTGGTTTTCAGTGAATCGATATAGTTTTTTTTATTATTATTTATTTTCGGTCGGCCTATTTCCTCACATGGTGACAATCACCGACGCCAGGGAGACGACTCCACCACCTGGACCCTACCTAAAGACTCATGACTATGAACCGGGACCAACGGCTTTACTTCCCTTCCGAAGGAAGACGTGACCAAGATTTTTTCGCCTCAGAAAAACCACCGACGTAATCGATATAGTTGAAACTTAAACATAATGCTTCGCAAATACTCAAATAAATTGATAAACTATATGTGTAATAATTCTAGAATATTTCATTATATCGGGATGCTACCTAATGTGTTCGAGAATATTTTTATGTTTGGATTCTTATTTCCGTTGTTTAGATCTAAAGGTTTTGAGAATATTTTTATTCTTAGTTCCTTTTCTTAGCAATACATATATGCTTAGACAATTTTCTGCCAAACGTCCATTCGGCCAAATATTTGGCCATACGTCCATCCAGCCATACGTCCATTCGGCCAAACGTCCATTTGGCCAAACATCCATTCAGCCAAACATCGATTCAGCCAAACATCCATTCAGCCAAACATCCATATGCCACAGATCCATATTACAAACGCCCCACCCGCTGCACAGTGGAAAAAAACGGACCCAAATTCCCACAGATGAGACGCCGCTGGATTTGCTGCTTGAAATATATCATTTCTTATGGGAAATTTGCCAAAAATTTTAATGGTACTGGTTTCATTCTGCGCCGGGCCCAGGAAATGGTCCTTTACCATATTTACCCCTAAAAATGTGTCTTTTTGAGTTGGCACCCATATAACTAAAAACGCCGCTGAAGTTTTTGTCCGCATAGCAGCATATTTCATATTAAAAACTCTGGGAAATCGAATGGTGTAAGTTTCATTCAGTTCCGAGCTCGGAAAGTGGCCTATTTTGCCCAATTTCCCCTTTAGTTTGCGGTTTTCTTGCTCATATCTTTTCAGCTACAATCGCTGCCAAAGTTTTTGGCTGCACAGAGCCTATCTTACGTGAAAATCGAATTGGTGTTGGTTTCTTTCAGGTACAGAATCGGGAAACTGTCCATTTTTCTCCATTCAACCCCATCTTTGTGTGTTTTTAAGTTTTTATTCATATATCTACAATCGCCGCTAATTTTTTCAGAGTTTTTCACGTACGATATGGTCCTTTTCATGTAGAAAATTGCAGCTCTTTGCAGCCAAAAACTTTGGCAGCGATTGTAGCTGAAAGGGTACGACCAAGAAAACCGCAAATTAAAGGGGAAATTGGGCAAAATAGGCGATTCCCCAGTTTTTAATATGAAATATGCTTCTATACGGGCAAAAACTTCAGCTTTTAGTTATATGGGTGCCAACTCAAAAAGACACATTTTTAGGGGTAAATGGGGTAAAATAAACCATTTCCTGGTCCCGGCGCAGAATGAAACCAGCACCATTATTTTTTTTTTTTTGCCAAATTTCGCATAAGAAATGATATATTTCAAGCGGCGTCTCATCTATGGGTCCGTTTTTTACCACTGTGCGCTATTTGAAACATTTTCTTTAGAAATCAAACGTCATTTTGACTGAAATCGCATTATTTGTGTCTACCAACGTCATGACTGTATTTTGACAAAATAGTGCCTAATGGGAAAAACGAAACTTTTTAGCAAAACCAAAGGGTGCCCTACTATAAAACATCCGGCGAAACTACAGGAACCATTCGGCATTCAGTTACACACGTACGCACACTTACTTCCCAAATTGGCATCCGCGTTCCGTACCAACGGGCTTGTCAGTCCGGTCAGATAGATGATGACAGCGTCCAGAAAAGAACTGTGCGGCGAAACAACCAGGACTGGGGCTTCCGTACGGGTGGCCTTCCGTCCGCGAATCGCAATGCCGAGACCGGCGAACGAGTACATTGCAATCGCACACTGGCTCAGTAGTTGTTTCATTCGTCTGTTTTCGCGTTCAGGTCGTCCAGGTCCAGGTTGGATGGTGGGTTGGTCCAAGATGAAGTATGGCGTGTTTGGGGTTATTTTGAAATTTATCATGGTGCATGATGGAATTGCGAGGTTAATTTCGATTTCGGAAGGATGGAAAATTAGAAAGAAAGAAAAAGAATAAGAACAGTGGCCATGATTAAGCAGACAATGGTATTCTTGGAGATAGATTTGGTTCAGAAGAAAGGGGGGGCATTCAAATGTGGGTAAAGTTTGTTGGGAAGGAACGGTAGAAATGGTTTTTTTTTATCTCAAATAACGACTTTTAACACAAATAAAAATGAAAGCAATTGATACAGTGCAAGAATGTTTTACAACAGAAGAAAAATTTGCAACCGACCGGAGAATGCCAATATGAGAAAAGAAGGACTTGCAAATCAGCAGTATCCACAAACACACATATATATGCAAATGATTTGTAGAGGAAGCCGTGAATAGAAGATAATCTTTTGTAGTGAGGACAACAAGACTTGAACTTGTACAATCGATGAGAATGGAAAAGTAGGGGAAGTGAAATTGCAATAAATCACGATGAGTGACAGAATGTTAGTGGGACTATGCATATCTATTTGCGCGCTTTGTATGCAATGGAAAGTGTATGCTCGTTTGTCTGCAATGTTCTCGTTCTAAATGGTTTCAAAATGAGGTGTTTGGGAAGTCATTTCAAAATTGGGGAATTGTTCCTTCCCAATCAGTAATGAGGTCGTTCACAAATTATGAAAGATAATAAAAGTCAATAAATTATGTCGTTCTTTTAGTGCAAAGTAGTAGTTTTAGTCATCTCCGTCACAGTTTTAGTGTTCATGCACCGTTACTTGTCCACCAATCAAAACTTGAGTCAGTTACCAACAGGTCGTCCTTAAACGAGTATCAAAATAAATAAACAAAAAATAACACAACATAATAGCTTTACCTCGTAGATTAGTCACACTGGCGATCGTTGGTTATAATTTATATATACAAGGAAATCATTCCGAATGGATAACCTTCAATCGCTTTACCTAAATATATACAATGGTAAGTATCATATTCCTATGAATAATACCTATAATTCCAACTTGACACGTTCAATTTCATCCTAAAATGACCTAAAATTGCCCACCGTTCATTCTGTAATATATGCTCCACCTAAGAGCTAACGCTACCAAAAGCGCCTAGCGCAGCAACCTACTTCCAAAGAATGGGAGCGAAGCGGTTTCGTACTTGGCCACCACTGCCGACGGCCCGAACAGGACCACGCAGATCGAATCGTAGAAAGCGGTATGTGGCGCCACGCAGATCACCGGAGCCTCCTTCGGCGATGCCCGTTCGCCCTTCGTCCGGATGAGGTTGAACGAACCGAACAGGAACAGTGCTCGCATCACTACCGCGGTTACGTGGCGCAGCTCTCTAGAATGGGTTGGATAGATAGCGATAACATGGCACAACATTAGGGGAGACTGGTGCAGCTGGGTTTTGGTAATTGGTTATGAGCGACTTAATCCTAATCGAATGATCTGCATGTTTTGTGAATTGCTTATTTTGCGTACACCTCAAATTTTGTTTCATGTCTCTAAAGTAGTATGGTGTATTGTAATCTATATGAGCTATTCTGGAAAATGTAGATGTCAGAAAGGGATGAAATAAGCTGATCTAATCCAAAGCCAAGTCTACGGACAATCGAACTAAAGAAATCTGAAGTTTACTTGATTCACTATAACTAAAACAGTCCAAGCAGTTTTAAAACAGATTTATTAAAAAGAGGCGTTCTAGTCAAATACTGAAACTTCAAACAGAGTATGACAATCAAAATAATACATATATTTCTGACACGCATGGAACCAGAAACCTAGATTTCAGAATATCATATTTACATTAGATAAATTGAAAGTTTTTTTTTTTTTTTGATAGAAAACAAATTACGTCTTCAAAAGTCCTCGCTTGTAATCTATAGTCAAGTCTATCAAAAATCTATCTCACAATTTTTGAATTCGAGAAGGTTTCAATACCGGTGTGTTGGGCGAAAATGAGAACATCTTCAAAAATTGTCCACTTAATCTCAATACTGCTTGGATATCACTGTTTCAAAATCATTAAGATACAAAGCAAACTTAACATAAACAAGCTTACTTACACGTACACGGTATTTGGAGGTTGACTGTGACATTGTGAATACTTGTAGCGTTTATATAAACATGTTGGATTTTTATGCAATACTTGTAGACAACAAGCTCTGAATTATCGGCTCCGTAAAGCTAACCTAACGCGATTGAGCCTCCCATCTAAATCAACTAGTGAAAAAAAGACAACAATCTCAGCAAAACATTCATAATTTCAAACTTTGAACTGTCGAGGTTAGTTGCAAATAACCACGCTTTATTCTCAGAGTAATTCCTTAAATATTTATAATTCCCGATGCATAAACAAATATAAAAAAAATATTTGTAGAGCAACAGATCTATTTGCTATATTAAACGATTACTGATTTCGACTGCACACAAAAAAAATATTTTGAACTCAAATAGAACGAAATTACTCTAAATTTCACAATTAGTTGAATCAGTGCATGTCAGCATGTTCAACCTGGTGATTGAACAAGTAGTCAGTCGTTTCGTTAAAGTTTTAGATCGGCTTATGAATAATAAAAAAATCTAAAACATGCCAAAACAAATAGGAATGATAACAAAGTAGTGGGTAATCGAATTTGCTCGAACAATAGTACTTTCGATAATCGGAATGATCTCACCAAGTAATTATGTTTTATTTAACTACTCCACTTAACATATGCCGTTTTGGAAATTTGTAGCTTTGTTATGCTGTGGTCGCATCAGTTTTAGAAAAGACGCATCAAATACGAATTAAAATAAGATTTATAGTAAAAGAAACCATCTGCGTTAATACACATGTTTTTAGATCTCAAGGACGTTGTGAACCATACTTGGGATTTGTCGTGAGATTTTTAAATTAAATGAGTAAATTCACTGTGCTTAGCCTTCCGAAGAATGAATTAATTGAACATGTAGAACTTATGATCACGAGATGCCTCTGCCTAAGTAACTTTGACCAAACCTTCCAGCTCAATTTGGTTTTATTAAAGTTTTATGAAAGCCACTAGAAATCAATTTGGTTTTATTATGTCACCAAGAGGTACCAAAAAGTATCATATTTTAGTCAAGTTTAAGAGAACCGACACAGTTTGTTTACAACCACCTTAAAACTTTGTTTTCTCAAATTCCTTTTACTCCAATCAAAGATTTTATTTTGACTATATGAAATCGTAAAATTCTGTTTTGAAATGCCGTTTTAGGACTCATTCATCTTATCTTATTATAGTCAGTTGAAAAGCACTTTAAAATCATTTAGATTTCTGTAAATGCAGCCTGGCAGGAGCGCTAAGGACGTCAGGAGGGTAGCTAAAGCTTTCAGGCGCAAACCAACGCTTCTGTCCGGGATATTGCATAGAAAAGCTAACGTTGACCAAAAGTTTAGTCCAAATGATAAAAAATCGGGCTGAACTACATAGGTACGTTCAAAGTCCAGAAAGTGCAATAATCAGCAAAATGTGGCAGCAAAATCACGGACCAGCAAGTAGGCTCAGATGTCCGTACCTGACTTATGCGGATCCGGCTCTGAACACGGTATTCCCATGAAGGAGCGTAGCAGCACTCGCGGGGTTTCCCTGCCTACACATATAACTATGGGAGCACTATAGCGACTACTCCACGTGGGTTCAGATAGCGGCTGAAGGGGGACCATAAGCTGAAGCGAGGAGGTGATCTCCGCCTAGCAGAAAGGCGGGATCTGGTGACGACTGCATCGGGAGCAGGTGCCTCCGGTAAATTCGGAGAGACCATGGATGGGTCTGGACTCATCCGCGCCATGGAAAGGAAGTGAGATACGCTTTCTAAAGTGATCGTAGTTCCTTGGCCGCTGAATGCTATCATCGAGCAATATCATCAAGAAACTCAAATAGAGCTTCGTAGATCCGTCCAGGCTGCATGCCGCAAGCCAACCAAAGTGCCAGAGAAATTGCCAGGCTAATGGCAGCGGAAAAGGCCAGAGAGCCCACCTGCAAGCACATCTACCGTTGGGGCAGGAACGTTCAAGTGTGCAAGGCAGTCGCCTGGGGAAATTGCACCCTGTGCCCCCAGGAAGTGGCTGGTGTCAGAGGCCCCCACAGGCCCAAATATATACGCGATCGTGGTTTCGGGGTAGGAGGGTCCAACCCTACGTCCTGTGTAAAGAGGGTGTAAAGACAGTGGCCCGGGCGCCAAAAAGCGCTAGACCCAGTTCATCGTGAGGAAATTCTCGGACTGACAAGAAGGGTACGAGCGACGATCTTTCAAGAGACTGGAAAAATCCCTGGACCAAGGTTCGAGAATAGGGCAATTGACCCAAAAAAGAAAATGCGAACAGAATCCTGGCACGGAAGCGGAACCACAGCGGGACTCACATCTTGAAGACCGACGAGTCTAAGTACTCTGAGGTCTTCAAAGCGATGCGCGGCGACGATAAGCTCAGGCTACAAAACACTGGCGGAACAAGCTGTGGAAGCGGAAGTGCGTGCCCTAGCCTCGATAGTGAATCTTCAGTGCACAATCCTGGACGAGGTCACTGCTGCAAAAGGGACTCGGACCTAAGAGTGCAATTTAAAATGCCTTGAAAGCGGGCATAAGTCGTGGAAGTGTAAGGGCCCGGACAAAAGCGACCTAGGCAGAAGGTGCGGAGGAAAATACAACAATGCTCGAGACAGCAAGGAGCCTCCGAAATATATGATGTGCTCTGAAAACCCAGATGATAAAGTCACGGGAGGCCCCAAGTGCCTTCAAGGTTTAGCCACGAA
Source organism: Aedes japonicus (assembly GCA_034211315.2). Taxonomy (NCBI): domain Eukaryota; kingdom Metazoa; phylum Arthropoda; class Insecta; order Diptera; family Culicidae; genus Aedes; species Aedes japonicus. The sequence continues at coordinate 122,502 of JASCZW010000674.1, read as the reverse complement.
GTTAACCACAGTGCAGGTAATCCAACTTAACCACTGTGAGGCAGTTCTGCAACTGCGGTGTCAGGCAATTCACGAGTCGGCAACGGATATCGCCCTAATATCCGATCATATGCGGCATTGTGGACGACGGGTAAGCTTCTTGTTCAGGAGGTTGCGTCTACCTCAAACGAGGACTTCGCGGTCGTAAAAGTGAATGGAGTGTTCTTCTGCAGCTGTTATGCGCCGCCAAGACAAATTCATTGCGTTTTGATTGCAGCTGTATCATACACATGCCTTGAAACATCATCAAAGCACCAGGAAGCCGTGGCTACACGAATTTTTCGTCCGAGTATTTAGAAATGGCAAAAGCAGAAGTTAAAACGAAAGGAGCCATCATTCCGGAGGTTGCCAAGAAGTATAGTCTGTGCCCTTCCCCGATCAGCTGAAACTTTAAAAAAGAAAAGATCCTGTGCTAAAAGAGGGAGAGGAGAAAAATGGCCTCTCTTGTGGATGGCATCCTGTTGGCTGCTGACAGGGGAAAGGCTTTAGATCGAACGGAAATGCGACTTGTTGTAAAACGTTTTCTCGAAAAGAAGAAACGAACCACGTTTCAAGAAAAATGTCCGTGGAGATGACTGGTGTATTCCGTTTCTGAACAGGAACACAGAGCTGAAGATCCGCTGTTTTGAGAACATCAAAATGGAACGAGTTGCTTATTCACTAGGACAAATTGGTATTTTGATAATTTAGAAATGTCTAGAAATGTCTCCTCGGACCTCATTATCATTATGGATTCTACTAAAATTAGTCCGCCAGTGATGTTTGCAGGAACAGCATCAGGAAATTTACTTCCTCCGTTCGTGGTTCATTAAAGTACGTTTATGTATGACACATGGACTGATTATGGACCTACCGGAACTATATATGCATGTTCGAATAGTGGATAGTTCGATAACTACCTTTTATGGTAGTGGCTTTTTGAAATTGTTCTAAGATATTTCAAAGATGCTGATTCTATACATGACAAAATAGCTTTTAAGTTGCACTCTGGGAATAATTTGGCAAGTCACCTTTCCATTGTGGTGATAGAACTTTTAAGAGATAACAATATTCGATTCGTGTTTCTCCCTCCGAACAGCAGTCATATTTGTCAGCCTCTAGATGTTGCGTATTTTCAGCCTGTGAAAATCAAAGAGAAGCGGAATATAAGACCAAACTCATGGGCACTGTTCCAAAGTTCATATTCCCAGGACTTCATAAGAAAGCCATTGTCAAAATGGAGAAAGCAGGAGACAACTTGCCTGCAAGCTTCAGGGCAACAGGCATTTATCCGCTGCCGAAAACGCTGACAACTCTTGGTCAGCTGCGTTTGTACATATTCTCAAAGAAGCTCGATTTGGAAATGAACCAGTGGCCCAACAACGTAGAAAGAGGATTCAAGTGGAACTTGGCCAGCCAGCTGAAGTCACACACTTGAAACAGGCACCAGTAAAAGAGGAGCCTCACACTAAACGTAAGAGAGCAATGACGGAACTTCCTGCTGCAAGCGATAAGAGACGATCAACAAAGCAGAAGGAAAACTCACGAGTCGGTATTAGCCGAAAGCAGGTTTTAAATAGCGAACTTGACATGGTCATGGTTATTAAAGCTAAAATTCAGTTACAAGCAGCAGGTTACATGGAAGAATCGAAGCGATCTCAGTCCTATGACCAGCGTTCCAGTATCCCATACCTCAACGCTGTCATAGCGACGGAAGCGTGGAAAGCTCATCCGAACAACCGTGGGTATTGACAACGGCACGACGGGGGCCGGCGACGAGGCGACGGTGACGAATGAGTAACTCATTGCGATAGCAAGGTCGCTAAAGGTGAACAAAGCGCCGGGACCGCATGGTATTCCGAACCTGGCTACAAGACGACTGTCTTGCTGCATCCCGAAATGTTCAGGGTAGTGATGCAAAAGTGTCTGGACGACGGTGTCTTCTCGGACGCCTGGAAAAATCAGACCCTTGTGTTGCTACCAAAGACAGGGAAGCCACCAGGAGATCCATTGGCATATAGACCTATATGTCTGTTGGATACAGCGGGAAAGGTGCTCGAGAGACTCAACAGACTGACAACACACACAAGGGGTATAGGCGGTCTGTCTAATAACCAGTTTGGCTTGCGTAAAGGAAAGTCGACGATGGATGCCATCTTGTCCATCACCAAGACTGCTTAGGTGGCAATGCAGCGCAAGAGGCGAGGAGTATGATACTGTGCAGAGTCACCCTTGACGTGAGAAATGCGTTCAATACCGCCAGTTGGGTGGCTATCGCCGACTCACTCCAACGCCTTCGGGTTTCTGGGTACCTGTATAAGATTCTTGAAAGTTATTTCCAGAATCGCGTACTGGTATACAACACAGAGGTAGGCTAGAAACGTATCCAGATCACCGCAGGCGTCCTACAAGGTTCGATCCTGGGTCCGGTGCTATGGAGCACGATGTACGATGAGGTACTACGGCTTGAGTTCCCGAACGGGGTGAAGATAATCGGGTTCGCGGCCGACATCACTCTGGAGATATGTGGTGAATCCATCGAAAAGGTCGTGTTAACGGCCTCGCTCTCCATTGGAATTGTGCAGAGATGGATGAGTTCCAGGCAACTGGAGCTGGCCCTGTATATGTCTGAGGTCACGGTGGTGAATAATCGAAAATCGGAGCAACATGTGACGATCAGTGCAGGTAACTGCACAATCGAATCGAAGAGGTCTTTAAAGTATCTTGGGGTCATGATCGACGATAAGCTGTCCTTTATCAGTCACGTCGATTACGCCTGCAAGAAAGCCTCTGTGGCTATATCGGCATTATCCCGCATGATGTGGAATAGCTCGGCGGTGCAAGGGAGTAAGCGTAAAGTCCTGGCCAAAGCATCACCGCCTTGATTACCAAAGGCTACGTTAGTAAGCTAGAGAGTACGCACAGGCTTATGTGCCTAAGAGTGGTTAGTGCATACTGGTACGGTATCACGCGACGTACAAATATATGCCCAGTCCTCCGCATGCAACGAGTGCGCGGGAGTTGAGGAAACCGCGAAACACGTGTTCTTAGCATGTCCTCGCTTCGACGGCGCGAGATTCGGCATTATTGCCGACTCCGAATAATTTGGTCCAGAATATGTGCCAAGACCGGGACATCTGGGACGCGGTATGCGTAGCAGTCTAGCGAAAAATAGCGAAACGACCAAAGGCAGGTCACGGGGACTACCTAACTACCAAAGCCATAAGTAGTTAGACATAGTGGGTGCTTAACAAGCACAATAGCCCCCTCCCGGAAGTAATACCGAAAGGTGGTTCCGGGGAGGGTCCAGGGTTTAAGGCACGGGTGAGTTTTAGTGGGTCGAGGAGTCGGCACCCTCATCCTCACACCTTGAGTTCTGGTGTCTGATTGCAGATTTTTCATTTTTCAAACAAGATTCTGAATTGTATTTGATTTAAAAAAAATCGATCAATTCAAACAATTAATTGTTTACACTCTAAAGGATTGAAATCAGAAATGTTTTTTTTACCTTATTTGATAAAATAAAACAAAATTGCCGTATAACTTGTTTAATTTGTTTAACTTGTCACTTTTAACAAGGCATAAAATGTAACAAGGACTAAGAATCGTTTCTTTAATTATTGAAAAATCCTGTTCCTCTTGTATTAAGAAGAAAGGACTAAGAAACGATGGTAGATCTTACACCAGTAATGCACCACAATAAAATTGATATACCCGCAAAACAGAATAGCTGTTCTTCTTCTTCTATTGTTTTTGAGAGGGACTTTAACCCTTCGGGTCATTTGTCCCTCCAGAATAGCTGTGAACCTTAGGCCTGTTCATAAACCACGTAGACTCATTTTTAAAAATCTCAGGCCCTTTCCCCCTCAATGACTTTTCGTCATACATTGTTTTGAAATTTTGTATGGAGCGTTGACTTTGGTCAGAAGCCCCTCCCCACTCCAGCTAGAAAAGTCTACGTGCTTTATGATTGCTCCGATGAATATATTTTGTGTACTAAATCATCCATTGGTGTTGGAAAATTTTACGAATGTCGCATTCCGGCAAGTATAAAGAAATTCCATATCACGAACAACGTTTTGGTTGCCGAACATGACATTCCAAATGATTATTCACTTCTTCTTTCTTAGCGTTTATTTTATTGCTTGCTCTCAACTTAGTGTTCTAAATGCACTGTCACAGTGATTTATTGAGGGCTTTCGATGACAGGTACCTTTTTTTGTATTAGTATGATTGTGAGGCAAGTACCTATTGCGCATAGAGTCGAGAAATTGTCCTTAACGAAAAATTCCTAGACCAGACGGGGAATCGAACCCAGCCACCTCCAGCATGGTGTTGCTTTGTAGCCGGGCCTTTGCCGACTAAGCTAAGGGAGAACCCATTGACTCATTCATTCATGGCATTCATGATCATTCTCTGTGAATTCAAATTAGTACTGCTATAAATAGTTGTTCTGTTGTGTTAAAAATTCACGTTGGATAGAGTTTTACTTCGAGGAAGATATAAATTTTGAGAAACTGTGAAAGTGAAAATAAATGCAATGCCTAATCGTTTTGATGCCAACCGTATGCGCAAATTTTGGAAGCGCATTAAGATCGAACATACCGGAAATCCTCCGGTTATCGGACGAAACTGAAAACACTGGAAACGGGGTTTCCACTCGAGGCCATATCGTCATTTAAAACAAAAAGCCCTTTTCAGGGCCACCAAATGCTTTCTAAAAAGTGTACATACTTAATAAGGCCGGTTCATAAGCCACGTAGACTCATTTTTGAACATCTCAGAGCCACCCCCTCCTCCTCGTAGACTTTTTTCCATCGTTATTTTTTTGAAATTTTGTATGGAGTTTAGACATTTGGCAAATGAAACCAATCAAGCGTTTTAACGTAGTCTATGTGAACCAGTTGTGTGTTATACACAACCCCGCTGATTTTTTCAAAAAGGCATATCGTATTTTGTAAATAAAGAGGAGAAGTAAGATTCAAGCGTTAAACTCTTGAAACCCTTAGCATTTTCATGTAAACTAGGTCCACCAACACAAGAAATAACATGTTCCTAACATGATGGTGATGCTACTTTCCGTGAGGGTGCTGAGAGCTAGGAGAAATTTACGTTGGAATCTTACTTCCCCTCATTGTTTACAAAATCAGATACGTCTGTTTGAAAAAGTACTCAAGATTTGGTGGTTCTAATTACATTATTGCTTCTCCAAAACATTCCCAAACACGAATTTCTTCCGAATATTATCCGGTTACAATAAATCGCTAGTGGTAAACACAATGTCACAGACAACTTTCTTGCTTCTGACCTGACACGACAATTGCAAATTTACTTAACCAAAGCTAATCTAGCATGAACGCTCGTGCCTACTTCACGCTTTCATATACTAATTGTAAACAGTTGAATTGAAGGACCTATTGATTGATGTAAAGAAAGTTATACAAAATAAAAGAAAAGAACTAAACAATTGTAAAACAAGCCAAACAAGCTGTTAGTAAACATAACTCCCGTGGACAGCGATTAGTAACGGTAAAGAAACTAAGCGGAATAAATCCAAGCGTTTTGAACTTGATGAAAAGAGAAATAAAGTTAGTATCAAAAGGAACAAAACGATGAAGTTACTTTCAATAGAGGAACCCGCAGAAGGTAGGGGTAGATGTAAGCATAACAAAGGATAGACTGGAATCAAGACGGCAGCTCAAATGTGCTTCAACGAAGGCAGTTGTTTCCTTCGATCTTTGTCTCCTGCTTGTGATCGGTGAAAATGCATCCCAGTGCCAGGTGTTGATAATCGAATCTTAACGCCAGAGATAAGCCTCTGAGGGTTATTAACCGCAAGCTGTGCGAATCGTGATAAGAAATTTGTGAAACGAATGAACTGATTGAATGGATTAATCCGTGTCACGGTGAAAGTGTTTCTATTATGTTTGCGGAGTCATTCAAGCAAATTCCTAATCCCAGATAAATAAACAACCGACTCATTGTACTAGCAAAACGAAATCTTATCAGTCCACAAAACATAATATATATTCCTTCCTTCCTTATCTCACCAAACAAATCCGCATTCTGGGGTAACACGTTTTTCGCTAATCAAATCATGACGCCACGCGTTGACTAACCCGGGTCGTCAACCTTTGGACCGAGAGCTAGTCTGGCGCTATTCTCAACTCAACGAAAGATAAAACAGTTTGCAAAAAAAAAACCTCGCGAAGCCAGTTTTGCGACCTTCAAAATTATAACTATTCATATGTATTCCCATAGTATTTCTATTATTCAGTTCGGAAAGACCATGACATAATAAACTCATCGCCAGTTCCCATTTCTTCGCCATCCACATCGAACGTAATCGATTGTGTATTGGATACAACAACAACAAAAAACTCCACACGAGCAACGTCGAGCGCCCGAAAAAAAAATCAAGTTCAACCTTTGATCAACGATCCGGCCACGCGATTCTGTCTGTTTATTATGCTTCATGACGCGAATTTGGCACCACGACGCCACCATCCGGTCGTTGTCGTTGTTTCTATTCACGTTATAGCTACTATCACGAACGGCCTTCTTCGATGTGATGGTTACCCCGGTCACTACATTCAAATCCATTTCCCTCTCGCTCTTTCTCTTTCTAATACGGAATAGACTTTTTTTCTTTTTCAAGAGCACCACTGAGAAGAGCGGTAAATTCTTGCAGTGTGTAGGAATCGCGCGATCACGCCACATGTTGAGTTGGCTTCGTATAAAAAGGGAATGCGCAGCGTGCGCGACCTACGCCGCACACGGATTTCGCGCATTTTGTTAGTCCATTCATCCGCATCAACAGAGCTGGGGTTAGGATCAGATGAGTCATGTCATGACACGGGAAATGCAGTGTATTCCGATCGAAATCGTTCGTGTTGGACGATGAAATCTCGTGTAACATTTAAAGAGGGGGCAATCTTCGTTGCTCGATTCTGTTCATCGACTTACTTTTTGGTATAGCACGACTGGGCGATTGAATTTATGGTTCTGCTTGGTTGAGAGAATACTTTGTTAGCTCGAACGTAGAACAATAAATTTCATTGAATATGGGTTAGCAGCCGCGTTATTCACAGAATATTAAGTCGATGAAGAGAATCAATCAACGAAGGTAGACCCTTTTAAAATGTCACGCGAAAAATAGGGACAGAGTGAAGAGCTGCAGACTGTGTGCAAAGTGCATTACTCTTGGTTGTATGGATGCACGGCGGCTCGTGCTCGTGGCTTGACTCGTAGTTGAGTCATTTTTAACTCAATTTCGTCGAAAATTGAATCACTTCATGGCGTTTCCAGCCCAAATGACCTACCGACCAACTTCGAGTGTCTCTGATTTAATTAAAAATGTGTACACACTTTTAACCCACGAAAGTAAGTTTTTTTCAAAAATTGAATTTGGAATTGGAACTCAAGAGTCAGTTTTAAAAAGGGCATAAGCATTTTTAATAGCACTTCAATTAATAATTTTTAGCTCGAAAACCTTCGGTTGTACAAAAAAAACTCCCAAAGAACGAGTTGTGTGAAGGTTGTGAACAAACTATACACTGAGAAAAAAAAACGAAAATTAACATTAAAATTTAATGACTTGGAAAATGCTCAGCATTTGCAAAGTTTCATTCAAATAGAAAAATATCGAAAAGAATTTTTCACATTTCCAGGTCATTTCGGCTGGAAAAGCTCTTCACCTTGAGTCATCTGAAATTAGAGTGGGTCCGCTTTTGAAGAAACTGAATCGAAATCAATTCAAATATGAGTTAAATGAAGGCCCTGTGAGTTGACAAAAGAGCATGACAAGGTTTCAAATTTTGTAGCGAGATTTTGTCCGATAAGCTTGCACATTTGTACAATCGGATCGGCGAGGATTTATGGGTATGACTCGATTTTCACCATGAAGTAAGGTTTGTTTGGAAATTAGGTTTAACTGTGTTGATTTATCCAACGGTAATTAACAATGATTCACTCTGATAATCATATATTTGCGGAACGTTAGCTGCGTTATTGTAACAATAATTGTACATGCAGGCTCCATATGCAATTACCTAGGTCAGATAAACTTGTCTTTGAAAGAAACGATACCACTGGATTAACAAATGCAAATGTTTGCTTGCTCTCTTCTTTTTCTTCTTATCGGTTGTTTAAAACAAATTGCACAGTGGGCAGGCGTGCAAATAAAATTAAAATTCAGGGTTGTTACGAAAGTCTGAAAATAATCCGCGCCAAATCCGCGAGTTCAAAAATCAAATCCGCGCCTTCAAATCCAATCCACACACGAATGTTCTATAACTTATCAAGCATCAAATATATAGGATGGAGAACGGCTTCATCGAGTAGGCGAACCCTGTTCCCTAACAAAGGGTAAACAATAACATGCATCACTCATTTTTGGCAGTATGCTACAAATAATAAAAGTAGATTTTGCACATTTGTACAATCGGATCGTGAAAGTTTATAGGTATATTCGATTTTCACCATGAAGTAAGGTTTGTTTGAAATTAGGTTTAACTGTGTTGATTTATCCAACGGTAATTAACAATGATTCACTCTGATAATCATATATTTGCGGAACGTTAGCTGCGTTATTGTAACAACCATTGTACATACAGGCTCCATATGCAATTACCACATGGAGTCCAGATAAACTTGTCTTTGAAAGAAACGATACCACTGGATTAACAAATGCAAATGTTTGCTTGCTCTCTTCTTTTTCTTCTTATCGGTTGTTTAAAACAAGTGCACAGTGGGCAAGAACTGATGTTAAATAAGGTAAAATTCCAGGGTTGTTACGAGAAGTCTGAAAATAAATCCGCGCCAAATCCGCGAGTTCAAAAATCAAATCCGCGCCTTCAAATCCAATCCACACACGAATGTTCTATAACTTATCAAGCATCAAATATATAGGATGGGAACGGCTTCATCAGTAGGCGAACCTATTTCTAACAAGGGTAAACAATAACATGCATCACTCATTTTGGCAGTATGCTACAAATAATAGTAGATTTTGATTAATTTCATCAGAAAACCCAGCGCTTGGAATATGGTCTTGGTGGATGGTGATGGAGCTAAACCGTTCCCAACAATAAAAGTGTCTGCGTTTTTGAGCAAATTAGATGCATTGTTCAAAACAAGAATGTAATTGAAAACTTCAATTGATAAAACCTGTAAGAAACATAAGTCAAAGTCGCATAAGTCAACGCATAAGTAAGCTAAGTCAAATAAAATGACCGATAACCAACTTATTAAAAAATGTCCAGACAAAAACAACCAATGACCCAAGATGTGATCCACATGGCCAAGTCCACCCTGAAGGAGCACAGGACGTTTAAGATGAGTGATGCAAGCACTCGAACAAAACCGATATGTAAAGTATGTCAAAGAGAATGATCCATATTTTGTCAATGGTGTATCAAGATAGGTGCGTATTTATTTAACATATACCTACGTCATAACATTTAATTGTTCTCGATAGCCTTAATATGAGCTAATTTTTCCCTTTATGATTGTTCCTCCTACTGGATGTTATCTTTTTGTTTCAAAAGAACTTTCAGGAATGATGTTTCTGGGTTATTGGATGTCATAGCTCTGATTTCTTTTCCCATCGAATTAAAAATGTCTTCTTTAGCCTTCCTTTTCATTCCTACAACTTCTTCTTGCTTTTTGATCTGGTGCCTTGCTTCTTTCTTTGCTTTTTTCTTATTTTTTTTGTGCCTCCACTAATTCAAAATCTTTCTTTTGTTTCTGTTTGGATTCAAAATCAAGTCCTTTGAAACAACAAATCTGGTTATATCATTCTCAAAAAAATGCATGCCACTCAAAATATTTTTACGATTATTGAACTCAGAGCTCGAAAAAAATGACAGCCGTCGTAAACGATGAGTAAAAAAAAGATTCAGTAGGTACAATTTTCGCTCCCTTCATTTCGTTCTATCAGTCACGCAATATATTCGTGTTTACTATTTTGGTATGCTCAGTCATTCCGTTGTCCTTGTGTTCCACACAACTCATTCACACCACAGCAAAGGACACGGCTATTCAAGCCTCAAGAGATTTTGGTTGCTTGACTGAATGTTCTGGTAACCAGTCATTCATTTTCGTGGTCGTGAGTGATTTTTTTGTTTGCCACAGGATTTCAAGTACTCCCGAACATGGCTGAAGGCAAAGGAAGCCAAAAGGCCAAATGGCTGAAATCGCAACAGAGTTTGTGGGGCATTTGTTCGAGAAAAGGCATTTGCAGGATCGATTCGAGAAGTTTTGGTTTTTTTCACTTCATTGATTCTCCAAATGAATGACTGTTCTTTCGTCTTCACGGTAGAACGTTGAAATTGAATTAATTGTTTGCACTTACGTACATTCACTGCTTTCCGGAACGAATGAATGATCAAAGTAAAGCAACACAAAACAAGTTGACTCATCTTGCACAAGAGATTCATGAAGGCAAATTTGTGTTTACTTCATATTCGCTAAGATCAGTGCGTGATAACTAATATTTTAACTCAGTCAGGGTGCAATTTGAGAATTGAATATGAAATTTTTAAGCTCTGATTGACCTGCTGTTCACTGAGCCTAGTTCGGTTTTCCGGTAACACATGCTTAGATAGTGAAAATTTTCTTTCGAACTCTGCATTAGAATGAGATACGCAAGTTACAATGTTGAGCAATGTTCTCATTTCAGAGAAACTATCGTCCTGGAATAAAAATCAAGTACTTCCAAATCTGTTTCTGATTCAACCGTTTAAGTTGACAACTTGACACTTGCAAGTACTAGTTCTTCGTGAATTTTAGATTTGTCTAATTTAAAATCAATAACATCGACTAAGTGGACGATTTCTTTGATGGAATCTTTATTTATGATCCTTCCAACCTTGAAGTTGCTGACTAGTCTAACAAATTCAATCGGAACATCTTTGGAAAACAAATACGAGACGAAAGCCTTAGTGTGGTCTTTAAAATGCTTATTGAAATGAGATGTTTTAAGTTGATTTCCTGCAGCGTCAACAATGGATTTGTAAATAATTACATCCGTATCCTTAAGAAAATGTTCTTCCATTAGCATTTTGTTGTTGATGGCTTCCGTTATCTGTTTTGGATCGTAAACTCTTGACATCATAGTTACCAAAAATGCAAGAATCCTATCATAAATATCGAAAAGAATAAACTTATTCGTTTCGAGATACTTAAGCAACTTTTCCGTTTCTCCCGCTGATTCAATCACAAAAAGAACCTGCTCTTTGATATCTGGCAGCAGTAATATCTTCAAAATTTCTACATCATAAAAGCTCCGTTTTGCCAGCCCTTGCAGTTTCTTTTTCAAAGAAACTAAGAAACTAAGTTTTTCAAAGTAAACTAACGACAAAGTAATAGTACATATACTTCGCCAAATCAGAAACAACATATCCAAACTGTTTGATAGCAGCCCTAAAAAAATGAAGGTTATAATACATATCTACTAGCAAACAAATAATAAAATGCTTTCTTAGATTTTTAATTGTTTAGAATTTAAGTCCCTGAGTCCATTTAGAATTCTTAGGTATTAAACTTCGTATTTTCAAGAAATAATTCTTCGGTTGGATTAATCCTCATGGAGTTATTCCTGGAAACTTCTAGAATTATTCATTCGAAATTCCTAGGCTGTCTCTTTTCATTTGCTTTGGAGTTCTCATCTTAATTATCATTGAATAATGATCCGAATTTCTTGGAAATTCTTGAAATTTTACTTTTATCTAGCTTTGTATTCCCCAAAACGATTCACAATAAATATGGAGTTCCTCAGAACTAATTCAATAGCAAATTTCACATGATCGCAGTTAATTTCAAAAGAGAATTTCCGGTTTCAGGTAGTTGTTACCAAACTATAATATTGGGCCGTATGAATAATAGAGTATACTGTACTTTCACTCATAAGAAATGCATGAGTGAAAGTAAAGTATACTCTTTTATTCATACGGCCCATTATCTGTCGAAACTGTTAGTTTGGATGGATGAACTATTAGTTTTGAAAATTATCATTGTTTACTGATGTTTCTTATGATTTAAACAAAATTAAACCTTTAATTTACCTGAATGCGTTGTAAATAATGTGAACCACACAGGTTTCATTGTTGATCATCCCGAAACCACGATCAGCAATCAACTGATTGTTGAATTTCCGAGACAGCGATTTATTGACGTTTCGACCATCGTGACCAGCCATAACTAAACGATCGGTGCTAATGTGTTTATCGGTAAGTGCTTTTTGAATTTTCTCCAGCAACACGTTCGCAGTAGCTTTTCCAAGGAATACGCTTTCCAGGTGAAAGATGCTAATTTTTCGGAGCCTCTTTGCGAAGTACTTCAGTGGTATAGCCAATTCTTCTTGTTTATTACTCGCTTCATATTCGTCGAACATAATTGAGTAGTACCTTTGATGCCTTTGATGTCTTCCAAAAACAGGCCCTTGAAAAAGGGTCCGATTGCTTCGTTTACCAAATGAGTCGTTTTCTGACGAGTCAGGGAAAATCCTTTCAGGTCATTCGGAGCAATCATCTTCAAGACGCTTCCATCAGTTCCTGCTGCATAAAAAGAAATATTTTTCATGACCACATGGATCGTCCAAAGTATTTCTTTCTCCAGGATCCGTGAACTGCAGTCATGAATTCGAGAACAAGCAAAAATACACCGTGAACTGAATCACGTAATCATGAACTAAATCACGTTTTTAGGTAAAAATCCTGAAAACGTGAACTAGTTCACGGTCAGTTTTCATTTTCGTGAACGCTTTTGTTTCTGTGTGGGTATATCAATATGGTGTTGAACAAATCCGCGCCAAATCCGCGCCAGAACGAATTTTATGAACAAATCCGCGCCAAATCGCGAAATCCGCGAAATTCGCAAAATCCGCGCTGCCGTAACAACCCTGAAATTCTGTAAGTTTTGTAAACAAGGCCGTTTCCGCTTCGAAATTGTCTGGGGAATAGAATGGAACTGGTTTCATTAACCGCACGGATATGGTTGTGGAGTTATAGAGCTTGTTTTGTTCTACAAACTATTCAAGAATACAAGGGGAAGCGGGGTACAATCAGCCATATCTTCGTTCACAGACCGTGCGGTATATGAATCGATTCTCCAGAATATTTCACATTGGACTAGTCTTATTTTGTTGATCTTGAGCGACTCCAAGCAAAGATATCTATAAATCTATATTCAAAAATATAAGGGAAAGTGGGGTAAAATCAGCCATATCTTTGTTCACAGAGCCGTGCGGTAGACGAAATAACTTCTATTTGATTCTTCAGGAAATTTTACATAGGATTAGCTTTATTTGGTTGATCTTCAGCCACTCCGAACAAAGATATCTATAAACTATTCAAGAATACAAAGGAAAATTGGGGTAAAACCAGCCACATCTTTGTTCACAGAGTCGTGTGGTAGTTAAAACAGCTTCTATTCGATTTTCCAGGAAATTTCATATGGGATTAGCACTATTTTGTTGATCTTGAGCCTCTCCGTGCAAAGATGTCTATAAATTATTCAAGAATATAAGGGGAAGTGGGGTACAATAAGCTCTATGATATCACCGTGCGGTGATTGGAACTTGTTCATTCGAATCCCAAGACAATTTCCAACCGGAAATGGCCTTGTTTACTAGCCGCGCTTAAAAGCGACATAAGTTACAGATTTTTTCCTTAGTTTTCGTCAGTTCTTGCCCACTGTGCAGTGGTAATAAATTTAAATTGTTCGTAAACCATAGCCTGCTGCGAAATGTTGAATATCGCAGACTATGAATGATATCGGAAATGACAAAAAACGGAAAGAAAAACTACAAGGGACAGCCCAAGAAGGTTATACGCAAAGTTGACGTAGGAATACGTAGCAATGTGTAATAAACGTTTTAATCATTTGTTTCAATATTTCGTCGCCATTTGTGAAATTTCTATTTGAGATGTTGCTCTTACCATAAACTTGCTTTTTATTTGCGCTTCGGAATAATATAGAGACCGTTTAAATTTCCAAGCCGTGTTTGAAATTGTGCAAAAGATGTAAGGTATGGTGCAAAACATGTAAGGGAAAACTGGACCTCATTTAGGCTTCCAATTGACAAGAATTCAGAACAGTATGTTAGATATATTCCAATCCAAAGAAAATCTTTCGCTGGGAAAAAAATCAAATTGGTTGTCCATGTTCATGTTTGATCGACCTTCTTTGGACCTGGACCTGGATATTGTGCGACAATTCATTAGCCAGCAATACTAGCGTCATATTTGCAACAGTTGGTTGAAGATAGTTGAAATCAATTATCTGCTAATTATTAGTCACTGGTTATGCTACTGCATGCATTTTAGATACGTTAGCGATGATGATGGTGGCTGGCATATACCGATCATACCACTCAACTTATTTCATTCGTTGTTGCGTCAAGCGGCTGGCTACAAATTCACCACTGGCTTGGTTAACCGACTGCATAACTAATAGCTGCCTAGCAACGGTTGCTTAGCCAAAGGCCATCCTATATAAGTACACCTGGCCAATGGTTGCTCGACAGAGTTTCCAGGGTACGCTAGCTGCCAATACAATACTGGCTCATTGCCCTTCTGAACAGCTTCAAGGCTATTGAGCGAATGAAACATTTTGGGAAGGTGTTCCCCTTTTATATCGTTCACTGCTGCATATGATATCTCCCTTACTAACATTTGAAGTCTGTGATAGGAAAATACTTGGCATTTAGCAAATTCACCCGGCAAAACGAAATTATAAGACATAACCTTATATTTGCGTTATTTACAATAGTTTAGTGTTAATAGTTTTCAATATTGGAATCGACTCGTGGAAATATTTTTGATCGATTTGATCGACACATTTTGAAAATGTGTGAAGAAACGACTGAGATATTAACGCTCAAAACCTGACCGCATTTCGTGACGGTCGCAAAATTTTGTTTCAAATGGTAACCCAAAATAGTAAACAAAGACGTAGTCCTATGTCAAAAATATCTCATTCTTTTGCCGACTGTTTCAAACTGTTTTTAAGATTCCGTTCGACCGTATGGCTTGGTTAAAAATCCACTAATTTGTTCATTTATGCACACGAGTTGTTAGTACCAATTTGTATAACTAATTTCAATTCGATACACGTCACAGTCATGCGGTAATTAAGCTGAAATTCTAAGCAACATGAATTGATGTAATGATTAAGGCATTCGCCATTCGATTTGGCAGTAAAAATGTTTAATCGCCAGTGGAAACAAGGAACGGAAATGTCATGACATTTTTCTCCACTGATAATTCACTTTTGTGTGTCTTCCTTCTTCTTTCTTAGCGTTTCAAGTTTCTGGCTTTCACAATTCGGTTATTGCTTGTTCCTTAAATAAGTGTTCTCAATGCACTTCCATAGTTATTAATTGAGAGCTTTCGATGCAATGCCATTTTTACATTAGTATGGTTTTGCGGCAAGTACAATCATACCCTGTGACCAGGAAGTCGCGAAATTTTCCTTACCCACAAATTCCTATACTAGACCGGGAATTGGACCCAACACGGCGCTTTGTAACTGCGCCTATGCAGACTGAGCTAAGGGAGGCCCAGTGTGTCTTCCGTAAGGTCATAATAAAAAATGCAAAATGTCACAAAAAATGTCCAAATGTAGTATTCTTACCACCAGTGGTCCCAAGCTAATTGCTTGATTTTTTTCACTAGCTAACTTGTTTTTTTTTGTAATCCCCAGTAAGCCAGAAAAACTACATTAACTCCGGGACGTTTTCTGGTTTGTTGGTACAATTTTTAGATGCTTATTTGGTTTGTTTTCTTGACGCCATTAGGTCGAGAGATGACCATTTTATTATTCAGTTCCTTCGTTGTACCACTCAATTGCATAAGCTTAACGGGGCCGATAGTTAATTAATTTGACGTTTAAACAAAATGCTTCGTTCTTTTTTCTATAAATAAATGCTAACTCTACTTGAGACAACAATTCAGAAAAATTGTACTTTCTTTTTTGTACGACAATATTTAAAAAAAATCATCATCGATATTTTGAAATGGTTTGATTTGAAAAATGTCGGGTAAAATCTGGCCAGTTACACAACTTTACTACGCTAAAAGCTAGTGATCTGAAATTTCATGACTTTTCCTAACTTTTAAAAATAATCATTTTGCGATCAGAAATATTTTTTTCCTTCATTATCGAGATTTTCAGCCCTGGGCTGGTTCATCTCGCGTCGTAGTCACTCAAATACCTTTTGGATATTTTCGTAACTTGTCCGGGGGTGAGATTCGAACTCGTGACTTTGGTGTGAGAGGTATGGATGTGAGCCGCTTTCGGTAGTTCCGGAATCGCTCTCAGAGTGTCCAGAAGTGGTAAAATATCTTTGTTGGTCCATGGCATGATTTCTATGAAACTTTTGGTGATGAGCTGGTTCTGAAAGTGTCCATTTTGGACCCAGCTGGAATCGATTTCAGAGTATCCGGAAGAGATTAAGTCCCACAAGGCATGATGTCTATGTATTTCTGAGTGAAACATAAATAATAAAATAGCAATGGAATGGTATATATACATAAGGTTCTGAAAGTGTTCATTTTAGGCGCTATCGTAACCGTTCCCAGAGTATCCGGAAGTGGCCAAATGCCTTGTTGGTTTATGACTAGATCTCCATGTATTTCTGGGTGAAAAATCCGGAATATTGAGCGAATAAACAGTACCGATACATGAGGTTCTGAAATCGTCCGAATTGGGCCTAGCGGAACCGGTCCACAGTATCCTGATATGGCAAAATTCCGTTGTTGGTCAATGGAATGTTGTCTGATGACATCAGATTTCATATGTGAATAGGTTGCCACAGCAACCAAATGGACAGCTTGTAAAGATCACCTAAAGATCCAATGGGGGACCATTTCCCTGATATTCCAAGATGTAGCACGTAGTGAAATGTCTTTTATATTCTATAACTAAACGTAATCGAATTGATTAAAGGCGTGGAAACTCATCGGTAATGATCTCCCATATGCATCCGTCGAATCATTCTGAATTCCATGTTACCACTTGCACCTTTTTTCTGCCTCCTATCCTATATCTGCGAGCAATACCATACGGCAAATGGTCTGAATGTGGACCGGGTGGATCCCGCAAAGGGTTTTCGGACACAGGACAGATGGTGAGTGCTCTCAGGAACGTAGAGCAAGACAGTTCATGGCTATTAATTTTGTTCCAGTATTCCTATATTTTGACCTTACAGCAAATAAAATTTAATCAATAAATAAAGAACGGTGTATAACCAATAATCCTTTCAGCAAAATAACAAGGTTAGCAATCAAATGTCCCGCAAATTGTACTAAATATTCATTACATACCATAACGGGAAAAGGAAGGGACCATCAGGGCACTCAAGTGAAAAGATTTGGATAGGGAGTATGGGACTGCCTCCTCCCTATTGCAATACTTCGTGAAACGAGGGCGAGCTCTTCGACCCATCTATTAGGTTTATTCTGTCAAATGAGGGCTTCAATTCGAATGCTGTGAGTGGGAACTTCCTTTTGGAGGGAAATTCTCTTCCCTATATTTGCGGTTTTCACGTAAAGGGTATACCGTTTACAATCCGCACACACTCAAATTGCTCTAACTTTTGATTCGTAGGGTAAAATTAATTGAAATTTTACATAGACATGGTATAATGTGTATTGCTTACACTCTGGTAGCTGATATCATCAGGTGCGCAAAAGTTTATAAAATGGCGACGAAAGAACAGTGCGGAAAAGTTTTGCACGAGTACTTTGAGAATTCTGTCACATCGTGCCATCGGAAAAAAAAACTTGGGAATCACGAATTTCATGGTATCTGGTATCATAAAACGGTTCAAAGAACCTTTGATAGCTGATCGTAAGCAAACATCCGTAAACAAACCCGTCAGGTCAACGAGAGCGATCAAAAACGCGTGGTTGCGGCTTTAAACAGGAGCCTCAGTTCAAGGTGTGGCTTAAAGTTGCATTTGAGCAATGGCTTTCGTGCAGAATACCAAAACTCGAGCTGGACTACGTACGTTTAAGATTCAGAAGTCCCCGAACCGTGACTTGAAGTTAGCGAAACCACACTGCTGCGTAATAGATGACGAGACATATGTGAAGGCGGACTTCGACCAGATTCCAGGAAACCTGTATGTGACTGCCAAGGATTAGTGTGATGTTCCCGAGAACTTCCGGACACAGAAGATGTTGAAGTTCGCCAAGAAGTTCTTAATTTGAAAAGCGATTTGTACTCGCGGAAAGCGGTCACCTTGCATTACCTACCACAAGCACCATGAATGGACAGGTGTATTAAGCAGCTTCTGCCTCTCCTGAAGGCTCACAACGGTACGAAACTCCTTTGGCCGGATTGAGCATCATGCCACTACACAAAGGACGTGCTAGAGTGGTATAATGCGGTAGTATTGGAAGTATTATATCATCATAATCATGATTATAATCATTGGAACCGGTTACAAAGTATCGGGAAGGGGGCAAATCCACTTGTTTATCCATGGCATGATGTTGTTTTTGGTGAAAGATCATGTAATTTGAGCCGTCGAACAGTACTAGTATATGAGGTTCTGAAACTGCAGAACCTTGTATTTTAAGCCGTCGAGCGGAACAAGTTCCTTAGGGACTCAAAGTCTCCACCTTGTACCCTATTGGAACCGATTTCTGAAAATCTGGAAGTGTTCAAATCCCTTTACTCTCGCATGGAATGATTTTTTTGTAGTTGAAAATTCAAGCCGTCGAACGGCATCAGCAAATGCAATTCTGAAATGTGTCTTCTTCGGGTTACTAGTTTTCCAGTGGATTTTCCAGCGAAAATATAACAGTTTTTCTCGTCAATTTTATTAAAAACTTCCATTAGGATCCTCAAATTTAGAAAAAATCAGCTTAAAATAACGTTTTTACACTTACAAACCTAAGGATTCTTTACCAAGCAAAGCAAACAGCAACCTATTATCCGTTCAAAATAAGACTCCAAAAACCCCTTCTACAGAATTGTTCCAATCTTGACATTGACACTGCATTTAGCCGCTTTCAACGCTAGGGCCGCTAGAACGATAACCAAGTTCAAAATTTCAACCGCACCACAAGCACTAGGAGCCCGAGTTCAATGCCGGCGGAACGTTATCGTAACTTCTACCTTATACAGAGAAATACACGCTCGTGCTACTCAGCTCTTCCCCGCCGCCACGGCAAGCGTGAAACAATCGAACGTGATACTGAGCCGCTTTGACTGCATTGGAGATGCGATAGAAGAGAGCTAAAGGTTCGTTACGATTGTGCAGTAACTGCCGCAAACTCGTTTACGGTTACCTACATGTGTGTTTATAGCTCATTTAACAAATTAAGTGTGACTGATAGAAGTGTCCGATGACCCGGGGTCGACGAGCGAAGACAAATGGGTTTCACATCATCGTTCTGGTGAAACCGTAATAATCAACGATAACTTTGCTTTTGTTTTTGGCACATTTGAGCTGTCGTCGTTACCGTTTTGGGGAGCACCAGTTAAGTGGGTTAGTCGTAGGGTTAGGTTATACTTAACAGGTTAGAAGTTGCATAAAACAAAACAAAATGAACAAACAAATCAGAGTTGTGACCAACGTGACAAACAATCTGGTATCTTGTATATAAAGCGTATAGCTAACTAATCGAGCTTCTCATCATGATTTGTCATGTGATAAAATCTCAAATTCAAAACCAACAGGTCTTAGGCACATAAATGAAACCCGTTTATTGTGAACTTCAATAATCAAAGCTACCTGATATATTTTTTTGCAAGCGAATGGCCACAACTCTGATTCGAGTGAATAAAACGTTTAATAAAAGTGAACTGAAAATATTTGGATAAGGAAATTACTGTACTAATAGAAAATAAAGTTA
Source organism: Aedes japonicus (assembly GCA_034211315.2). Lineage (NCBI taxonomy): Eukaryota > Metazoa > Arthropoda > Insecta > Diptera > Culicidae > Aedes > Aedes japonicus. Next base: position 102,616 of record JASCZW010000674.1, on the reverse strand, counting down.
CTCACCGCCTCCATCCGGACAGTGGTTTTGTCCTCAACTCTTCACGGGATACTCCATAGAGTCCGATTGTTGCTAAGGTCCACGCTATTATAAGGCAGACTATGATGAGTATCACTCGAAATGGCAACAGAAATACTGTGAGGAAGGCGGTCTGCAAAAAAATAAATACAAATAAACAGTACATTAACTGAAGAAATCAAATAAGTTAACTTGTATATTTAAGTTTAGCATAGTTGAGTATATTACTAGCCTAGATCCCATGCGCTTCCTTGAAGCCTTTTTTTTTTGTGTTGAAAACATGTAAATTCGTTAATTCGAAACCATCGTCAACATATATTGTTACCATCCCGAGCACGATGTAACGACTTAAAAAAATCTGAAGGGTGTACGGAATCAAATTGCATCAATAGAAAAGATTCGGCAAATCTCACCCATTCAAGCTTCCTTTTGACGCTACACATCTTAACGCTTGCATTTAAAAAATTTGACTTTTTTCGGATGGTGATAAAAAAAAGCCAAGACAGATAATAGCTTTTGATATATTTCCATGGAAGGTAATCATGTAAGCTAACATGCAAAAAAAATTCAACGCCCTTGCAAGCGGCTTTCCGGCAGTTAACCGGAACATTCGACATGGCGGACGGAAACATGCGTGTCAATTCCTCCTCAGTTTTCACGACAAAATTGTTGGAGTAGATCTTACGGTTCAGGTTGGCCCAGAAACTCTCAATAGGACGCAGCTGGGGCACGTTGGGCGGGTTCGCCAACTTGGGTACCACATCGATATTCAACCGCTCCATCTCCTCCAACGATCGCTTGGAGTAGTAGACCGACACCAGATCCGGCCAGACCGCCACCGCGTCTTCGCTCTTATCGTATTTCTTGATGAACGACGCAACTTTCAGCAGGCATTTCGTACTATAAATTTCCCCGTTCACGGCCAGTCCGGAGCGAAAAAAGAGCGGCTTTGACATTCCCTTCTCGCCAATTGCTGTGCCACAGCAGCGCCTTCTTTGGGAACTTGGTGTGTGAAATAAACGCCACGTCGCGATTCGCCGGGAAAATCGAGTTGACCATCTTATTCAGCCGCTGCCGCTGCGTCATTACATGCAGTCCGAAACCAATGGACGTGACATGCGCTTCCTGACATGTATGTTAATGTTCGCCAGGCACTTTTTCACTGTTTGACCGGTTGAACCGACCACAAAGTGCCACACGATGTCCGTTTTCGTCGCAGCGGGGTGCCGTCCATTGAACGCGCACACTTTTGTATGGAGTTGCTCAACTGTTTTTGCCATCACGGATAGAGTTCGACTGATAGAGCTGTCAAATTTTGTCTGCTGACTCATGGGTTACTATGATTGATGAAGAATGGGGTTTTTGTCAGTGCGGATGCAAGAAAACCCATGAAAAATTTGTAATTTTTGTCATTTTTTTTAATGCAACCGTTAGTTGAAGTGTCCGAGCAGTTGACTGTCGGCATTGAATTCACGTCAACACGTAACAACATTAGTAAGGACTTTAATTACAGTCTTCTCAAGCTACGAAGGACAGTTCAGGTTGCCTGTAGGACGAGCAAGAGAGGAGCTGGAACCCAGCTCCTAGCCGGGCAAAACGCCAAAGAGTTGGCACAGCAAGCTGCTATGGATAATGCGAGGAAAATGGCTACTAAGCACACGCAGTCGGATGCGTCCGTGGGAGACTTCACATCATCTACCACGGGGGCAGAAACCTCCAAGCCGGCATAACAGTCCCCGGGTGAAACTACACCCGGTGCTTCAAAGAAGCAGATGGTGGCTAATGCCGCCATCGGACAAAAAAGGGACGAAGGGTTCATCCTCGTGACCAGCTCCGACTGGTCTTAGAGATGCCCCAGTGCCAAGCCCAGAGCCAAAGGCGCGAAGTCCAGCTCCAAGGACAGAGTTTTCTCAAGGTACCGAGGGGGGCCTGAGTGGCAGGGTCCCAATAAGCACTGACGCAAATGCGAGTGCTAGAAGAGGGACGAGCGACGACCTCAAGAGGCGAAAGGAGAGCCCCTGGAAAAATGTACAACCGACCGGTGGCCCGTAAGCGGAACCACGGTTGTGTCCGTATCGTTTAGACCGAGGTGTCGAAATACTCCGAGGTCTTAAAAGCGATGCGCGAGAATGCCAAACTGGCAGGTCTAGAAGCCGATGTGCGGAGCGGAGTATACGCCTAACCCGCACCGGCGAAATGATCCTGGAGCTCAAGAAGAGCACAGCGCTGGAGGGCCCAGCGTATTGAGACCAGGCGAAACAAGCCTTAAGTGAGGGTGTGGAGGGGCGTGCGTCTCGATCCAGAACAGGGACCTGAATGAGATCACTGAGGCTGGCGAAATCTCCATTGCACTTGAATGAAGAACAGTGCAAAATCAAGGTCCCGGCACAGCCTACGGAAGGGTCCACTTGGGACCCAGGTGGCCACAATGACGCTGGCAGCAGCCGATGCAGACACGGCTTTAAAAGTGGCAAAGGTGAAGGTGGGATGGTCCATATTCCCACTCAGCTTGCACCAGCCACCGAATGCATGTTTCAGATGCCTGGAGAATAGACACATGTCCTGGGACTGTAAAGGCACATACCGCAGCAACATGTGCAGAAGGTGTGATAGCACAAGCCACAAGGATCTGGACTCTAAATGATCCCCAAATGCTTGACGTACGTTGGGAAACTCGGTGATAAGTACGTGGAGCAATGGAGTGTTCTTCTGCACCTGCCGCGTGACACCAACGCGTCCCGTTAGGCTTTAGAGAGGGGGAGCCGCCTTACCAACACTACGGTCCAGATTCTTCTGGAATCCTTGAAGGGGTGCTTGTCGCCACAATGGCCACGCTAAAGAGAGAGATAAAGGCCGGCAAGCGAGCCTGCTTTGAGAGCCTGTGTCAGAAGACCAATACGGACTCATGGGGTGACGCCTATCGGGTAGTAATGGCAAAAACCAGAGGAACGGCGACTCCTATCGAGTGATTTTTCTGCTGCAGATGATCCGAAAACTAAAATTCAACACAGATTTAAAACGAACTTTAATTCTTCGAATCAGGGTAGAAATATGTATACGTCATATTCACTTTATTTTAAGCCGGGAACACTTCTGAGATGTTTGATAAAATGGTTGGTTTGACAGCATGGTTCATTGGTAAACCATGGTGTAGTAACTTGTTTATACATTGACCAATTTCCAATTTGAACGGTTTGTACCAATATTACAAATAGTCAATTTGAACCAATTTAACCAACAGTAAGGATGCTGTTGGAGCCACTCACAAAGTTTGATTATGGTTGTTTATTGTTAAAACAAGACAGTTTTCTCAATACTTTAGAGCCGTTTCGGACCGATTTCAATCAACAGTAAGGATGTTTTTGACCGAAGCCGGTTGGCCTATGCTGAATACAGCAGTTATATCTATTCACTCCATGGCTGCACTTCACCAGCCCCGTTGTTTTTGAGCATGAGCATAAGCATATTGAACAGCTGTTGTTTGCTGCTCCGTGGTTTGATACTTGATTGAAGTCAGCTAAAGTTGCACAGAGAACCCTAGCAGCACACTCGTTCCAAACGAGTTTAAGTAACTTCAATGTGACTCAATTAAGTCACAATCGAGTTGCTGCAACCAATAATGACAGCTACGTGTTGCTTGGGAAGCTACTGAATGTCACTTGTAAGTAGTGAATTATTCTCAATGTGCAACTCCTAGAGTCCTCATTTATAGATGAAGGGAAGAAAGGGAAGGAATATTATCATAGTTCGATTTTCGATGCTACTAAAGGCCATATATTATGGTTTCAGTTGAAAATCGAATTTATCGACTAGCGACAATCGATTTTACTCTCGATCTGTACGTTAAACCTAATGTAGGAAGTAGAGCGCTGTACGGCGCATCTGATGCGCCATAGAGAGCACTACTTCCGACATTAGGTATAACGTACAGAATGAGAGTAAAATCGATTGTCGCTAGTCGATAAATTCGGTTTTCAAATGAAACCATAATACTACTGCCGCCACAAGAGTACCCCAGAACAGAAAATTGTTAGTGAAAAGTTTTTGTGTAGGTTTCTTCTAGGTAGAGGAGATAATTATGAGTGAAACAGTTTTCCCGTATTTTTATTTTACGGAAAACCACAATAGAGGAATTTAAATAACCAATTACCACAAAAGTTCAACTCAGTGGACGCAGTGTGAAGGTGGTTTTTCATTGGAAAAACATGGTAAATTTTAAGTAAAGCTTGAAAACCCATTTTATTGGTAAATTTAACCCTATTCAAACCAACCCAACCCAATTTTGAATTGGGAAAACAAGCAAGGCAAAAAGCAAGAATGATCTATTAAGTCGGAGATAACTCTCAATTGCGTGCTAATTGCTTACATTTCAATATTTGTAATTTAACAAGAATAATTTCATATAACTAGACTTCAAATGGAGGTGAGTTTAAAGGGAATGATGAGAATATGTTTTTTTAAACAGGTAAATAATATTAAATAGTAGAACTTGGTGAGACCATTCCATGTCTAATCTAATCTAATCTCACACTAACGCAGCCAATTCTTGAAAGCATCCTGGAAAATGATGGTTTCTTGAATACATCATTTTTCTTGTCATCGGACAGATCTAAAATCGCTCTACTACTTTGAATCAAGGGAAGGAAGTAAGCGTGGACAAAATGTTTCCATGTAGAGTTAAAGTTTGTGATCATTTGTACTTTATCGTTGGGAGCATAGATGCTAGAAAGATTAGTTTATGCTCCTTTTGTCTGAGGGTGATCTTTTGGCATTTCAACCAAATAATTGCAAAGGTTATAGCGCCTTATCTCGCTCACTGAAGTTTATCAAGTGATGTAATGAAAGAAAGTTGATAATCGTACAGCCTAGCAGAATAGCAAAGACAATTTAAGCAAACAGTAAGCCGAAATAAACTTCATATGATTATCATGCCCAAAAACGAAAACTTAACAAGTTCATAAAAAAAAAGAAATTTGAATTCTCTTGATTCCCACAAGGCCAATGAATGACTTCCTACATATGTGCAACAGAAAATGAAGGATCAAAAACAATTTCAACTTTTGAATCATCAAACTTGTCTGGATAAAGAAGGAAAAAAAATTCAGCAGAATCCATCGCACGATCCCTTCCAAAATTACCTAAAACTAACGAGGATGCACAAATGTGAAGCTGAAAATAGCATAAAAAATACTGCGAAGCGATGCTACAATACAAAATGACAACAAAAATTATAGACTATTCCATATACAGAAAAACACTTTTCTTGCCGGCGTCGGTAATGTAGTGGTAAGTGTGGGTGCTTTTCACCCCAGCCGGTCTGGTATCAATTCCAGTCGGTGTCGTTGGGATTTTCTGAGACGAAAAATCTCTGACGTGATCCTTCTGAAGCAGGGTAGTCTCCCTAGCGAGTGACGAACCAGTCCCAGGATGAAATTAACGCAAATACCAAACAACAACGTTTCAGCTCATAATGATCAATTTAGAATTTACTGACTTTTTTAAACTTTCCTCTCAGCTAAACTTTATTTGAAATGATTATTTACAATAAATACAGACCGAAATATCAGTTTTCACTGCCACTGTTAGCCTCGGGAATTGGTGTAAAACGAGAGAGCGCATCGTAATAATAAGAGACGGCAGTTTTTTTTGGCTTGAATACTTTTGATTTAATATGCAAGAGAGATGATTTGAAGGAATTACACTTTTAAATTTTGGCCACCTTATATTCCATAATGAAATAGGACGAAAGCTTCGTTTTTAAGTTCAATGAGTTGCTACCAAACCCTATGAGTGATTTAAAAAACAGCAACAATCACAACAAAGACAATAATGTCTATAAATAATGATTATTGGTGTTACAACAATATTGCTTCATTTTTGCAGTTTTTTTTTCGATAGCTGCGACCGGCGCAAAAGCAATGTGTATCGCAAAAAGATGTTTTTGTCTCGCCTTTTCCAAAAATAGATTCCACATCTCTTCGATAAACAGAGAACACGTATCAATCCCGCACAACTGGCATGCATGACGGATGATTTCATGACTAGCGAAACCGAAGACTTTTGCATTCAATCATATTCAGTTCTAAGTGTTAGAATTTCGAAGTGTTAAGAATATATTTAGTTTCTGGAATTGACAACAGAAATGAATACTGGCATACATCCATCATTGTTATTCCATAGGAAAAATATGTAAGAAAAACGAACAACAAGCAACAGAGGAAATTAACCCTCACTGCATGCAGTGTCAAGAGGGGCACAAGAGAAAGTGCTTCACAGTCTCATGCATTTTGCATACCACAATTTTTGGCGTATGTGTTTACGTAATATTTATAAACATTGCCTGGTTGAGCCATGCCGCAATGGCTTGCTGAGATGGTTTTTTTGTTGTCATTGCATACTGTTTATATCAGCTACTGCATAAATGGTGTGGTGGTGGTATTTGGTATGAATGTCGGTACGTACACATTAATATGGTGAGCGAAGTGTTACTTGTTTTGAAACGCGCGCGAAATAAATTTTGTCCGATTGACACAATTTGCCTACACTAAGAAGTGACCGGCGGTGGCCTGCCGTTGTTAACCTTTTTTTTTGTTTAGCGAATTTTGCTGAAACAAGCATGTCTATCCCATGACAATTTGAAATTGCTTCGTTTTTCTATGTTGCGATTACTTTTGTTAGACATTGTGACAAAAAATCTACAACTGAACAAATATTGAAGCTGCATGGTGAAACTGCAGTGCTGTAAATGTACCCCTCTGATCTCGATATTATGAAGTATTTGTATGAAGATTAAAGAAAAAAAAATTGAAAGAAAGAAATTGCGTGCCGGCATTTCTGGTGTAAACTACTCTAGAAAATACATGGTCAAATAACACTATTTGGTAGAGTTTTACTTTTCGTGTCCGTTTAACAGAATATCAACAATGTCTGAGAAGATTTTTTTTTTTGCTGCTTCAGAGTCGATTTTTAACAGAGTTACCATTTATTTTTTTTTAAACAAAACCAATAATCAATATTGAAATTTCTATTCCGCTTTCAGTCTGAGTGTATCAATAGCGGAGATTATCTTTTAATATGACATTTCGGAGAAATGAATGTTGAACTATCACTACTGCCCTCAAAAAGACAACCCGTGAATTCACCACTAGAAGGGGCAACTGTTCATTATATATGAACTAGAACGAGGTTGTAATATCTATTCAGACTCAACGTGTTCAAGCAGTTTAAGATCGCGGTCAGTTAAGTAAATGTAATTGTTTTGATTTACAAGTGAACGAAAAAGCAATGATCCACAACGTAAGTGAGAACTCAATTGTATTCTAACAGTTGTGTCAAAAATCCAAAGAAATTTTGAAACTGGTGCGATTACAGCTCGATTTTTTTTGCTCAAAACATGCAAAACGAAATGGTAAAAATTAAGTTTCATGTAATAAAGGGTGGAACGGTCAAAAATTTGTCAAACATGATTAAGTGCACACTGATAAGTTTGTTATATTAATGATCTTTTTTTTTTTTTAAATTCATCGTCTACAAAACATAGGAAAATGATGCAGAAGGAGATGTTCGCTAATCACCATGAGGCACCAAAAGTGCACATTAATGTTTTTTTGCTAGAATGATATACACGGTGTTCAATAAGTTCGAATACAAGTTTTCATCATTGCGTAGGTATGCGCCATGTACATATTCTGCATTGGTATTGGTGTCAGCTTTAGCTTCATTCATACGCTACCGAATGTGCGCGGTGTTGACATTCTGTTAGTTGTTGTTCGTTTGTTACGCGCGATGAAAGAGTATCGGGACTTCGTAATTAAGCGTTTTTTGAACGGTGAGCGACCCGGCGATATATTCCGGCTGCTGAAATCGCATGGGGTCAAGCGGAACTTTGTCTACACGACCATCAGGCGATACCGGGAGACGTCCTCGACCAATGACCGTGCGAGATCCGGTCGGCCGCGTTCAGCGAGGACGCCACGGGTCATCAAGATCGTGAGGGAGCGAATTCGGCGCAAAAAGAACCGCTTAATCCGGAAAACGGCTGCAGATCTCAACGTTTCCATTGGAACCGCTCACACCATACTCACCAAGGACCTTGGTTTCAGGCCTTACAAAAAACGTAAGGTCCATGGCGTTTCGGAGGCTACCAGCAAAAAGCGGTTGGATCGAGCTAAGAGGATCCTCTCTCGGCACGCTGGTCAGGAGTTTGTTTTTTCGGACGAGAAACTGTTCGTGCTGCAGCAGCCGCACAATGTGCAAAATGACCGGGTGTGGGCGCCATCGAGGGACAGCATTCCTGAATCCAATATAAACATCCCTCGGTTCCAAAGTGCCGCATCGGTGATGGTTTGGGGGCAGTATGCAAACGTGGTAAGCTACCCTTGGTGTTTATTGAAAAAACGTCAAAATCAACGCGGCGTACTACAAAACTGAGGTTTTGGAAAAGGTTGTTGCCCCCAGTCTCCGAAGCCTCTACGGCGATGAGCACTACGTGTTCCAGCAGGACGGTGCACCAGCCCATACGGCAAATGTGGTTCAAGCCTGGTGTCGGGACAATTTAACCGACTTTCTGGACAAAACTTTGTGGCCTCCCAGCTCCCGGACTTGAATCCTCTCGACTTTTTGTTTGGTCCTATATGATGGCGAAGCTGAACGAATACAAGGTCAGCACTTTGGATCATTTCAAGACGGTAATTCTCAAAATCTGGGACGAAATGCCCATGCAGTCCGTGCGTGCTGCCTGCGACGCGTTCGAGAAACGTTTGAAGCTCGTTAAGGAGTACAAAGGGGGGGTCATTCCAAGAGAAATGTTGTAAACGTTCCTTGTAAACATAGCTTTCAATAACATAAATCCAAAAAATAAAAAAACATGTTTTCATTTTTTTAACAAATTTTGAAAGTGTATCCGAACTTATTGAACACCGTGTATATGGAGAAAAAGTATTGAAAGTTCCGTCAGTGTACGGCAGGTAGGAAATCAAACAGATGTTTGAAAGTTAGCGAAAGGGCATGTGTCCAGTGTTACTTGAACTATGGACGTCAATTTTTGCCTAACATCCAGGGATCTAGGGAAATGGTTTGATTAGGCTTCCGATTTTCCAAATGCGAACTGTTGGGTTTTAAGTTTCACACCTTCCATCAATCCATTTTTGTACCGCTGTCTTCTGTTTTTTTTTTTTTGAGTTCTCTTGAGGTTTCTCTTTACGATTGCCCAATATTTTTCAATTGGGCGCAGTTCAGATGAACTTGGAGGGTTTTTCTCCTTGGGTACGATTTGCACACTATTGGCGGTATGTTATTCCTGTGCCATTTTTCTGTAGTGGCTAGAAGCGAGGTCTGGCCAAAACGGCACAGAACAACTATTTTTCTTCAAGAGAGGCAATAAGCGTTTTTGCAAGCATTCCTTTACATTAATATCTTGGTTGACAGTGCCAGTTGTCACGAAACTTTCGCTTTTTAGCCCACAGGAGCAAATCACTTCCCAAACCAAGTTTTGTTTTTGGGGAACTTGGACTTATCATGCACCTTTCTTATTTCTGTAACCGTATAAAACTCTTGACCTGGGAAATGCTTGAAATCAGCCTTGACGTATTGCTCTTAGCGACGAAATATTAGTCTTATTTCAGCGCCATCCTTCGCGCCACTTCGGTGGTTTGTTCGATTTGGTTCGCGTTTTCAGCGTACTTTTCATTGGATCATACAGAAGTGTACACCATTGACACCAACAAGATTTAAGAAACAACCGAAGTAGCGCAGAGGATGGCGCTGAAATAACAGTAAAATTTTCGGCGCAAAGGGCAATATGTTTCAGAGTCCATTGCGACGCAATAAAACTTGGTCAAAAAACGCGTGTACAATTTACTAGCCCTACCATTGACTGTTGTGTTTTGCTTATCATCTTGATTTGATGTCACTGTAACATTATATGTTAACAGTCCGGCTCGTTTCTTTGCTCTTTGCACTGTTGTGTGGGACTTTCCCAATTTGTTTCCGATATGTCTGATGGAAAGGTTGGGATTGCGTTTAAAAATGCTGGCAGCTATTCTTCTGGTTTCGGTTTACTCCTGATCCCAGCTTCCTGGTAGTCGTCAGACGTTCTCCGAAAACTTGTATAAAATTCGTCACAGTTGACTTGTCATTACAGGGTGCGGCAGAAAATAATGCGAAAATGTTCAAACTTAAGTATTGGGTTAATTCATGTAGCTAGTGGCTAATTTCTGTCGAAAGTGTATTTGTTTATGTTTACTTTCAAGTGCTGCATCCAAACATTCTATTTGTTTTATTGCAAATTCGTCAAAATGTTCGTGAAAGAAGTGATCACCAGTTTGTTGCTCGCCCAGAAGAAGCCGAAAGAGATTGCCAAGGTGGTAGGGTACCATTTGACAACAGTTTACCGCATAAAAAGTCCCTGCAGGATGGTCCTAAGCAGCGGAAGCCGGGAAGCGGACGTCCGCGCTTTGCACGCACACCGAACGTGATCAAATCGGTCCGTGCAAAAATTGCTCGCAACCCGGTGCGTTCCATAAGAAAACATGCAAAGGAAGACAATATTTCGGAGAAATCCGTGCGGAGAATCATCAAAGAAGACCTGCATGCACCTTTCAGAGCCAGAGTGAAACGCCACTTGATTACGGACCGGATCAAGGAACTACGAGTAACTCGGTCCAAGAAATTGCTTTCCTTGTTGAAGAAGGAAAAAATGATAATCCTGTTTTCCGACGAAAAGCTTTTCAGCATCGATGCTGTGGCCAACATCCGCACGGACCGGTTCATTTAACCGCAGAAAATGGAGAACGTTCCAGAAAAAGTGAAATTCAAACTTCAATCCAAACATCCGGCTGATGTCATGATGTTTGCCTTGGTGGCGTCCAACGATTTGAAAATGCCGCCTATTTTCATTGATGCTGGAGTTAAAATCAAGACCAAGTGCTTCTCTGGGTGAAGGCCAACTTCTCCGATTACCAAAACGTTGTCCTACAGCAGGATGGAGCGCCGTGTCACACGTCCAATCGAACCCAACACGCACATGGCAGTCAATGTCAGAGGACTACGTCCGAAAGGCATGCTCTAGCTTCCGGCGTCGGCTAGAAGATGTTATTAATAATAATGGAGTACACATTGAATATATTTGTTTAAAAGGACTTTATAAGGATAACTGCACTCGAAAATGTTGATTTTATTGCTTAAATTAGTTGAAAATGGGATTTGAAAGAATAGAACAAATTTTCGCATTATTTTCTGCCGCACCCTGTATTTAATGATTTTGCCAGGTGAGCGTGGGAATAATTTGAATTTTGCTTATGCGCGTGCAAAGTTTTGATACGCTGTTCTTCTTGCTTCGACGCCATTTCGACAACTTGGCAAAAACAAAATAGAGTCAGTATTTTGTACGCATACACCTACAAAATGAAGGGTGTTCAAGTTTGTTTTGCGATTTTCTATGAAGATGTTTTTCCTTTTTGTTGATCATCGCTTGAATTGTTCTCTTTTCGCAAGCATTGGATCTGGCAGTTTCGAAGATATAATTCTTTGGCTTTTCCAGTTTTACTGAGAGGAAGGGTCAACATCCAGTGGATTATGTGGTGGAAAGTGAACATTTTATGCCGAAAAGAGTGGTTTGAACTGCAAGGGATGACTCTTTGGGTGTTTGTGGGTTTTCTGAAGATTTCAATCTCTAAAGGCGATGACGACAATGATTCTCTCACTACTAGAAGGTCGAGGAATGCAAGTTTCCCATCCTTTCCTATTTCATGAGTGAACTTAATGTCTGTGAGGAGATTGTTGATTGCCTTAAGAATTAAGGAAAGATCCTCTCGTTTCACTACGGCGAAGATGTCGAGTTGGAAGTAATCCTTTCGCTTTTAGGATTGTTTCTTAATTCGCCATAAACAATTCACAGAGGAATAGGGATAGAGGGTTTTATTGTTTTTAGAATGAACCGCTGAAAGTGAAGTAGTTTTCTTCCATGCAAAGTCGAGTCAGCTTAAGGTACACCCGCACGTTTTGCTTCCATGTTGTATCATCTCCTTGTTTTGAACGCCAATTTTCTAGAATGTTAATTACGTCCTTGATCGGTGCGCTAAGGAAAAGGGCCGTGACGTCGAAAAATACCATAACTTCATTATCATTTGTATGACCTGATGACTGTAGATGTTGTACAGATTCTTGAGAGTTACGAACTGAGCTTGTCGGGAATTGCTCGGACATACCTTGAAAATCTTTTACTAGCCATTTTGCTAGCTTATGGGCTGCAGATCCTACAGATGAAACAATCTCACTCATTTCATTTCCGGGTTTGTGGACTTTTGGGAGGCCTTTAATTCTGGGAAGGATGGGGTTCGGTTCGCGAAGACAGACTGCTGCACCCCTTAGTACTGCATTATACTCCTTTAGTGTTTTATCTCGAAGCTGCCTGTAAGGTCCATTACTGATCTTAGAAGCCATCTGCCTGTTGTAGTCCTCCTTTTTCATGATGACGACTCTGTTACTTTTCTGCTTTTAAGTAAAAAAAATAGGCTTTGACTTCAGTTCTTTAACGATGCGAATTTCCTTTCGTTGCTGTGTTTTTGTTTCTGTCCGTCCTTAATAATGTTTGAAGTGATAGTACTGGCTGTGTTTTGTAAAGATGTCGGAAGAGTGTGTTTAATTGCTGTCTCCGCGTCGATGGTGATCTGGTTCACGTCGGGCTTGGTTGTAACCGCGTATCCTAATCCGTTGTTATGGTGAGTCAATTGTTCTTCCGCGAATGCTGTCGACCAGTCCCATAATGGAGTGGACCACCGGCGTCGTGGTTATGGTGGGTGTAAGCAAGGCCTGTTCATTGGTGTGATGTGTGGTCCGCATCTGTTGGGTTTCTATTCTCAGCCTGTTGAGTTTCTTATCGAGGGCCATTAGTTTCCTATTCGATTCGTATTCCTCTGCTACCTTGGCTCCTGGAGACACACTGGAGAACTCCTGGAATTTTACGGGATACTCCTTGGCTGACTTCAGGTGCAGAGAATAGCACTCTAAAGTTTTCCGGTCCAGTTTGTTGAACAGTCGTTTGATGCTGTCCTTGATGAATTCCACTTCCATTTTCCTGACGATGTTGGCGGGGGTGGATGTCCCAAGATATGGACTAAATGGTACAACTTTATATCTTAGGCATTTCTTAAGAAATGCTACGTCCTTCCTACCTTTTCATTGCTTCTGTGTATATTCCTCTTAGAGCCTGTCCGCTCACGGACACTTGGCGATCCTTGGCTCGAAGGATCCCAACTGATTGGCCAACTTCTCCCTGGTGAGAAGTTCCACGGGAACAGGAACGAAGCGACAGCGACAGCGACGAGAAAACTCAACTCTTGGAGCCTTGAAAAAGGCTGTTTGTTCCGGCTTTGGAGAAAGAAATGAACACGGTTGAATAATCTTCCAAATGTGACTTTATTGAGATGTTAACGGTATAACAAACCAAAAAATACTGATTACTACGAACGATATGCAGCTCCTTTTTATAGTTGTCTTCTCACTTCCTTATGCACGCTGATTCGTTCACGCTATGGAGCGGCAACCACGCAGATAGGACGTGATTCGTGATGATCACGCTCAATGCTGCTGATATTGTCGTGCTCTAGCGCCAGTGGCGTAGCCAGAAAGGGTCAAAGCTTGCTTTTGGTAGTGTTTAGTGGCACAACACATATAACATTTAGGAAGACCGATTACCCGCGGTCGACTCGGGGTTAGTAAGTGTCGTAAAGACCAAGGATGTGGTTAATAACAAAAAACAACAAATAAGACATTATGTTCGCATTAGTGCGCGAACATTCACCTCCGGGCGAAGAAAAGTTTGGACGAGAACAGACACATTTGGGTCAAAGGGTAGGGTGCCAATTTAGATATGGGACGACAAAGTATTCCATTAGTGGTTTGGATATCTGCAACTCTAACAACAGAATCAGATCCCGGAAATACACTAACAATACGACCAAGCTTCCACGATTGAGGCGGAAAATTTTCTTCTTTTAACAAAACAACCATTCCTGGTTCTATGTTCCTTGATCTCTTTGTCCATTTCAATCTGGTTTGGAGGGTATTTAAATATTCCCGAGACCATCTTTTCCAGAAATTATCTTGCAGGCGTTGTACTAGTTGCCAGCGCGATAAACGGTTAATGTTTGTGTCCTCCAATGTTGGTTCTGGTATAGCAGTAAGTTCATGACCAATTAAAAAATAGCCGGGTGTTAAAGCTTCCAGCTCATTTGGGTCTGAAGAAGACGGAAATAGGGGACGTGAATTGAGAATCGCCTCAATTTGTGTTAATACGGTGTAATATTCCTCGAATGTCAAACTAGCTCCACGGAGAATCTTTTTAAGGTGGATCTTGGTACTTTTAACACCGGCTTCCCACAAACCCCCAAAGTTGGGAGCACGAGGAGGAATAAAAGTCCATCTGATTTCAAGGACCTGGCAAAACTCATTCAATTTTCCATGCAACTGATCACTCTTGAACAGTAGAAACAAATCGTGCAAATCAGATTTTGCTCCAACAAAATACGTTTTTTGCACGTATTTTACAATCACATTCATGGATTCGCGCATTTCTTGTACTGTGAGATAATTTGATGTAATACGCTGAGACTTAGGGGACCTCGCATTAGTAACGAATCTACGGATGTATCCAATCACTCGTTGCAATTTTTGAAACGAACTGAAAGCAGTCATTACTGGAGGACTGTCTGGAATAACAATAGCAGCAGAAGTAGTAACTGGTTTCAACTCCGGTAGTTTATCATCAGGAATTTGCGCGGGTTCTTCATTAGTATGAGGGTTACAAGGGTCCACGGATTCAACAGGCCAAGACTTCTCCATGGACTCAGCAAGACTCTGCAAACCAACGGTGTAACAGTGCTGTTCAACTGGTGAAGAGTCAACATCTTCGATGGAACCAGCAATAACCCATCCCAAGTGAGTTTCCTGAAGGATCGGGAGATTCTCATCTATTTTATACTGTCCGGGCATTAACAGTTTAAAAAACAGTTGAATGCCTATAAGCAAATCGATTTCTCCTGGTTTATTGAAATCTGGGTCTGCTAGTGGGAGACCAGGAGGGATTTTCCAATGGTTGACATTGACGGGTACCGATGGCATTAAAGCAGCAACCTTGCTTGTAACAAGACACTGTAGCTCCCCACGAAAGTCAGAACTACACGACCTAATTTCAAGATTAACCATCTCGGAGAGAGAGGATCGCTGATCATTTGCTCCGACAACTTCAACGTTGGTAGTGAAGCGGGGCAAATTCAATGACTCAACCAACCTACTCGATACAAGATGTGCCTGAGAACCACAATCCAAAAATGCTCGGAAGGGAATCAGCTTTCTATTCACATCCAGCACCATAACCTTCGCAGTCATCAGTAGACTGTTACACAAAAGCGAAAATTGTTTCAACGAACATGAAATTGCATTACTTGAATGTGGTTCCTGAGAGACATACTGGGAATGCGATTTGGGAACGGCTTGTGTTGATGTGGACGACGACTCTGACTGAGAAGAGGACGAACAGGTGAGTCTTGAATTGGACTGAGGCACAAACTTATCAGGGTGAAGAAGAGTATGGTGTTTACCACGACATTTAGCACAGGTATGGACAGAGGGACACGATCGACACATATGGCCTATCCTTAGGCAGTTAAAGCAAGCTTTGATACTCCTTACCTTGGCTTGGCGTTGAGCAAAATCCAACGACAGAAATTCTTCACACTGGAAGCTCGGATGAGCGCCGGTTCCACACAGGTTGCATGTTGATTCCTTTTTCGTCAAAGCAAAGGCCTTGACTGACGATGTATCCTTTATCCAGTTTCCAGAATCCTTGACCGGTACCGATGATTTTGGATTGACCAATGACGACTCCCATCGTTCCAAATCAGCACAACGCTTCTGGAGGAAATCAATCGTGTCTTTGTACTTGGGCAACTCCTTGTGCGGTATGGATGCTTCCCACTGCAACCTCGTGACCTTGTCCAACGCACTAGCCAGCAGGTTGACAACAAACCGTTCCGAAACACCTACCATTTCCTCATTCATCATGCTGAGTCCATCGACGTGTCGGGTCACGTTATCGACTAGATCCCTCAGGTCCTTGGCGTTTTCACGGTTGAGCTTCTTCAAGTTCAAAAGGCCATTGACATGAATGTCGACAATCACCCTTTTATTCTCGAAGCGTTCTTCGAGCACATTCCATGCATGAGCATAATTATTCTCGCATAGAGTTCGAGAATCAATCATCCCTGCAGCAGCACCGACCAATGCTCTATCGAGATGGTAGAGCTTTATTGCATCAGAGTCGGCTGATGCCCGCATGATATCAAGGAACATGGCCTTGAAGCGTGGCCAGTTCTCGGGTTTTCCGTCGAAGGTAGGAATAGGAATCTTCAACGGCTGCTGCTGAACAACTATGCGAGGCGTTCGATCTTGATGATGGTTCTCAGCTACGTTCCGATGTTCCTCCTCGCTGATAGTCAACGACTGCTTCAGGGTTTCCAGCAACACACAGGCGTCAGTGTGCTGGTTTTCGAATGCTTCGTACATACGTTCTTGCTCCTCCATACCTTCCTCTTGGCAGAGAGCCATGATTTGATGGTGAAAATTGCGATAATCGTTGAAGTAGAGGTCCAACTTCCGGGAGTACACCGCCAGCATTTCCTTGGAGGGTACGACGGTGCCAGCTCCTGATGCTTCCTCTACAGCATTACGTATCCGAGTGACCTGCGCCTTCGCTTGGCCACGCAACGAAACTAAAGTCTTCATGTCTGCCATTCCGACCTGTGGTTTCTCCTTCCTTGACGGTGAATGCTCAAGAGGCATTGGAACACTCGCGCGCGAATAACTTTCGTGAGAAAAATATCGGACTTCACTAACAATTCAGTTTGTGTTTCAAGGTACACTCGCGCGCGACTAACACTCGGTTGAAAATAATCGGACTGTTTACTTCACTTCCACTAACACTTGTCCTCTGCAAGGCACAGAATATTCAGTCTATTCTCGTCACGATACAGCAGGCTCAGGAACAGCTGTGCGACCCCTCGCACAGCAGGAAACAGGAATGAACGTGTTCGGACACGTTCAGAAATCAGCCACGGCACACACGACGACTTCACTACAACTCGAATTCGCGAACAGGAACTTCGAAAGAAAAACACTTTTCTCCAAAAGCCACAAAAATTCAAAAAAATCAACTTCGTCGGCTGTCGTATCGCTTTTTACTGGTGCTGGAATTTCTGTGCGACCTTTCGCACAGACACGAACAAGTGCGAACGTGTTCAGACACGTCCGAATCACGCAAACGGTGCTGGAGTAGATGTTCGCAATCGTTCGATCTGCGACACATCTGCTGTTGCGGCTACAACTGAGGAATGGATCTCTCAGATCCGGTTCGAAGGACCATAAAATGTCCGCTCACGGACACTTGAGTATGTGAATGGCGATCCTTGGCTCGAAGGATCCCAACTGATTGGCCAACTTCTCCCTGGTGAGAAGTTCCACGGGAACAGGAACGAAGCGACAGCGACAGCGACGAGAAAACTCAACTCTTGGAGCCTTGAAAAAGGCTGTTTGTTCCGGCTTTGGAGAAAGAAATGAACGCGGTTGGATAATCTTCCAAATGTGACTTTATTTAGATGTTAACGGTATAACAAACCAAAAAATACTGATTACTACGAACGATATGCAGCTCCTTTTTATAGTTGTCTTCTCACTTCCTTATGCACGCTGATTGGTTCACGCTATGGAGGGGCAACCACGCAGATAGGACGTGATTCGTGATGATCACGCTCAATGCTGCTGATATTGTCGTGCTCTAGCGCCAGTGGCGTAGCCAGAAAGGGTCAAAGCTTGCTTTTGGTAGTGTTTTAGTGGCACAACACATATAACATTTAGGAAGACCGATTACCCGCGGTCGACTCGGGGTTAGTAAGTGTCGTAAAGACCAAGGATGTGGTTAATAACAAAAAAACAACAAATAAGACATTATGTTCGCATTGTGCGCGAACAGAGCCTAAATTAACCAAACACAATTTTCAGATATTTGTTCGGTTCTTCCTGCTCCATGATTGATCATGGGAGATTTTAACTGTCACGGTACAGGCTGAGAAGAACTGTTGAGATAACACCATGAAAGGTTATGTCTTTGGTTGCCATCTTAGTTCTGATGGCGTAGGCCTGCCCATCACGACCAGATCCGAGGGGAGGGATTCCAAAATACGGAGAGCATTTATGTATATTAATTCTCTGATGAAACAAAAAATCTAGAATATATGGTGTACTTTCCTCTCAGAAATCTTTTAACAGTATGAATCCAGCATGAAGCTCACGACATAAGAAATGATTGTGAAACTAGATAATAATTAGGAATTAAAAGAATAAAGTTTTATTTCCTCGATTTAGAAATAAATTAATAATAATTATAAAATTAACAACAAATGTGTGTTCATTTATTTTGACTATAGACACACCTTTAAGCGTCGGGCAAAGACAAGTATAATAACTATGAAGGAAACACATTTGAATATACTATATAATTAAATTTGAATTAGATATAAGATTCCATGCCAATATTAGGGCACATGCTGCCTCGCTCCCCATAACCTATCAATAAAATAATAAATAAATAAATTAATAATTAAAAATTCAGATTAATTCCTGCCTTCCCCCTCAAAAGCCACGATTGTTCATGACAACGTAAGCCTTTGATAATCAAGCACGTAATAACAATAATACTCCGTTGTTTATTGTTAAAGAACAGATTAATTAGCCATCGGCTCCGTAAAAGATTTGCAGTTGAGCCTCAAAAAACGAACTAGTTTTAAAAGCGACCTACCTAGCGGCAACCAATCGAATGGGAAACAAACCGAGCAACCATCTGAGGAACGTACGGGCAAAAAGGAAGTCGACAGTTTTAGAAACATTTTCATTTTTGTATGAAGATGAGTCACGGGCCCATAGTTTTTCGAGCATTACTCAAAAACAAAATAAAACCCATCGCTTCGAAAATATTTTTTTCAATATTTTCCATGATTCAGAAAATGTGTTTTCCAGCTTTTCCAAGCAATTTTCGAAAAAATTTTTAAAGAATATTTTTTCTTTTTGAGAAAATTTCATTTT
The DNA here is from genome assembly GCA_034211315.2 of Aedes japonicus. Classification (NCBI taxonomy): domain Eukaryota; kingdom Metazoa; phylum Arthropoda; class Insecta; order Diptera; family Culicidae; genus Aedes; species Aedes japonicus. The sequence goes on along the minus strand of JASCZW010000674.1, from coordinate 83,464 downwards.
AGTATGGACAAAAATTGGTTCTACTATGAATCGTTCTTCAGTAAGGATTTTTTTAAGTTAGTGATGTTCGGGAAAATCGGATGGATTCATTTGGCGTTTGCCAGCAAAACTGGCAACCCTGATTTTTTAAATATTGTTTGTGGTTCATATATCCATGAACCCTACACGTGTACAACGTTTCGTAACAATCTGAGACCCAAACCTGTATAATAAAAATAAACCCCTACCGCAGATTTCTACGAGGACCTAGATTTTGTTAGACATCTTGACATCCAATGAAAATGATCCAAGTTAAAAATTGCAATTGCAAAGCCGCACTATCACAGTTTCCCTAAAGAGTGAGTTGATAATTATTGCGACACTTTCAAACTAGTGTAAAAAAAATTCATACTTGACCGAAATTAATCAAATTTTGTCGAGTTTCTCTTTACAGTGTATTGTTTACATCCACTCAGTTATCCAGTTGTCATGGAGATTACATTGGACGAAAAACAGAAAACCGTTCGCAAGAGGATTTTGTTGGTCCATATGCAAAATCCAGGGTTGCCCTTATAAAAAATTACCTTAAACGAACGATATCACAAATCCTCATTATTCTACTGTCGCAAGGGTCCTCCAAATGTACCGGAAACGGATGACAGTGGACCACGAGCCAGATGCTGGACGAAAACTGGGAACATTACGAAAATAACGAAAATAGTTGCCAAGACAGCAATAGTTAACGGGTAAGGACAATCTTGTTTTGGAAGACCGTTTCAAATGAAAGAAGCTGACTAAATTTCCTTCGAAAATCTTATACGGGCCAATTGCATTTGTGGCAAACGGAGTTACCCATTTGTGAATAGAGGCACCATAAACGATGTTATTTACAAAACTGAGTTCCTCTAATAACGGCACCACTCCAAAACCGGTGCGGTGTGCGGCTAATTTATTTGGATTTTTTACCAAAATACATGAACCCATCAAACTGTCCTGCACTCCGTCCGATCGAAATCAATTGGGCCATGATGAAGCACAAACTTTGGAAGAGAAAAGGAGAATGAACGAATAGGAAATGATGAGCAAATGAAAAAAACGGAGAAAACCGTACTGTAAAAGAGAGCGTCAATCGAAAATGTCGAGCACTGTACTGAAACATTGAACTGAAACAATTAACTATACTGAACTACTGTCAAAATGTGGTTTCAGATCGATAACGGTACCCGATTTACCGATCAGTCTTAAGTGTCGCAATAATTATCGAATCACCCTTTAGATGTAACCATTTTTTTACAGGGACCGTTAAAAACGAGCACATCATGGCTGGCCCCAATCAATACGTTGCGGATGCGTTTCCGTTTTCCCATAGATTTCCCATAGATCCCATAGAACAGTTTTCCCATAGATTTTTCGTCAAATTTACGATAACGGAACGCAAACGTATTTATTGTGGGCAAGCCTTCAGAATTGTTAACAAGCATGATAAAATTTACTTCGCGTATCTCTGCAAGTAAGTACTATTGACGCATCCTCGCAGAACGGAACACGGAAACTCGGTGGAAAGAGCAAAATAAATAAGTTTGTTTATTTTTCTTATTAACTGGTGTACAGTGTGCACCGTTCTGGTGATAATGAGGCATGTTGCCTAGTAGCGAAAGCAAGTTAAAATTAATTTTTGAGGCTTCTCTATTCTAAAAGAATGTTTTTGCAATTTTGGTACACCTACGTCATATGCATACAATAAGGCTATCTGAATTGAATGTCAATTTTCTAACTCTACCATCGAATCGCATAGTGCTCCTCACGCGAATCTGTGTATGGCACCGCCTTCATAACGAGTATAACAAATAGACATTCGCTGCTTGACTCCCTAATGTGCTGAACGGCTGAGATGGACTGGAGCGAAGCTCTCCAAGTACACATGCACTCGCGTGGTTGTGTGTTGAACCATGTGTGCTTCGCAATTTCGGCGAAAACCGGACCTTGACATGCTCTCTGTTGGAGCATACTAATGGAACGATTTTTTTTCTTTGTTGTTGTTCTCTATGCTGCGATGAATGATGACGACAATTAAATAGCGGAGAGTCGAGTCTTGTTGAGAATGAGAACTGGCAGTCAAGATGACTTCTCCAGAGCGAACCGAGATGATGCGCATGGAGAATCTTCTTGCTGTGGCGGTATCACAAACACAATGAAACGAACGTGGTACATAGGAGTATTTGACTCAGAAAGTTGGTCAAAATTCTGAGATCCGTAAAGTCGTAAGTTACGAAATTTTGTTGGTATATTAATATTTCTGGTATTTTATTAGCTTTAAAACTCAACTTACTTTGAAGTATTCTCGAAAATTTAAGCAAACCGTCTTTTCAGATCACTGAAAGCTGCCGTCATGCTACATAAAATGATGCGAGGTTTCTTTTAAATGTATCCAAACTTAGCCAGTGTACATTAAAAGTTAATACCGTCGAAACGTCTATACTAGATCTATCTTGGATATAATAGAAATCACAATCTTTTAGAAACGGGTGCCACTAGACTGCTTCAAGGACGAGACTCATATGCGCATCTGGTCCACTTCACAGGCAGGGGCAGGTATCGACTACTAACTCAAGTTCACCGAATTCCTTCACGCATACTCCTTTCGGAAATTAATGTTTTTTTTAATGCCATTATTCTAACTGACTCTCTTGAGCAGAAGCTTAATTACGCAACTCAAGTTTATGTTTTGCGTCATTTTACAAATGTATGTAATAAGTGCAAAAGCCTGCCACAGATTCCTTTGCAGCTTCTTGTATGCAAGGCACTAGATACTTCTAATTCATAAGAGGAGAAGAAAGGATCAAAAAATAATTGGACAGATAAGACATAATAATTAAAAGTATATATAAACTATTAGCTAAAAATTATAAAATTATTTTAATGTTAATATGTCAATCACGAAAACACAAGTAACGATAAAAATGGTGGTGATGATGATAAAGATGAATGGTAATGGTAATGAATAAACAATGTCATATAAGATAATATATATAGTGAAGGGATATTATAATATGAACTGAAAATTACATGTGTGCCGACTGCTGTTTTGTTGCGATTGAAGACAAACTTGCGCATCCATTATGAACCAGAAAACTTAAACAATATATGGCAGCCATGAGAAAAAAATGAATGAATGAAAAGTTCGAAAATTCAATCATGATTACTGGTTTCATCGTAGAAATCCCGTCCTACGATACTTAAAATACTTATCAAAACATATACTTGACCAGATTTTGCACAGCTTACACGGAACTCCTTAGCAACTTTGAAGCTGTTTGAGAAATCACAATGAGCTTAGACGATATTTTGAGACGGGCTACCTAATAAGTGATTATGGGACTAACTTAAGAGTGCTCGAGTGCTAGAACTTTTTTGAAACATCAAGTTGATATGAGTACGATTGGAACTGTTTGGAGCCTGGACTTATTTTTCCACTTATTTTGGCTTCTTAAGTAGTAAGAAAATTCCGCGAAAACTTTGTTTCATAAAAGTTTTAAGTAGGTTATGTCGAGAAACACATTTTGAACTTGTAATTAGATAAGATTTAGATCTATTAGAGTATTATTACACGACACTGAACAGATACGCGTATCTGTCAAGATAAGCAATAAAGGTAGTTGGAATTAAATGGAAATTACTAATCTTTCTTCCCATCATCGTTAAATCTTTTCCACTTTCTACACTTTTTCGAGAATTTTCTCTAAAGCTTTCAATTACCCAAGTAGCATTGCCAAAACCATCCAGCTTTATTAAGTTTTAATGAAGTTTAGTGAAATCCACTACAAATCAACTTGATTTTATTATGTTATCAAGAGTTGCTAATAGGTTTTATATTTTAGTCAGGTTTATGAGAATCTACACAGCTTCTCTACACCGATCTTGAAACCTTGTCGTCTGAAATTGCTTTTCCTCCTATCGAAGGTTTATTTCGACTTTATGAACTCCTAAAATGCTGTTCTGAAATACCATATTAGGACTCAAACATATTATCTTATTTGGGTCAGTTGAAAAAGTATTTTAAAACCATTTTGCCTTCTGTAAATGCATTAAACGGCAAATTGGCATTGATGGAAGTCATAAATTGACCAAATAGTTTTACAGTAGCCATTGCGAAGATAAATTAGCTTTTTGAAAAAAAATGTGATATCTTCTAGTTGCCATATTGAAGTATAAGAAATCATTGAAATGTGGAAAAATAAATACACCAAATTTTAAATGTAATGCAAATGGACTGTAGATCGGTGACCAATTTCGACATTATTTTATATAACCTGATTGAGTTTCATAAATTTTCAGGAAATTCGTGATTAATTTATCGGATATATTTGTTTCAGTTTTGTTATTGTTGTAAACTCGCATAATTTCCGATGCGCACTGATTTTCATTCACCATGAAACAAAATGCGCATATGATTTGAAGCATGAACCGCTATTAAAAACTCAATTTGTTTAGGATATTTTGCTATCAATCAAAATTTCCCGCAACACTAGATCTTTTTTTTTTAGATATTATTTACTGCTCAATGAATAAGAAGAGCAGATAATTGAACAAAGCAGGCAACAAAAACCTACCACGGTATCACAATGAAGTTTGACAGCTGTGGCCATTTGGTCCTATGTAGGTTTTCATGGCAGCCAATAGGTTTTATGAATGTTCTCAAGTGGTCATAACCTAACACTTTCACTAGAACATTTTAGGTTTTATCAATTTGTTTTCACAACCGTCTATAAAGTGGTCCACTTTGTACAAATTTCGGCTTCAAAGATGCATAGAGGAGGTGTTGGTGGACAAAACAGTTTTGAATGTAATTTTATCAATAACGCCGAGAGGAGTGCTATACGGCTAGAATAAAACTAAAATTGATACGCAGGTATCGTCCTTTATTCTGCAGATCTACTTCTAGCTTTCATTCAGATATTCTGGATAGTTCTGTCCAATCGTCTTATAGGATTGTGACCAGATTTTTACAAGGACTTGCTGTAGAACCAAGTAGAGTATGAGATCCACTAGAAAACTAAGTATGATGTTGAGATGTTGCCGATAATGGTTTTAACGATTAAAAGACCAAAATTAAAAGCAAACATTATTCCTGTGACATCAAATTCAAAACTGATCCTGCTATCAGTGAGAGCAAGTTGAAAAGTCAATTTGCTGTACATTTTTCTCGTTGATAGCAAACTGAGTAAGTCTTGATGATCTGTCAACACAATGAAAACCGAACTACTTTTCTCAAAGAAAAGTGAACGTAAGATTACAGTGCAGATGAAAAGTAAATTTGATATAAAATTTGACAATTGTGAAGTGAAATCTAACTTTGATTGCAACTTGATGTTGATATAAAAATAAGTTGTAAATTTGCAATCTTTATGATGTTAGACATTACTCGGGGAGTTGTCTATAGTCTGCATAGGATCTCTACCCAATCTTTTAAACCTTTTACTACCATTTTACAAGCAGATTTCATCGAAAGATTTTAACAGATTTTCTTGTGAATGCTGTTTAGAACTATGTATACGGTTTTTTTTTTCTTAATACGGTCACTATGTCTTCGTGTATTCTCATTATGCCTTGGGGCCTCAGATAACTCAGTCGGTAAAACAACGATTCGATTCCCGATTCGATCGCAGGAATCAGTAGGATAACCCGACTTTCCTGGACATCGATTATAGTGCTTTCCATACAATATACATATTGGTGCCATACTTGCCATGCATTAACATGCATTGGTGATGGCATAGGAAGCTATGAATCAATAACTGTGGAAGTGATTCTAGAATCCAATGTAGAGAGCAGGCAAAAGTTCGTTGGAAAGAAAGTCAAAGCCGGACAGCTAAAGCCGATGCCTCAAACTTCTAATTTTATTTGCGTCTAACTTTTTAGATCAGCAGAATTGCGTAATGCAACGTACTGTAGGTTATTATCTATGCACGCGAGAAAGACCGAAATGATTTCAGTGTACGACATCAGCTGGCCGATAAATGAAGAACACATTAATTGAATCAACATGAAAACATGGGCCAAATTTACAGTAGTGGGGGCTTGGGGCCATTAACTTGTGGGTTAATGTTTAGTCCATAGTACGAAAGAATAAGTGAAACGGAACGGAACCGTGCCCTTCCCAGGTTCAGCTAGAAGTCATCTGTCTATCATCTTTTCAATCATCCTATTTGCAGCTTCAATCTGAAACATACATTCAAAGACTAACATGGAACTCAACAAAGATTTTGAAATCACTCTTATTAAAATATTTTACTATCCCACAAAAACTGCCGTTCAACAATAAACCGTATCAAAGAAAATATATTATGATATATGGAAATTATAAACCTGCACGAAGATTGAAATGAAAATGGCAGCGGCATTAACGTTGATTTGTCATGAGCCATTATTTAAAATGCTGTTTTGTTTTAATGAAAGCATCTATAAATAAATGATGTTTTGATGAAATGGCATATATGAAAATAATGTTGAGGCTATACTGTTTCTTTGCAACGCTAATTTGCTATATGCAAGACTGTATGGTAACCAAGATTGTTGCTAGTAAAGAGTTTTGACAGTTCAAGCTACATCCATATTATACGAAATAAATACGGGAAAGCTATACCGTATACGAGGCGAAACATGCCGCCAAATAATTTCATCTGGATGGGAGACTGACTGATGTTGTAGTTTTTTCAACGGCTTTATTTGCTGGGTAGTTGGCAAACGACTATTAAGAATGCGCAAGAAGTTTTGCTTAATATTTTGCTTAAACGTGCCATTTTGTTCACTTATCTTAGTTTGTTGCTTTTATTTTATAATGACAACATTGGTAGAGCATCTTATCATAAACATCATGTAGTACCAAATGCTACAGTATACGCTTTATGCTCTCGGATACACTCTATTGCTTTGGGAAGGGGATTCTCTTCCTTATATTTGCGGGTTTCGCGTTAGTGTCTCTGCTTACGGGCCCACACAAACCTTTTTTGAAAAGTTATGCTCGATGCGATAATCGTCCACACGTCAAGTTACAGTCTACACGTCAAATGACAGTCATAAGTCGTTTCGGCTCATTCGACTCGCAGAATAGACCCAACTCTGATTCCTGTCCCTAACTCATAACTATTTAATTTCCTTCTTAGGTAAATAGTACAACTCCTGTAAAACGGTCCTACCTTAAATCATTAGGCCAAGTCAAATTCTGTTTCAACTAATCTGCATTCAAAGAGGTTGATAACAATTCGATTTGCTATGATTTTAGCACTGCGAAGTAAGGCAATCAAAATTTGCATCAGTTCAATGACCAGTAACAGTAATAGAAGCATGATATCTAGTATTCAAATAAACTTCTAGAGAATTTAAAATTTAAAATTACTGTATAAATTAAAATAATTTGCAAACCGGTCGGGCGATGACTGTAAACCGAAAATGGTTTTATATAGCGTGTGCTGATATTCCTTTCAACAAACAGCTGTAAATTAGAATTAGCTCTGGAATTTGAGCAATTACAATTTAAGAGTTTTTAATAAAATTACATTAGGTAGGCGCGTACATGACACAAACATCGAACAAACGAGGTATTGCTTCACATTAAATATTTGCTAGCTTTTCAAGAACGTCCCAGATTAAGAAAACTGTACTGATAATTTACAGTTCTTTTTTCACGGAATCACAGTTTATCAGCGTATTCATATCACATGTTTGAACCATTCATTCTATCAACTTCCGTAGAGCCGACTATCGCAGTATTGGTGATGTTTTATCTAGTTTGGATTGGCAGAGCATTCTTGATTCGACCGACGTTAACATCGCTGCTCAAACTCTTTCCCACGTCTTGGCTTATGTCATTGACAGACACGTCCCAAAAAGATTGTTCAGACTGACTCTCGGGTTCCTTGATGACGAACGCTCTTCGCTCGCTAAAACGGATTAAAAGGGCTGCTCTTAAAAGATTCACGAACACCGCACCATGTCGCTTAAACGCCACTATAGCAGACTCAACTACGAGTATAAACGGACCAGTCGTGCACATTTTCAACGTTATCTGAGTGGGGTTCAACGGCGTCTCAAATCTCATCCGGAAATCTTTTGGAGCTATGTTAATCAACAACGTAAGGAAGTAGGCTTACCTTCAACCATGTTCTATAATCGGCGAAACTGCTGGCACTCAAAAGGAAATTTGCGATCTGTTCTCGGTAAAATTTGCTAGTGTTTATGAAGACGAGAGGTTAACCAGTCATTCTGTTCACGCTGCCGCCGGCAATGTTCCCTTGGCAAATCAAACACTCAGCCCAGTTGATGTGGATTCAGAATCAATCTCGAACGCGGCATTACACCTTAAAACTTCGCTTAAGCCCGGGCCCGATGGGGTTCCGTCGGTTTTTCTGAAACAGAACATGGCTTGTCTTCTGTATCCACTTCGTCAGATATTCCAGATGTCCCTCTCTAGCGGTACATTTCTTATTGCTGGAAAATGGCGGACATGTTTCCGGTATATAAAAAAGGAAGCAAGCGGGACGTGAACAACTACCGAGGAATCACATCGTTAAGCGCTGTATCGAAGCTTTTTGAACTGGTCGTTAAGAACTCACTTTTTACACATTGCAAGCAGTTGTTAAGTGACGACCAGCACGGATTTTCACCAGGGCGTTCCACAACTACAAACTTATTGTGCCTTACGTCGTACATCACCGATGGTATGATCGCTCGATGCCAAACGGACGTGATCTACACAGATTTAACGGCAGCTTTGACAAGTTGAATCATGATATCGCGATCGCTAAACTTGACAGACTAGGAGTTGGTGGTAATCTTTTAAGATGGTTTCGATGATATCTCACAGGGCGTCAATTGACAGTTGCCTTGGGTGACCTACGTTCAAGGAGTTTCTGCGCCATGTCCGGGATACCGCAGGGTAGCCATCTGGGACCGTTGATATTTCTTTATACTTCAACGACGTACACTATGTTATCGGAGGGCCTCGCCTGTCGTTTGCTGACGACCTGAAAATTTTATGCGAATCTGTTCAACCGCCAATTGCCATTTCCTCCAGGCGCAGGTTGATGTCTTTGCTCATTGGTGTACTCTAAATCGGTTGGTGGTCAACCCGGCCAAGTGCTCAGTGATAACCTTCACGTCAGAAACAACCAATTTTGTTCAACTACCATCTTCTCGGTACAACCATCGAACGAAAGCAGTGCGTTAAAGACCTAGGTGTTCAGCTGGATTCGAAACTGACGTATACGCAACATTTATCGTATGTTGTTGACAAAGCTTCAAGGACACTCGGTTTTATATTCAAGGTTGCGAAGAACTTCAGCGACATTCACTGCCTTAAATCGCTCTATTATTCCCTCGTTCGTTCGACACTGGAGTATTGTTCAGCGGTCTGGAGTCCATGCTATGATAATGGCGCCGAGCGAATCGAATCTATTCAACGCCGTTTTCTTCGGTTCGCACTTCGTAGACTTCGTTGAGCGACCCTTTTCGTCTACCTAGCTACGAAAGTCGGTGTCAGTTGGTCGACATGGAGCTCTGCGGGTCCGTAGAGATGTATGTAGAGCTTTAACTGCTGCAGATGTTCTACAAGGAAGAATCGACTGCGGAAGGATCCTTCAACAAATTAGCATCAACGTCCAACCAAGGCCAATGCGTCACAACTCTATGCTCAGGCTTCTTTTTCGCCGCACCAACTATGGGTTGAATAGCGCTATTCACGGATTGCAGCGAACCTTCAATAGGGTGGCGTCCCATTTTTTCGTTTCTGTACGCAAACGGCTTAACAAGCAAAACTAACCAACACATAATTGACATCAACAAAAACCAAACGATCTGAGTTTATGGCCGACATTTTTTGTCTTACATCCGATGTGCGTTGCTTTGTACTGCTGCACTGAGCTGCGGAATAAAATACGCAAAACAGCTGCTGAGGATAGCTGTTTGGTTGTTGTATGATTGTTGTTGTAAAATGTACGGTGTCTGGTTTTGTTTTGAGATCCACTCCGTTCCTCTTCCTCTCTGACTGCTCTACATAAAGGGCAGTCTAGTGGAAGGGTGTTGTGTTTCTGCAACAATATTATACAGTGGCCCGTCTACGCCCATCCCGTCCGAATGAATGTATACAATAGGGTGCTTCTTCCCATGGGATGGGGGGGGGGGGGATGAGGGATATTGTTTGAGAGTTGGAGCTCGCGCGATCGGAAACGGCTTCGGCCAAGTTTTTGCGTTGCATGTTATTTTCTGCGAATGTTGACGACGCACTTTTTTGGACTCCGGAGGGGTGCAGCAGACAGAGACACAGCATTACCAATGATAGAAAGAGGAATAATGTATGGGGTGTTACAGATTAATTATGCTATCATCATCTGTACTTTGTCAACATGTATAATGTGGAAGATTTGCAAAATAATCAAACTAAATTATACACATACATTATTTTTTTCTCATCACTGCTTACGAATCTGTGTGGTCTAGGGTTTAGCCTAATAAGTATGCTGTCTTATTAATCCCTGTTGCGTAAACTTCGAATGCGGTGCCTGTTGATCTAAATCTAGATTTCAAGTTTTTCTTTTCATTTTGATTTTGCAGCACAGGGTGGGGCTGTAAGAGTGCAAGTAAATCCAAGGCTGAAGGAGCGGTAAGCTGACTCGCCACATGCAGGCTACATGATCGCCATGGGAGGGGATAAGGATTAGGTGGGTTTAAGGGGTAAGTAGTGTTCTTGAGTTGAGATGGCCACGTTGCAAGAAAGTGATCTGAAATGCTTAATTTTGTTGTTAATTTGAAACTTGTAGTGAATGTTGTATAAGGAGTGTATCGAAAAGTAGTTATAAACATTCGATGCGTTATTACGCATAAACTACTGTATATATTTTTAGCGTGTAAGCGCCATTTGCTTTGTTTACATGAGGTTCTCGCCAAGCTATCTCACAAACACTAGCGTGCTGCTTTACACGTATCGGATCGATTTGTTTATTGTTTTCAACCACAAGATCAACTCAAGCCAAACATTGCATAAGGTCCTAAGTAACAATATAAACAAAATCGAGTTGAATATCGATTCAGACAGAAATCCATTACTTTTATATGAATCATTTTGAAATTAGGCTCTAAGATTTAAAAAAAATTGAAAATACGAGCGATAACAAAACGTCCAATGTACCTGCCGTCTGATATCACACAGCTCTGTACATTGGACTTTTGTCATCGCTTGTCCAATGTACAATGTTTGTCTAAAATTTTGACAGATGTACATAGGACCTACATGTTTTCTTCTCAAAACGCGTGTTCTGATTGTTCGAAGAATGAAAACAAGCAAAAAGTTCTTCGTTTGGATGAATAATATTTAACTACTTCAAGCAACATTTGTCTCAAATCGAAAAAATAGGATCAAAAATTTTAATATTCTTTGTTCAAATCGTAATTGCAACTCACTTGTGTAATTTTTAATTTTTGTAAGATTTTCAATGTAAAACGTCGTCAGGATTATGAAGAAAATGTTGCCTTTGGTGTTTAGGGTGATTCTAGGCGTGTAATTGATACATTTGTTACTTAGGACCTATTGCGTTTGCATTTGTAGATTGGACCTGTTAGATTGGTCTTTTGCCAAGTTAGAATGTACATTGGACTATTGTGATTGCGGTATGCTCTAGTAAAATAATGTTCACAGTAATTCTGTATTAGCTTTATTGTTGAACTCTTGAACCCCCTAATTCTTGCATTTAGCAAACAGTGGCCCATCATATTTGAAACCCTACATCGGCTTCATATTTTGTTGTCTTTATAAAGGGCTTTCAGCCGTGGCTATTCGCGCTCGACATATTTATTCAATCGAAAATCGCACAAATCGGCACAAACCTCAATCAATAGCGACCAATGCATCTTATTTTCTAATGTGAGCTTTGTTGCGATGTAGCATGGCACAGAAATAACAAAATTAGATGCGTTGGTCTGTTATTACGGTGTTGCACGGTAAGCTTGTTTCATCCTTTTTAACGAAATTTTCACACATTTTTTATGCCTGTTTTGAAACCTATTTGCTGGGTGAATTACAAATTACCATCGCCATGCACCCATTCCTAAAAGAATGATTTGCGTGATATGTAAACCAGGAGTTTTAATGTTATATATGTGGGTCTAAAATAACCATAAGTTCATACAGTTTGTACACTAACCCTTGCCATTTACGCTTAAAAGCAAGTATTTGAAGTAATAAGTGCACCTGATACAATAATCCGATTGAATAAATATGTAGCCAGTTTTTGGGGTTCTCAAATACAATAGACTACTTTTTATTTGAATTTTTGCTAATTGCAAAGATGAGGCGGTACAAGAGTACAAAAATAAAGCTAGAAGGAAGCTAATGTGAACATTTTTTGATTAGTCCTTATCGCAATCAAAAAAGTCCAATGTACATTCTAACTTGACAGAAGACCAATCTCACAGGTCCAATCTACAAATGTAAATGCAATAGGTCCTAAGTAACAAATGTATCAATTACACAACTAGAATCAAAGTAAACTTCAAAACCAACTTTTTCTTTGTGATCTTGACGACGGCTTACGTTGAAAACCATGCAAAAATTAAAGATTACATGATTAATTTACAATTACGATTTAAAAAACAAATCAAAATTTTCAATCCTATTTTTCTCGATTTGACACAAATGTTACATAGGACCTAATGCAATGTTTGGCTTGAACTGTCAAAATTTTCAGGTTGACAACGGTTTGTTTTTTATTTTCAACCAGCAAAACGATTGTATTAGTGAAACTGCTCACTAATACTAACGGCGGCAGAGAAGTCTATGTCAAAAATGATTATTCGGTTCATTCATTTCCGTTGATAAAGTTGTATTCAAAATGTCGCGAATTGAATTTGAGACTAAAAAGAAAATTCTGTACACTTGGTGCACCGAAAAGGGTGTTACTTACAACCAGATTGCGAAAAGAGTAAATGTTCACCCGGCAAGTGTAAAACGCATCATCGAAAAGTTTGGTAAGGAGTGCTCCCTCAAGGATTTGCCAAGAAGTGGCCGGAAACCCGGCTCCAGCAACCCCGATTTGGACCAAAAAGTTGTGGATTATATTCAACGGAACAAATCTGCCTCTACTCGCGATCTAGCCAAGAAGTTCAGGACCAGCATCGGAATGATTCAACGAATCAAGCGCAGGAATGACTTGAAGACGTACAAAAAGCAGAAAGTGCCCAAACAAACTCCGGAACAAAAGTCTCGTGCCAAAACCAGGGCTCGAAAGCTGTACAGCTGCATTTTGGACAATGTCGACCAGTGCATTTTGACGGATGACGAAACATACGTTAAAGAAGATTCAAGAACGCTACCGGGGCCGCAGTTTTATACTAAATCTGTTGGGGAACGTGTGCCAACCGCAGATACGACTGTTGCGATGGAGAAATTCGGTCAGAAGGTGCTCATTTGGCAAGCTATTTGCACATGTGGCATGCGTTCTTCAATTTTCTATGCAAAAGTAACTATAAATGCTGAGATTTATGCAAAAGCGAATGTTTGAAGAACAGGTTGCTACCATTGTATAGAAAGCACCAGTCCCTCCTCTCTTCTGGCCAGATTTGGCATCGGCACATTACGCCAAATCCACTCTACAGTGGCTGACGGAGAATAACATCAAGTTCGTAGAAAAAGACATCAACCCACCAAACCGTCCCCAGTTGCGACCGATCGAACGCTATTGGGCAATAGTCAAGCGTATATTTAAGAAGGATGGTACAGTGTCCCAAAAACATGACCGATTTTAAGAAAAATTGGGCAGCGGCATCCAAGGAGTGCACAAAGGTCACTGTGCAGAATTTGATGGCAGGTGTCAAATCAAAGGTACGGGCATTCTACAGAAATGAACATGATGACTAGTTTTTCCGTTTGGATCTTTTGTAAACATGTTAAGCTATAATAAACTGAAATAGTATGTTAATTTTAACCATGTTTTCATGCCTATTTTATTATTTGGAAGTTTATAACTACTTTTCGATACACTCCTTATTGTATGTTCTTTTTAAATATAGGTACATAATATATTTGTTCTCTTTAGATTTCATTTCACTTCTCTTTGTGTATTGTCTTTGATTATTATACTAATAACTCGACTGAGTACGAGACACTGAAGAAGTCTGCACATTGTAGACGAAATACGCGTATCTGTCGAAGATAAGCAAAGGTAGTTGGAATTAAATGGAGATTACTAATTTTCTTCTAAATTATAGTTACAAGTATTTCACTAAACAGCTCAAACCCTCTAGGATTCAATGTTGGAATGTCAAGACAGACCAGTATATGAGTATATTTTCATCCTATAATTAATGGAAAACAACTAAGAACAAAGTTTTCTTTTAACTTTTCGAAAAACTTGCGAAGTAAAGGGTGCCCCAGAAGGAATGGGTGCATCTATTTCTCAAAATATACTACACACGTGGTGCAAATTCGATTTTTATTAGATACTAGCTGAATCAGGTCCGAGCCTTGCAACGCTTGCAACCAAATGAATGAAAATTTAATAGAACTGGCACTTTTAGTTTTTTTAAGAACGCGTTTTGCTTAAATGTTTTCGTTTGCTAATGTGTGTAATTTCTGCAAAATAAAACGTAGGTGTGTTTTTGTTTAACCATTGGACCGTTAGTTTCTACCATGGTTTTTCTTTCTGTGTAGTAGCATTTCTTAGTCAAAACATTTATCTTCAAACGAAGCCGTATCCTGTCAGATTGAACGCAATTTTCTATTACAAAATCTTTGATTAACTTCTCGTGCATAATGCAGCACTGAGTGTAACTCAAGCATCCTCGTTCTTGACTAAGAAGGGATTCAAGCTTCTATCAGAACATGCTGCTTACATGTGTTTCATTTTATGGGAGTCCCCCTTCCAGACGGAGAAGGAGTCTCCAACCATCATAAGATCCCTATGCGGCCCCAAGTACTCCTGCATACAAATTTAACACAAATAACAAGTGAGGATAATTCTCATGTTTGGTTGAAATTTGTGATTCATTTGAATGAGAGCTTCTTCCTCTAAAGAGGAAACCACCGTACAAACATTTATTGCCTTCAAAAATCTTCACATGCCAAAGTTGGTTCCATTTTATTTATAAGTGCTTGAGTTAACCAGATTTTTTTTGTTTTATTTGTATAAGAGCCACCCCTTTCAGACAAGGGAGAGGTCTAGAACCAGACATCAACATTTCTTACCTCTAAAAACCCACACATGCCAAATTTGGATTCATTTCCTTGATTAGTTAACGGATTATGCAGAAATTTGTTTTATGTGTATTATATTTATTTGTATGTACCCTTTCAGACGAGGGGGGGGACTCAAACCACCGTAGAAACATTTCTCACTTTCAATAACTTCCACATGGCAAACTTGGTTCTATTTTCTTAAGGGGACTTTCAAGGAGATAAAAATATTGTAAAAATTCAAAATGGTTTCTACAGAATGGCGATTTCCGTAAGCCTCAGCGCGCAAAATATGGGACGACAACTTCAAGCCTGCAGCCTCTTGTTGTGGAGAAATCATATCTAGTTATAATTTCTGCAAGATAATGAAATTTTCTACGGCTTGAACTAAATTTCAGACAATTTAAACATAAACTCTTTGCAAAGTGATCATTTGAACCGAAAAGTTTAATTTTTTGCTACTTTTTTTCATTTAAACCGTGTTCAAAAATTATAAATAATTTTTTATTAATGCCAATTTTAAGTTCAAATTATAACCTTTTGTTATTTTGTTAGTCAGTGTTACGTTTATAAGTTTAATTATGCGTTTCGTTTTTTTTTTATTCTTTTGTATTTTGGTCCGTTGGTGTGTCATTTAATATGCTCTGAGAGTCTTTGGAAGCAGAGTTCTAGAACTTAACTCCTTTTGAAGCATTTCACCAAGCCGTGCAAGGATCATGTCGTGCAAAGAGACGCTGTTGACACTGCCTCATAAAGTATTATATTTTCAAGTTTCTTTTCCTTTCTCTCAGTCATGTTCATGTCAACTGTTTTCTATGGTGTCGTGTCGTCTTTTTGTCTGTTTGTTATTTAGTTCGTCAGTGTCACGTTTATAGGTTTAATAGGGTGTTTTACTCATTTGTGTTATTTCGACATGATTTCTGCAGTATTTTATAGTTTGTGGATTTCTTCATCTTTTGTTTGTCGTGAGCCGCTTCGTGCCATTTTGTTATATAAATTCTACTCCTCTCAATCTCTTGCCATATGCAGCTTTGCCATGAACATGCGGGTATTTTCTATTCTAGGGCTGTTTTTAGTATACTTCCGTGATCACTTCTATATGATAATGTATTGAAATTAGTTCGGTCTGGCCGTTCTAACATTAATTTGTTCTTTGTTTTTTTGTTCATTTGTTTTGTTCTTAAGCTGATTCGTTGCAATATGAGGATTTTCTCTTCCTTCTACGACGTTATAATTCATTTCAGATCGTGACCAACAGCCAAAGCAATTGAAACCACTTTGAATAAACGAAAGATTCATCTTTCGCACCATCAAACGCTACAAAGAAACCAGAAAATACTTCCCAGACCTGACCGTAAACGTACTGTCAGATGTCCGGAAGCCATCAAACTATTGAGAGAGCGAGTTCGGCGAAACCATGGAAAGTCTGGCCGAAGAACTGGGAATTTCGCAGTCAACAATCAGGAATATTTTGAAGGACGACCTTGGACTGAATCCTTACAAAAAACAACGGGCATGGCTTGACTAAAAAGCAGAAGATTACAAAAGTCGAAAGAGGTCCGAAGCTGACATCTGTGAAATTGTGTTTTCGAACGGAAAAAATGTTGCTGCTAAAGAATCACTTCAATCAGCAAAATAATCGGGTGTATGCAGCACATCGTGCTGATATTTCTCGTGATTCCAGAATGTTGCAAGGCTGATGTTTTGCAAGGGTATGTTCCTCCAAAACTTTGAACGTTCCATTGCTGTTCGTTGAACCTGAAGTTAAAATCAACATTAGATATTACATCGATAATGTTCAGAAGAACCCTTCGTCAAGAAACACTACAAGAATGCACCATACTTGAATTGAATCCTCTCAACGTCTATGCATGGGACTACATGCTAGGCAAACTGAGGAATACCAAGGGACTAACCGTGGAAACTTTTAAGAAACGTTTGGTGAAAATATGGAATGACATGCCTCAAGATATCGTGCGTGCCAGCTGTGACGCTTTCCAAAGGCGCATGGGGTTGGCAATTAAGGCAAAGTGAGAAAGATTTGAACTGAACTAAGTTAAGACAGGATTTGCAATGAAACTTAAAATTTATGCAAGCTTCTCATTTTTATGACCATTTACTTCGTTGACAGGAATTCCCACTCACCCTGTATATTTCAATGCTTATCGAAACCGTTGTGATAAACGGTTGCGAAATCTTATCACAATCAGAAATAGCTTGCCAGACCATAGTTTTTTTTACCAAACTTTTCGACTTGAATGGATGCCTCAGACTGGTTCAATACTTCTCCTTGACGCAGCGTAAAATACTGTGGTGCTGGCAAGGATTTCTGGTCAAATTTTACGTAGGTTTCTTCGTCTCTGATTATTCAGTTAGTATTGGCAGCGAGCATTGTACCGTACAACTTCCGCACTCTGGGCCAGATCGATGCTTCTTGCTTCGGACTCCATTTCGGCTGCTTTTGCTTCTTGTAGGTTCGAAGATTCAAACGTTCTTTGGCACGATGAACATTAGGCTTTGAAGTGCCAACTTTTTTGGCAACATCCCGCTCTGAAACCTCTTTCTTGTGCTCCAATGCCTTCATTATACGTATATCCAAATGAGGGTTAGCAGGACCTTTTTTCGATCCGATTTAGGTTTATCCTCAATCAAACGTATTATTTTCATCGAACTTCCTGATCGCTGTTCTCACGGCTTTATCACTTTTTTCATTTTCGCCAATTCCTTAGTGACATACCGGATTCAGTGCACCATTTGTGCACAATATTTGGACGTAGTTCTGATGAAAGTTCACGCATTTCGAAGCAAAATGTTGAATACGATTTAAACCGCTAAACAAGAGCTTAGAGATACTATAGGATGCAGCCATAAAAAAAGAACTACTTACATTACTTAATATGTTTTGATTGCCTTAAGTGCACCTATTAAATTATAATGTATTGAAACTGGAAAAACCTTCCCAACTTCATGAGATCCCAGTTGTGGACTGCAATTTCTGCTAGAACTAAAATTGTGAAGAGAGAGTATCGATAGGTCCGATAGCGTAGAGCATTTTGTTAAGCAGTATTTCGAAACAAACACACACACTTTTGCCACACATCTCCACGCGGGGTAGGTCAAGGCAGGAACGGATCCGCCACCTTGGCAGGCAAAAGAGTACGCGCTTGGGGAAGGTCCATTAATTATGTCACGCAGTAAGGGGGGAGGGGGGGGGGGTTGGGAAAACGTGACGATCCATACAAAAAAAAGAAGGTCCATACAAAAAACGTGACAGGGGGGGAGGGGGGGTTAAAAAATGGCATTTTTTGCGTGACGTAATTAATGGACGTTCCCTTGATCGTGCTCAAATACCGCCAGTGGCACAGAAGACGACATATGTTCGAAATCAATTTTCAATTAGAGGTTTTGAAAACCTCAGAGAAAAACACGGTAAGGTGTTGTATCCTGATCCTCTTAACAGTTAACAAGTTATACTTGTTAAAATCGGCACAGTGGTTCAAAAGTTGTGATTTTTTTAAATAAATTAAAAAATAAGTAAATTTGTTTAACCACCTTAACGCCGAAATGGTCTGGAACTGGAAAAAAAACTCATATAACCCTTCATTCATTCTATAGAATAAAGAAAACTAAGAAACTTTGAAGATTGTATTCTCGAACCATTTTTTTTCACTTCCACCCCCTGGCGTCCAAATCCATCCAATATTAATATATATAGAGTTTTTAGTTTGAAGAGATAATAACTTTACACTACAGGCTGCCTCCGTAAAAAAAAATAAAGGTTCCAAATCGGAGGAAACGGTGTTTGCTTTGAAATAAATTAAATCTAAGTGTGTGTATCAAATTACAACCAGAAGTCGACTTACCTTAATTTTATCAATAGGATCGTCCCAGATCAGCTTATGCACAAACGGATTGACATAATGGATCTGTTTGGGCTGCTTCTGTAACTCCTTCTGCTGTTGCTTCTTCGTTTCCACCGAAGCTCTTTTGCCATCACCCGGTTCTTGCTTCTGCACACCATTCCCCGTTGTAGCCGCCGTCGCCGACGATACCGGCGTTGCGGGAACTGATGCCATGTTGTTTATCTTTATGCTCATTTACCGATTCTTCTATCGTGTTTTCGCTTCACGCGTCTTTTCTAACGGTACCGTCCCGCGTGGCGCACCGTAATTCAAAATCCAATTCTCGACGCCGCACAGACCCGGAGATTGAACAATAAACCTTTGGTGCAGCTTTTGATCAGTATATTTTCACTACCTTTTTGCAGATACCCAGATGCACTTGACAGACTCCAGTGAAAACTTTCACCTCACCCACAAAGTGATTTCCTACAAACTCCGTTAACCGAGTGCACTAAAACTTGGTAGGTAAATTAATTTCGCAATTGCTGCACTTGTATTATGTATTGAATTTTTTTCTCTCTTCGTTTCCACCTTTTTCACACGAAATCGCACATCAACGGGAATTATTTTCACTTCACTGTTTTATTCCGCACTCACTCAGGTCGATCGCAAGAGACCGCACCAAAAACATCAGCAGAGGAAGAAAAATAGCGAAAAAAAAAACTTCTCCTACTTTATCCAACCAAGAAGGCAGCCCCGAACAAAACGATAAATTTCACGAACACCATCGCATTGCGAAACACTCGACCTACGAAGAAGACAAATTTTGTCGAATGAACATCATATTTTTTTGCAATAACTGCATTACTTCACTCCGCAACAGTTCAGCAATTATTTGTTATGCGAATGAAAGAAAAAAGATCGATTATGTCGCTAATCAGCAGAAATAATGCATTGAAGACGCTTTTCCAATTTGCACGCGAAAAAGAAGGAAATTGATTTTTCAATTTTTCTTCCCTTTTACCACGGCGCCGCTCTCTTTCCCTACCAGCAAAACAACACTGCACTGTCCTGGTACCGACTCGTCAGAAAACTTTTGGGCGAAATTTCACACGTCCGCAAGACGCAACCGCTCGACGACAACTACCGTTGAAAAAGGACGACTACGATGGATCGGGCTCAAGCAGGCGGACGAAGGAATGGAACGGATTGAAAATTCAACCAGCTGCTGCAAAATGGTTCGCTCTCCTCTCAGCATGCACTGCAGTGGTGTGAGCGTAGAAAGAGCGAGAGCTGTGTTTGAATCAGTTTTGAATCGCAACGCAATACAACCGTACTTTCGTCGCAAGTGTGTGGAATGTGGAATGTATGCATGAGGAAAACCTTCCCAATTCCTTCCTTTTTCTTCCACGCGAGATGTGGGAGGAATCTGCGGGTGTAGATGTCGGTGTTTGGCGATTTACACTTGTTTGAGTTGTGTTTACAGTGGCGCATGAGAACAGTGCTGCCGAATAGGTCGGGAGAAAGTAAACGAAAAAAATATTGGAAATCAACGTTTTATTGGAAAATGCACCATAACGAAAAAAAATCGAACGATAGGTTCTTTGAGTGGAAGAATAAATTTTGTCTCGTTAGATTTAATAAAAGAGTTATATCGAAAACCGAAATCGATATTTCGAAAGAATTTCGAGATGAGCTTATAAATTTACGAAGCAATAGATGTTTGAGGATATTGTGTACTCCTAAAATACGAAAAGTGATGTGATGTGATGTGTGATAAGAACCCACCATCAGTGCAAGGATTACCTATGGCTGCAGGACTATTCTCAGCAGGTTGTTCTGAGAGAATAGCCTACGTGATGGCTTCTTGTAGCAGGGTCAACTGATCTCAGTGAGGACCTTCGGAAGTATACGACCAGAAGGCCACGTGTCTTCGCATGACAAAGGACTGGCGACTCCACGAACCCTTGTCCAGTCAACAAATCCTTCGACTGCCTTAGGCTACCCCCCAAGGGAATCCCTGTTATATAGTTGTTAGAGGAACAGTGGAAATTTTTAGCAAAGATGATTTATAAAAAGTTAAGACAAAAAGAAAATTTCACGGCTATACTGAACTTTAGATTCAATTAACACATTTATTTTTGTTTTTATTTGCACTAGTAAATATACTGGGATATTGCAAATTTCCACTGTTCCTTATAAAATAGTTGTGGGCAATAAAATAAGGAAAAATCTCACACAAAAAATTACAATTTAAATAACTTACCATAAAAGCATATCATTCTCTATGTTGCATCATAAAATCAAGAAAAACTACTTTCCAACGCATCTTCCACTGCATGTTGTTCGTATAGGACTCATTTGCTTTTATAGTGTACTCCTAAAATGCGAAAAGTGGGCCAAAACGTAGGATACCTTTAAATTTTAGTCGAACCTGTTAACGGAATCCCCTATGAAGAGATTCTGAATGGGTTGAGTTATTGCCTTTCAATTCCGTTATAATTGCTTATCCTTTAACAGATACGAGTATTTCGTCTACTACTGGCAGACTTCTTCAGTGGAGATCGCAGTGGGCTTTGCTCGAAACGAGACGCAAAAGATTTTCTGCTGTCATATTTGCACCGTGTTATTCTTCATGTGACATAAAGTTCTAACAAGTGAAAATTGTATTTGGTTCAACTCCTTCAACTAAGTTTTGTGTTTAGCCGACCTCCAGGAGCAGATAGCTAAAGCTAAGAGCCTCGCATAGAAATGAGAAATTATCTGCTTCTGACAAACTTCTATACGTTATCAACAGGAATTCAGCTAAGTATCCTTTATATGTTTTAGACCCAATTAGTTTCAGGTGAAAATACTGCACCTCTGTGCTGCAGGAGAGCGGATGTCATCTCCCACATAGCATGATGTAGAAATTACTGCTATAATGTCGGTTTCATATAGATGTATGTCGCGTGGGGGTGACCAGAGGCATTAGGAACGGGGACAGTAGGACAACCCATTTACCATCTTCGTTAAGTTGGGGATTTCGGATTTTTTGAGTGCCCTAATTCGCAAGAGTATTTTGCTTTGGTGTGCAGTTGAACAACGGAAAATTTTACCGCTATGTTGAAATTTATTATATTCCTCTGTATTTAGAAGACTTTTCATCACTCCCGGAAGGTGCTTCCATTGAAACGTTGACTACCTGTTGATAATTGAGTGGAGAATGTTTACTTACTGATAAATTATAGTACAATTCATTTTCTTTTTTTATAAATTCGATAGTTCTAGGCCACGGGGAACAATTTGTGTTCTGTAATTTGCTTCTAGCACACATTTTTGTTGTTGCCCAACATAATAGAAACCTTCTTAGGTGCTTTCACGGTTCAAGAGATGACAGGGATCACCAGCTAAGGATTGCGTACTTGGCCGGTAGTGCAGCCTGGGCACTGTTGTCCTTCTGACTATAGCTAGATTGAGGAGGTGCGTGCCGAGCGTCTGTCCACCAAGGAGGTGCGGCTCAATTAGCGTCTGTCCTGGAATCCTGCGGCTGAGTGGGAAACGCTGTATCGCCCCACAAACACGATGTAGTCACAAGCGATGGTGTTGTTCTTTTTACGGCGTATGGTTTCATCATTCATTCATCATCCATGGGGTTCCTAGGTGTTGTGTAGTGGTTTTAATTTGTTTTGTTTTTTACTCTCGTGGCTGTGATAATGCAGGTCCGTCTGCAGTTACGACAGGACCAGAATCTTAAACATCCAGACATTGCAGATGTATTTATTGTTGTCATTTTGTGTTGTAGCATCCCTTCACAGTATTTTTAATGCTATTTTCAGCTTCGCATGAGTACATCGTTGTAAGTTCTAGTCTATCTAACTCGCGTTGTGTATTTGAGAAGATTCGGTTGGTTGTTTACGTTTTTTAGAAAGGATCATATACGACGGATTCTGTAAAAAGGAATTGTTATCTTCATCCAGGGAATTGATTCAAAAACTAACATTGTTTTTGGTCCTACATTTTCTATTTCACGAACAGAAGGAGTCATCTATGGCCCCATGCGGAAGAGGCAAATAGCTGTATATCATTATTGTATGTGCATCGTTTAATGTTTAATTTCAGCATCGTGTTATTTCCACCATATTATGACCTTCAAATTTCAAATTCATCGACTAATGGTTGAGCTGTATAGAAGTAAACTGCATCTTTTTACTGTGACGGCTAAGTAGCATAGCGTATTTTTCAATTAGTCACCTACACTTGTGAGTGGACCCAACAGCTTCCTTGCTGTTGGTTTAAATCGGTCGTCTAATTGAATATTTCAAAGTATTTTTGTATTCCCTTGATATAAACCACCCACACTTGTGAGTGGCCCCAATATCATCCCTACAGTTGGTTTAAATCGGGCCTTATACTCGATGTTTTAACATATTTTTGTTTTCTGCTGAAATAAACCACCCACACTTGTGAGTGGCCACAACAGCATCATTACTGTTGGTTTAAATCGGTGCCAAAATTTGAATAACTTTAATGTGCATCTCTGTACAGATAAACAATCGGGAATATAGTCTAGTATCTTTTTCGCTGCCGAAGTCAGTTGAATTCAGCACACCGTTTTCCAAAACGGATCCCGCTGCAAACCCAACCATTTTATCCAACATCCCAGTGATTTCTCGTGGAAGTGCAGAGGTGTTCTCGGCTTCCAATCAAGCGAGTATCACGTCAACATATTCCTACCCATTCCATACTTGACCTGCATACGGGCGAAGCCAGCGTCGGTATTGCTTTAGTTTGGGATCACCAGTTTTTACACATTGAGGATGTATGGTAGTCTCAAGCATCATTTTTTGGTTCTCTGTGTAATAACAGCTGATCTGGCAATAACGGAGTAGCAACCTCGGGCGGTCAATTATGCTCATGCTACTACTGGCAGACTTCCTCAGTGCCTCGTACTCAGCCACCGCTTTGTGGTAGCTACAATACAAACAAACTAGGTACATGAAACCGATTCGTTATTTCCACAGAAAAATGCAACGTCGATTCAAATCTTATACACAAGTTTTGCTCGTTGAGAATTCATCAGCCGATCATTTCGGTATTTATCTTAAGGGAGTTTCAGCAAATAAATTACCACGATTTAGCTAACAAATGAACATTTTCTTACCCCTCTTTTAGAGTATTCAAGTGGTTATCCATATTTTAAGGCCATTCGTGACTATTACTTCACTATACAAACCTATAGAGATAGTTAATGTTGGTATGTTTCAAGAAAAGGTTATGCAATTTGAAAACAACACACATATCTAAAATCGAAAATCTATCGGATGAATAGTCAGTCAACTCGATGAGGTCTTTTGGATTGGGTTTTCGCGGGCATAGAAGATCATGAAATTTGTAATTTTACCTTTCAAAGAGCCATGATCTCTGTTCTAAAGACGATTAGCTGAAACAAGCGAGCGTTCATCGTTTCAGCAAATCCAAAAGTGAAGTTGTCACATTTTACACGAATATTGCCTCTTGTTGCCCTAAAATAAAAACAATTATAAAAAAATAGAGGTGGGTTATATTAGTTATATAACCGCAAGGTAAATGTAGGACCGCGTTGGTGTGGTTCTTCTAATAAATTTTTTACATACGGTGTGGCCCAGTTAGAATTGGAACACAGACTATTGCGCATATTTCAGATCTTGGGCGAGGCTTTGTCCATCTTCCTTACACAATTTCTCCCAGTTTTTCTTCAAAGCTTCATCGGTTTTGAATGTCTTTCTGCTTTTCTTCAACTTATTCTTTATTATCGCCTAAAACTTTTCGATCAAACGAAGTTCTGGTGTATTTGGCGGGTTCGCCTCCTTCGGGACCACATTAACACCCTTCGCTTCGTACCAATCCATTACAGGCTTGGCGTAATGGCACGAAGCGAGATCCGGCCAGAACAGCGTGGGACCACGGTGAGAGCAGAGGAAGGGCAGCAAGCGCTTCTGCAAGCATTCCTCTCGATAAATCTGCCCGTTTACGATGCAGGCTGGCTGTACCGTCCGCACCCGCATATCATCTGCCACAACAGGTACTTCTTCGCGAATTTGTCCATCTTTCTCTTCCGGAACTTTTCCGGCACCCCCATGCGGGACGTACCGACAAAAAACTCGAAGCCGGGGATTTGTTTGGTGTCCGCCTTGATATATGTCTCGTCGTCCATGACGAGACAGCCTGGCTTGACCAGCCACTCACGCTACAGCTTCTGCGCACGCAATTTGGCCACCGTGTTTTGCTTGTCAGTCCGGTTTGGCGCCTTCCTGACCTCAAAAACACGTAAACCAGCCCGCTTTATGGTCTGCTGGACGAACCACTTCGACGAATTGACCTTTTTGGCCACGTCTCGGGTGGAAAGGTTCGGGTTATTCTTAAAGTACTGCCTTATCATCCGCGCCTTCTCTGGGTATTCCGTTTTCGGGTTTCGGCCGCTTCCAGCGCGCCGCTCAATGTCGCATTTTTTCCGAGTTCAATCTTTAGAACAAGTAACTAGATTAGGTTTAATTTGAGCTTTAAATAGGAGATCATTTATTAAGAATCACTTTAGCTCACCAGATCTTAATATTTGAAGTTTATTGAAATGGATGTTGACTTTGCTTTATCATTTCTGCAACCGATCCATCCGTCAGTTAGTAGGTGTGGTTGACACTCGGTTTGGCGTTCGCTCTTGAATTCGCCAGGGGTGAACTAGGCTCGCTGGTCGACGGTGCGCTACCAACAATGCCCCCTTCAATGCATCGCAGCTGGTCCTGAGTTGCATTTGTACCTACGCCAACGTCGAGCACCGCAAGCTTGACGGCCGGTCGCTCGTATATACCACTGGCGGGTTGCACTGTAACCCACCTGACTTGACCATCTGGTGCTACCTTGGTAGCAATCACTCGGCCCTTGCGCCAGCTGTTGCGCGGGAACCTGATATCGATGACTACTACGACGTCTTTTTCTTCAATCGGCTTTACTCCGGTAAACCATTTCGCTAGGCGAGTCAAAGACCGAAGGTAGTCACGTAGCCACGGTATCCAGAACTGATTCGCCACGCTCTGCGATAGTCTCCAGTTCTCCTTCAGCCGAGCCAGTTTGTCGTCGAAGCAGGTCCACGGAAGCATTCCACTCGAAGACCCGATGAGGAAGTGGTTTGTTGTCAATACGGGGGACTGATCGTCATCTAAAGGGATTTCGGTGAACGGTCTTGAGTTTCCACTTCTATCAGGATGCTCCGTAGGGATTCGTCTTGGCAGTAGCTTCTGCAAGTTCTGCTTGGCTGTACGAACCATCCTCTCCCAAGCTCCGCCCATATGAGGAGACATGGGTGGGAACTTCCACGTCGTGTTCGTAGAAATGAATTGCGCAACGATTTTATCGTGGTCCAACTCTTCCAGTGCGGTCTACAGCTCTTTGTTGGCTCCCACAAAGTTCGTTCCCCGGTTGCTGTGTATGCAACAATGAATATGCAACTAGCGATTTGAAATTGGTTCGATGTTGTAGAACCCCTTAGTCCGAAGTACACCTTGAAGCCAGCACCTTGCTATACATATTTGCGCCTTCGTTTTGATTTGCTGTGTTATTTTGACAGAATATTTGAGAGTGTGTTCGTGTGAGTTCATTATTAGGGGCGCATTATTAAGCTCGGGACCGGGCTTGGGACCGATGTGCTAGTACTGACTGAGCCAAGACAAAAATCGTATTTGTTCGGGACCTTCTGGTCTTAGAGTTAGTCTATGGTATATGGCTGTAGGCACCCCCCGCCTGCCCATGACGTTGCGTAGAGCCATGATACACGAGTCAGCAGCGAGTGAGTGGGAAACTTCCAAATGTATGGCACGTGCAGTCAGACAAGTGGCTATGACCCCCCCAACGTTTCTCCACTCGGCACCCAATAGATACTGTCATTGGGCCGAAGTAATCCACCAGGTCGGCTGTAGGCTGCGAGGCGTGCCGGCGGCAGGTCACTCATCAGTGGCGGTTGCGGGCGAGCTCGTTCGTTCTTGTAGGTCTGGCAGCTATTCCGGATGGATTTATAGACATCTCTTTTGATTCGGGAAATATAGTACCGCAAGAGAGCGAAAACCACAACCTCAATCGAACTTGAATATCCCAATGAAATCATTTCGGTTCGAATCGTGTGTTTTATACTGGAGTTGATAGCATTGCCTACAAAGAAGAGAGGCACGATAATGCAGTACGAATCAAATTCTATATGAGAGAGCGGACTTCAGTTATAAAACCAGACACCGGCAGCAAAACAAAATAAATTTCCAGCTGAAGGTCGGTATCGTGTTCGAAAGAAATTTATTTTTCCATCCCATTTTTCTATCCTGAAAAGAACAAAAAATAAAATTGGAATTGGTAAGGTTTCCACGCAAACTAATGAGAGCCGTCACTTTTACCATAGGCTATCTCTAAGACCAGTAGGTCCCGAACAAATACGATTTTTGTCTTGGCTCAGTCAGTACTAGCACATCGGTCCCAAGCTCGGTCTCAAGCTTAAAAATATGCCCCTAATAATGAACTCACACTCTCAAATATTCTGTCAAAATAACACAGCAAATCAAAACAAAGGCGCAAATCTGTATAGCAAGGTTCTGGCTTCAAGGTGTACTTCGTAAACTAATCAAGAAAATTGAACCAAATTTGGCATATGGAGGTTTTTGAAGGAGAGAAATGTTTCTATGATGATTTAAGACCCCTCCGTCTTCTAAATGTGGAGGAAGGGATCTCCCATATAAATGAAACACAAATTTTTGCATAACTCGAGAATTAATCCAGCAAATGGAACCAAATTTGGCATATGGAGGTTTTTGAAGGAGAGAAATGTTTTTATGGTCATGGAAACTCTTCCGCCTTCTGAAGGGGGGGGGGTGAGGGCTCTCAAACAAATGAAACACAATTTTCTGCATAACTCGAGAACTAATAAAGCAAATGGAATCAAAATTGGCATGTGGAATTTTTTGAAGGTCAGACATATTTCTATGGTGGTTTGAGACCCTTTTGCCCTCTGAAAGGGGGGGGGGGGGCTCTCATACAAATGATACGTAATTTTCTGCATAACTCGAGAACCATTCAAGTAAATGAAACCACATTTGGCATGTGGGGGTTAACTAGAAATTAGAAGAAGAATTAGTATCTTCCATTTAATTCCAACTACCTTTGCTTATCTTCGACAGATACGCGTATTTCGTCTACAATGTGCAGACTTCTTCAGTGTCTCGTACTAATAACTCGACTGGTACGAGACACTGAAGAAGTCTGCACATTGTAGACGAAATACGCGTATCTGTCGAAGATAAGCAAAGGTAGTTGGAATTAAATGGAAGATACTAATTCTTCTTCTAATTTCTAGTTACAGGTATTCCACTAAACAGCTCAAAACCCTCTAGGATTCATGTGGGGGTTATTGGAAACAGGATTTTTATTTATATTAAAATGGATTTCTGTCTGACTGTCTGTCTGACCGATCGGAGTGAAAATATGTATGCAGGTATTTTTGGGGCTGGGGAAGGTTCTTATGATTGTTTGAGACCGCTTCCCCCTTCCGGTTCGCATACAAATGAAACACAAATTTCTGCATAGCTTGAGAACTAATCAAGCAAATGGAATCAAAAATGGTATGCGGGGTTTTTTGAATGCAAGAAATGTTTCTATGGTGAATTCAAACACAAATTTCAACTAATCCTGAGAATTATACAGGTACCTAAGCCACAAACTGTGTATATAGTGTAAGAAGAATGTTCTGATAGAAGGTTGAACTCCTTATTACTCAAAAAAAAAACTCATTAAAAAAAGCGTCAGTTCTATGTAATGTTCATTCATTTAGTTGCAGGCGTAGCAACGCTCGCACCGGGATCAGCTAGTCTTCTATATAATAACAATGAGTTGGGGTTTCCTTTGTCACGATTTAACTCGCGAGCGGAAGGACCGTTTGGCATGAAAATTTGTATGCACCGGTTTGAGATGCCGGGGAATATTTTTAAGATAGTAAGAGACCCCTCCCTCCTCTGAAAGGGGGGGCTCCCATACAAATGAAATACATTTTTCTGCATAACTCGAGAACTAATCAAGCAAAGGAACCCAAATTTAGCATGCGGAAGTTTTTGGAGGCAATAAATGTTTATATGGTAGTTTGAGACCCCTCCTCTCTCTAGAAAGGGAGGCTCCCATACAAATAAAACAGAAGTTTCTGCATATATCAAGAACTAATCAAGCAAATGGAACCAAATTTGACATGTGGGGTTTTCTGGTGGCAAAAAATGTTTCTATGATAGTTTGAGACCCCTCCCCTCTCCTAGAAGCTGTCATACAAATGAAACTGTAATTTCTTCATAACTCTAGATCTAATAAACCAAATGGAACCAAGTTTGGCTAGCGGGGATTTTAAAGGCAATAAATGTTTCTACGGTAGTTCGAGACCCCTCCTCCCTCTCTGGTAGGGGGGGGGGCGGTGCTCCCATACAAATGAAACACAAGTTTCTGCATAACTCTAGAACTAATCAAGTAAATGGAACCAAATTTGACAGGTAGAGGTTTTTGAAGGCAAGAAATGTTTCTAAAGTAATTCGAAACCCCTCCACCCTCCATACAAAAACAACACAAATTTCTGCCTAACTCGAGAACTAACCAAGTAAATGGAACCAAATTTGGCATGTGGAAGTTTTTGAAGGAAATAAATGTTTCTATTGTGGTTTGAGACTCCTCCGCTTACTGAAAGAGGGGTCTCTCATACAAATGAAACACGAATTTCTGCATAACTCGAGAACAAATCAAACAAATGGAACCAAATTTGTCATGTGGAAGTTTTTGAAGGAAATAAATGTTTCTAAGGTGGTTTGAGACCCCTCCGCCTTCTGGAAGGGGAGACTTTCATAAAAATCAAACATAATTTTTAACATAACTCGAGAGCCAATGAAGCAAATGCCAAATTTGGCATGTTGAGGTTTTTGGAGGCAAGAAATTTTTCTATGGCATTTCACCACCCCTCCCCACTTCAAATGAGGGGGGGGGGGCTCCCATACAAATAAAAAACAAATTTCTGCATAACTCGAGAACTAATCAAGTGAATGAAACCTTTTTAGCATATGGGGGTTTTTGGAGGCTAGATTTCTATATACATAAAAATGAATTTCTGTCTGTCTGTCAGACCCTTATAGACTCGGAAATTTCTGAACCGACCAACGTGAAAATTTATATGAAGGGGTTTTTGGGGCTTGGGAAGGTTCTTATGATTGTTTGAGACCCCTACTCTCTCAGGAAGGGGGGGGGGGGGGCTCTGATACATATGAGACACACATTTTTTCATAACTCGAGAACTAATCAAGCAAATGGAACCAAATTTGGCATGTGGGGGGTTTTGAAGGCAATCATTGTATGGTGGTTTGAGAAACCACCCCCTCTGGAAGGAAGGGCTCCCATACAAATGAAACACAAATTTCTACCAAAAATGTGAATTATCCAAGATACTTAAACACAAAACGTGTATTTCTCGGGTAAGAAGCATATTTTGATCATTCTTATTGTTAAGACATTGGCTTTATCGCCTCATTTTAACCATACTTTTTATAGAAAATATTACAATGTGTTTAACAAAAACATTTAAGGATAGCTGAAATTAGAAAAAAAGAAATAAGGGAAGGTCTGATTCTGCCGTTCTTGGAGAGTTTTTGTTTTCGTATTTTGCCGAAAACTACTGACACTATTTGAAATCCAGATCGAGCAAGGCAAGATAGGTGCCTGCGAAAACGCGACCGAATAAATTATTGAATAACAAATCTAGGCAGTAACAAAGGGAAATTACTAGGGACGGGTGCAATCGGAGATGTTTTTGTTATTGTGATCGATTTGTTTTCGTCGGGAAGGTTTGTTATTGTGATCGCTTTTTCACGATTTTGACTGAAATAAAGTAATTTGAGTGACCACCGTAAAAATAGTGACGAAGCCCTCTAAAAAATGATACTATAACCCCTCTAATGGAGACTTTGTGCAAACCGCTTCTAATTAAAGTGTGATTTCGTCGTTGATTCAATCTCAGATAAACAAAGTTGAGATATCCGCAAGGGGGAAATGAATCCAACCTCAAGCAACAGTTCCAGAAAGTATAAGCACACCTTATTTTAACGGTCACTTTGAATATAATGAAATATTTCAATATGCTTTGGCTGCGTCCTTCTGTTCGCACAAGTATCGTGCACAAATGGTGCACTGTGAGCGGACTCTCCTTAAGAAAAATGGCCAAGGAAGAGGGTGTAAGCGTCGGAGCTGTACGATCTACGATCTGCGCATCTTCAAACGTACAATGTTCTCTAACGTTTGAAGATGCGCCGAAGAGTGGTCGGAAATCCGGTCCTGTTAGTCCGGATATCGATAAAAAGATCAGGGATGCTACAATGCTACAAGCTAAAACCAGCGACTTCCGTTCGGGATGTTGCGAAAAAAACAAGGGACCTCGTCGAGTAACATCATACGTCAAAGAAAGACTTGGGCTAAAAACATACCGGAAGCAGAAAAAACCCTAAAGGAACCCAAAAGAGACCGCGTCCGTGATACCACGGGCCCACAAACTCTACGAATCGTTATCGTGTAGAAATTCTAGGTGTATAATAATGAACGATGAAACGTATGTGAAACTAGATTACAAAACGCTTCCCGGACCACAATTCTATACTGTAAGCGAAGACAAAGACATCCCCGAAACGGAGAAGGTAATTTTTACCCAAAAATTCGGTAAAAAGGTTATGGTTTCGCAGGCAATATGCGAGTTTGGTAAAACATCTAGTCCGTACATCACAACGGAGACGATGAACACTCAGAAATACGTTAAGGAATGTCTCCAGAAGCGATTATTGCCGATGATCAGGCAGCACGAAGGTCAAGTAGTGTTTTGGCCTGATTTGGCGTCATGTCATTACGCAAAGTACACTTTAGAATGGTACAAAATTCAAAATGTATGTTTCGTGCCGAAAGACATGAATCCGCCGAACTGCCCGAAGGCACGGCCAATCGAGACTTGTTGGGCTTTAACCAAAGCAAAGCTTCGAAAATTCATAAAACCAGCGGACGACATCAAAAATGTTTAAAAAGATTGGCCAAAAGTGATGAAAATCGTGGGAGTACCACTGTGCAGAAGCTAATTGGTCATGTTCGAGGAAAAATAAGGAGTCTTGGCTATGATTAAATATTTTGATTAAACGAGAGTAAATTATCATATAACACAAATACAAATATGATTTGCCAAATAAAATTATAAAAACTAAAAAAAATGACTTTTTTGTTATTTTGAAAGTGTGATTATACTTTCTGGAACAGTCTATAGTTGCAACATCTTGATTGTGACCCAATTGAGTAGCATTGAAGTAACTTTTACTGGTTTGCAACAAGTGTGCTACTAGGGACACCAGTCCCTTGATTGTTTTCTTTATGACGTAATCGGCTTTTAAAAGTTTCGCTGCTTGAATTGCCTGTTTGGATAACTTTTCCCCACTACTGTTCATTAGGTTCAAAACTTTGGCAGGTGATACAAAATAACACCACTTATGGAATACCCAGAAAAACAACATTTTATTGTATCAATAAATATCAAATACTACTTACTTCTGGCTGCCATATATACTCATTTAACATTTAGCTAGATTAAAAATCACTAGATTAGACAATTGATTTGACACATAACGACAGTCTACTTTGTTTTTCAACCACATCTCGTCACTTTGGTGCTACACATCCGATTAAGAATATAAATATTCCGAACAAAATTTAACACTGATTGGTTCGCGCTGGTTGACTTAGTTGTCTGCGTCCTGCAAAGTCTGCTTCATGGCTGCCTCGATGTGCTCTTCAAGCTTTGCACTATCGCTGACTGTCGGGTGCTTGTAACCCTCCAGGAAGTAGCACGGCAGTCCTTTAGCTTCGGTAAACTCCTTCGGCATAAACGATGGATCACGCGCTTGCAGCTGGAAGTCATATCCCGGATGCTTGATAAGCCACTCCTTCGTCGTTGGGCTACAGTTTACCTTACAGGCTTCGCTTCCCGATTCAAACTTGTTTGCAATTGTTACGTTGTGCCCAAACAGACAGTAGCGCGGCATTTTACGGCCTACGACTCCAGTGAGGACCGTTCCGGTGTGAATGCCGATTCTCATCTGAAATGATTTAATTTAAGAGAACTTACATAACTAAAATTATTTTGAAACTCACCCTTATATGCTGTCCATCGTGTGTATTATACAGAGAGCATGTTTCAATCATCCTCAGAGCCATCCATGCAACTTTATGAGCATCGTAGATGCTCGCACGATGCAATCCACTGGCAACACAGTACGCATCCCCAATTGTCTCCACCTTATACACATCGAAGAATCCACAGAGTTCATCAAAATGCTTATACAAACACTCCAGCATGTTGATCACCATGAACGGCGTTGCTCTCGAACAAATGCTGGTAAATCCAACTATATCGCTGAACAACATGGTGACGTCCGAATAAGTCTTGGCATCAATCTGAGCTCCGAGCCATAGTTTCTCGGCTATATCCTCGGGGAACATCAGCTGCAGCAAGTTGACATTCTTCTTTCTTTCCTTAGTTACTGCGGCATTTGCTTCCTCGATCGAACTTTTCAGCTTGTCCATCCGACGACGGAGACCATCCTGAGCTCTAGCTTGCTCTCCAACTAGAATCACCTCTCTGGTTGCGTCGTGAAGTGGAATGTCGGAGATGAAAAGGCCGTTGCAGGTCAGGCCTTCTAAGCCATCCAGAAAAGGTGACCCAACAAACAACAGGGAATTCGACTCCGGACAAAACACCATCTGGCCCTTGATTTCCAAACCTTTCGCAAAGAAATCCGGACGACCCGGGGGAGCACGCAACGAGATCATGAAAGGCGTATTCGTACGGCGGACGATTTCCCTGAACTTCAACGAGAGTCCACGAGGGCGCTTGAAGCGAAAATAGGTACAGGCCGAAAGACCACTCGTCGCCATATAGTTCTTGAACAAACGACTAAAGCCTTGGCCAACCTGAACTAAATCCAGATTTTCATCCATTATGAAATGCCAAGGAAACGCCTTGCAGAAGAAATCATTATCCATTTTCAGATCCTTTGTGTCAGATGACACGCTTTCACGCAAGGTTCCTGCTAATCTGCTATCGGCAACGAATGGAAGTACTTGTTCCTCCAAATCATCCATCTTGAACAAGTACCGATATCGGGGAACATCTCCATCCAGCGGTTCCATATCGATCTGCGGATCGTGGTTGAACAACCGACGGCTCAAGGCTTGCAGGCAACCCAGCAGAAGCCATGCCAAGACCGGTCGTTCCGATGTAAAAATCAACTCACCTTCACCGGCACAAACGAATCCGGTGTCGGAGATGTCTTCTTCTTGAAGTTTGAGTACATCGTAGACTCCGTCCAGGGATCCGAGGAATTCCTGCAGATTCGAACCCAAACACTTGAAAGCGCGCTCAATAATTCCCACGCAGGCTGTATGGATAAGCTCTTCACCCAGCAGGACCAAGATATCGCAGGCGGAAGATTCTACGGGGGTTGAGGTTGTAAAATGTAACA
Organism: Aedes japonicus; assembly: GCA_034211315.2. Classification (NCBI taxonomy): domain Eukaryota; kingdom Metazoa; phylum Arthropoda; class Insecta; order Diptera; family Culicidae; genus Aedes; species Aedes japonicus. The sequence continues at coordinate 48,860 of JASCZW010000674.1, read as the reverse complement.
TATTTGATTGTTTATAAAACTTACCATTGATTTGATTCAAATTATCTTGAACATCCGCCAAATAATCATAATGGGGATATATAGACAGCGAGTTACGATCAGATTTCCTACAAACGAAAACGACATGTTTACAAACAATTATATTGAAGAAAATTATATTCACCACCCACTCCCTTTATCGGAAAACCAAAACAAAAGTTTCCCCTCCAGCACCAATATACTCACAGTTTCGCCAGACCAGGCCACCTGTTGCAATACTTTCCGATCAATGACATGAGCGCTTCGTATACGTCCTCATTCTGATCCGCCAGAGTAAATCCGAACCGGGACAAACACCAGCGAAGGCAACATCAGTGGTTCATGCGTGTGACAGAAGAAAACCCCGAAAGGAAAAGAAAAAAAAAGTTAACTCAATCGATTGCCATACTGCCCGGAACCAGTCACAGAGGAATCGAAAAAAAATGGCTGCCGTGGTGGCAAATGTTGGAAATTCCTACCGAGGGTGCCGTCAAAAGCTGGATGGCCGCATTGAGATGGGTCAGGGTGAGCGCATCGTCCGGAATTTCACTCAGATCCTCGTCCAGGTTCCAGCCGGCTCCTTCGGCGAGCGAGTGCTGGCGATGCAGCATTTCCGCCGGAGCATGTCGCGTGAAAGGACAAGCCATCGTTTGCTGTCGAGCGAAAATTAGTTTCTTCTTTGATACGATTTCTCACGGTTCACAATCATTTGATGCTTTTGTAGGATGTAGGATTTTTGCTTTTGAAAGGTTACTATTGAATGAGGGCAAAGGATCACTTTCAAACGTCATCAGATGGGATGTGATTACGATTAGCTGGTTTTTGTGAGTTTACAGACATCGTCGGTCTTGGATGAGCTAATTGTTTCTTTCAAATCGAAGGAACTATGAATCTAGTAATTTCAAAAGCGCTTACCTTGTTTTGACAAGAAATTTAAAATTTAAAATGGATAAGTTTCTACTAGTATTACTGTTCGGTCCGTGGCATTGGGGAAACGTCCTCTTCAACAATGCAAAAGCAAGCCCTAGCCTAACAATATTGATTCACCTAACAGCTTGATGCGTCTAATGTCTCTTGCTTGCAGTCTGAACAATTGATGCGCTATGTTTACTAGCCATTATTCAATTAAAGTTCTGTGCGATTTTGAGCGCAATATGGTAGGGTGCAGCTTCGTCTTACAAGGCGAACACGAAATTATTGCGACACATTCAACAGGGCATAACTTTTTTACCATTGGGTAAAAATCAACCAAATTTTGCACACTTTCTCATTGATGTGTATTGTTTACATGCTGTCAAACTCGAAGTCGTGTTTTTCGATTCTACGAAAATGGAGGTGAACCAACGCGAGTCGAGAGAACCAATTCTTTCCAAACACCTGGAATTTCCTGACCTGTCGCACCGGCAGTTGGGAAAAATGTTGAACATTCACCATTCAACCGTCTCCAGAGTGTTGAAGCGGTTCCAGGAGCGGTTGACGTTGGACCACGGCAAAGGAGCTGGACGAAAACCGGGACCGGAGAACGAAAAGACGGAGGGAAAGGTGAAGCGGATGATTAAAGCAAATCCCAACGTCTCAAGCCGTGATTTGGCTAATAAGATCGGCATGTCGCAGAGCTACGTCCAGAATGCAAAGAAGAGAGCTGGACTACATACATACAAGGTACAGCACTTCCCAAACCGCGATGAGCGGCAACAATCGACGGCTAAAACTCGGGCACGGAAGCTCTACGAGAAGATGCTGACAAAATATGGCTGCTGTGTGATGGACGACGAAACGTATATAAAAGCCGATTTTAAGCAAATTCCGGGGTTGGAGTTTTTCACCGGCAAGAGCAAGTTCTATGTGGACGACAAATTTAAGAAGAAGAAAATGTCGAAGTTCGCCTCCAAATATCTCATTTGGCAGGTCATCTGCTCTTGCGGATTGAGGAGTGAGCCTTTCAAAGGGCACAGTAAATGGCGAGATATACAAATCTGAGTGCCTCGAGAAGCGCCTTTTGCTGTTCTTGCAGCAGCACGACGAAGCTCCGCTATTTTGGCCAGATTTGGCATCATGCCACTATTCTAAAAGTGTCCTGGAGTGGTATGAGGCCAATTCTGTCCATTTTGTTCCAAAGGACATGAATCCGCCAAACTGTCCGGAGCTGCGCCCGGTGGAGAAGTACTGGGCAATGATGAAGCGGGAACTTCGGAAGAGCAAGAAGACAGTCAAAGACGAGAAGGACATGTTAAGAAAATGGAAAAAAACTGAGAAACTGGTACCGGATGACACTGTAAAGACTTTGATGGAGGGCATCAAGCGAAATGCGTTCAATTTTACACTCAAGGCTCCATCGAAGTTAATCTTTCTTTTGATTTTTGAAGTAAATATATGTATAAAACTACCCTAAAATTTTGGTTTGATTCTTAACATTATAAGAAAATTGGCATGACATTTTCGGTGTCGCAATAATTTCGTGTTCGCCCTTTAATAGCCCATTTCCGTTCTACCGAAAAAAGAAACTTAAGATAAAATAGGAGGGAGTCCTTACTATAGACACTGTATATAGACCGGACAACGCAAAATCATACAATCTACCAACCCTGAAAAATGTCATAAATTTGAGCAATGGATCTGGCACCACTTGTATTTGTACAAACTTAGAGCAAACAGCGTAATAAAAAAACGGTTTCGATGTTGGTAGTTTCTTTTGATTCCGTTTCAAGATATTCATTGTGTGAAAAGTGCCGTGTAAAATATAAATTGTTTGGAGCGAAATTGTGGCAATAACTCGCGATGTGTAGTGAATTCTGTGGATTTCTTCCGGTTTCCAAAGAAAGATAATATAAGGCAGAAATGGCTTGCATTCTGTGGCCTTTTGGCAGATTTTCAGATTTTAGGAAGCTATACACTCAGGCAAAAAATTCTTATGATTTTCATAAAATCTACCATATGAAGCGATTTTTTTTTTATTTTTTTCAAGTTTTCATCATAACTACTATAGAATGCACACGATCTGAACGAAATTCATACGACCTTATATTCTATTTCATAAGCGCTCTTATGAAATCCGTGTGAAATCAATGTGAAAAAAACTCAAGTGCCGTGAACAAGAAAAATGGCTACCGAAAGTGAACTGCTGTTAGACTTACCGATTTTTGTTTTTGTTTAAAGCACGTTTAGAGGTAAAACATTGTTTAAAAATGAGCATTATCTTGCCACAGAAGCTGTAGAGTGTTTAAATATATGTACTAAGTTTTACACATATTGATACCCCCTTTAGAATACATGAAATAGGCAATAAGTTTCAGTTATTCAATTTCTTTAATAATCAGTAACGGTGCCGGCCACGTCCTTGCAATCGGGTGGGAATAGGGAAGGAAAGTTAGCGTGACCTTTGCTGCACCTGCTGTGACCTGCATACCCACAAATGTCACAGGAAGAAGGTTTTTCTATGTTAGTAGGGTTGAGCTCGATGGATCAGGATTCACCTTGATAAGTGATGTGATCATATAATATAGTTCATACAATTCAGGGGATAAAAGGATAACAATTACCTGTTTTGCTCCGCGTTTCAGAGCACTTACCGCCTCTCAATTGTCTAAAAATCCATCCTGGGGTCTAACTGGTAGTGTTCTCTCGGGACATTTCGGATACACAGTATCCTACAAACACCGTTGTTCGGCAAACTTCTCGTCGTAAACCTGTTCCTCCACGTACCAGTACTTTTGTCGACTTGGCATTGCTGTAGATATCTTTCAACTGAACCACGTTCAACTGTGATCCAATAGCCGTTTCATCCGACCCTCATATTTCCTATTAGCAGGACATTTTCAGATTGTCGTTTTTCACTTCGCGAAACTGACAGGGTTCGGTTGCGGCTGTTGAAGTGGTTACGCCATTTGATTGCTTCCGCTGCTTCGGCCGCCAAGATGAAACTCCGACCGGTGGCTGACGCCAGGAACAGCGTCGGCTGAGCACTTTCCATCTTGATTGTTATCTTGATCTCGCTTCGTTGGTCCTCATCCCGATTCGGAATTGTGTAGAAATCCGACCGTACAAAGGCTATAAGCACTACCGTTTTGACTTCCTTGTCAGTTTTACTAAAAATGTGCTCCTGGCCATATCTTTACTTCGATGCGGAAACACTAGCAACACTCGAAAAAAAACGCGTAATCGGACATTTTATTAAATTATTATAACCGGGGCTTTTTGAAATGCTTGAAGAGCAGCAGTCGTAGCACCGTTACCACTCTCATTACTAAAATTTTCGAAGTTAAATTTACAAATATCGATTTAAAACAAACAGAAAAAACGTGACAGCTCACGCAACACTCAACCGTCCGCGGGTAGCGCTTGCTGCGATCTCTTTTATATAGAAACAAATTTATTTTCGTTTAATAGAATATTCTAATCTCTTTTAATTGCACGATAATAGTAAATGTCTAACATGCATAATACCGATCCTGCAAAGTGCGTGTTGATGCTGTAAACAAACTAGCACTTTGGAAAATGGGTTTCAGCATCGATTCGTATTTTGAAGGGCGGTATTATGAATGTTAAACATGGGCCAAAACAGAAATAGAATTTCGTTAGAAAGTCTTATGAAGTTCCTAAAATACAATAGAGGCTCTTTCGTAAGAATATCTTATGAAAAATGAAAGACCATATTATGAAAAAATCAACAACGCCACTGACGTCAATTCATAAGGACATCTTATGATTTTCAAAGCTTTTCCTTATGTCGAAATTTCATAAGTGTATCTTATGGCGGTCATACGATACATTTTCTCAGTGTAGGCTGTGCAGTGTGAATACTTGTTTGCTCCATTACTAATTATAACAAATATATCCAGTTACATTTTCTGGTGATCTCTACTTCGATATGATCGGAAACACTCGAAAAGTCCAGGATGCTGTTCCGTTTTATGACAATGTCACGCAGTTGAGTACCAGGAAGAGAAAGAGAAGTTGCTTCGAAGATTTTAATTGGCTGGAATCTGATCCTTTGTGTGGGGGTGGAGAAACCCGGCATGTACCAAAACAAAAGGAAGGCTTCGGTATCAACGAAACGCAAGATTTGATTCTCTCGAAGGGCAACGGCAACTGGAATATCTGGAGTACGAGTTCTTAGAGTAAACTGGCGATGATTGCAATGGAGGATCTTTTTTGGGAACTGCGACAGTGGAAAATGAACACCTGGACCAGACTGACGCAAGCTATAGAGAGGAAATACGTTTATCAACTTCGGCCAAAAGCTCCAATCTTCAGTTCGGGTCCGGTCCTGTGTCCAAAGCGTTACTGAGGTAATTTTCAATATTATAGAACTCATAGAGGCTTTTAACACAAACCGTATGTTATTTTACAGGGAACTTCACAGATCCACGATTTTGATCTGCTGAAACCAGATAAAATTGGCGAAGATGGAGAACATGACATTTTTGATGGAATTCCTGACGCGATTACCTCAGAGATACCCTTTGATGACAGCGCATCAGAGTACCTAGAAATCGAATTCTTGGAGGAAACTGTCGATGATTCCAACGGCGAGTATTCATTGAAAACTGCAACTGTTGAAAACTTAAACCAGGATGGTACTGGGGATAGTACAGCTGTTAGCGAGAGTAGGTTTTCATCAACTTCGGTCAGTTTCCGGTCAGCTTCAAACAAAAACATGTTGAGGTAATTGCCACATCCATAGAACTCAAAGTATTTTAAGCTAAATATTATGTTATTTACAGGAAACTTCGTCAACTGAAATATGAAAATGAGAAATTAAAAAGAATGTTAGCCACCGCAAACGGTACAACTGCCGTCAACGAGACCATTGCTTCCGTAAAGGAAACCGTTGGAAATGATCAATTCACCCTTATGACCAGAGATCTAAGGAAAATCTCGAAATGGTCAAACGAAAACATCCTAGAAGGATTCCGAACCAAGTTCTCGTGTGGTTCAACAATATACGAAGAAGAAAGGAAAAAAACATTTGTTGCCTAGTAGCCGCACCCCGACAAGAAGGCTTCAGTCGTTGCACTTTGACAGTGGATCACTAGATGAGGTGTTCGATTTGTTGGTGCACAAAGTAAAGGAAATGGAACATGAAGACAAAGAATGTGCCATTGTTTTTGATGAAATGGCAATTCAACCCGGAGTCAGCTATTGCTCAAACTTAAAAAAACATCCTGGGTGATGTAACGCTACCTGAGCACACCGGATCTGCAAATCACACTTTGGTGTTCATGGTGGTCGGAATGCGGTCCCTATGGAAGCAGATACTCGGGTACCACTTTACCAGTGATATTATCGAGCAGGGATGCTTAAAGTCTATTCGATTCGATCTGGGGATCAAATGTGAATCAAAGAATTTTGTTCATTTTTAGTTATCCAAACGGCAATAAATAATACACCGAAAATACTTACATTTACTGAATATGGAATTAGAAAATCCCTTATTTGTTAAAAATTGGCTTTTGTCAAAACAATACTTGATCACAATACTTGCTCCTTTAAAGTGAATCAAAAGTTGACAGTCCGTTTGGCTGCATTTTTTGACAGGTCGTTTGGCTGCATAAGACTATTGTTGTCCGGTCTATAAATGATTCTTGAACATTTCAGGCCTGAAATCCTAATAGTATTTGAGGTTTATGCTCAGAAAACTTTGAAGTGATAGGGACTTGATATCCTATGTCCTTAAAAAATAACTATGGATCAATCATGCACAAACTAATAAAACAAAAACTTTTTGACAAACAAAAAGAAGCGTTCCAAGCGCGTTCTAGCGTCTCCGGCATAACGAAAAAAAGTACTATCAGCAACTAGAAGAAAGTGAATATAGTTTTTGGCTCAGGAAGTACCAGCACGTCGGCCCCAAGCTTAATGATTCGCCTCTGAGAAAGTAACTCACGCGAACACTATTGACAGTGTAACCGACGAATTGGGTTAAACCTAATATGTAGAGGAAAATTGAATAAAGGTGTATTTTGCTTAGTATCGAATATCAACAACCGAACGAACGTGTTTGTTTTTCTCACTGCGATTTCCGAAAGGTTATGGACCCAGGAAAAGTCATTGCGCAGTTACGTTTATAATCATTCTGAGTATTTCTACACGAGGATCCGGGATCTAAAGCTGTTGGTACAGTAGGAGGAAGAATCTCACTACCGGTAGTGGAAAAGTTGCAAGGCCGAGAAAATTACTCAACGTGGGTGTTTGCCACCAATATGCTGATGATTCGTGAGGGCACTTGGGACGCTGTTACACGGCAGGAGTAACATCCGGAAAACGCACCTTCTTTGCGAGTATTGGCGACGATTTGCCTGAGCTCCAAAACGACAAAGCAGGCGTGGCAGAATTTGCAGGAAGCTTTCCGGGATGACGGAATGACTCGGCGCATAGGGTTGCTACGGAAACTAACAAGCGTTCGATTGTCGAATTGCTCATCGGTGGAGAAATACGTGAACGAGCTCATGTCGACCAAGCACAAATTGACAGAACTGTGTTTCGTGGTCGATAATACGTGGCTCGCGAGCTTGCTGTTGATGGGATTGCCAGAAACGTACGATCCGATGATAATTGGTCTCGAGGCGTTCGGAAAATAGATTCGTCAGGTGGAAGCAACGAAGAAGCTCTCTAAAGCAAGAAGAAATCCGCTGGAAACAAGAAGAAAACGGACAAGTCCAAGGTCCAGTGCTACAGGTGCAAGCAGTTTGGGCATTATTCTTCGGAGTGTCCACAACGAGGACCGAACGAACCGAAGGACAAGAAGGACAAAACGGGCAGGAGGCATGCAGCTATGACCATTATCGTGAGCCCCAGCAAAACAGAATCGGGCTGGTTTTTCGACTTAAAGACTGTATTCGATGAAATTTGGACACACAAAATAGGTCACCAAACATTTTCCTTGAGCCCAATTCTTTTCAAACTTTCTGGAAATAAAATACTACTAAATGGTTAAGTTTTGACATCATTGGTTTATTGAACCTCTTCTCCCAACCCAAATGCCCGCACCTTTGCTTTGACCTCTTTCATCAAATTTTGAACAATGATAGGACCGACTTGCTTACTTACTTTTAACCACACTTTCTTTAGATCAAGTTCATTTTCTATCAGTTTTGGAGTTTTAACGAGCTTTGCCTTTATGATTGCCCAAAAATTTTCAATTGGGCGAAGTTCCGGAGTGTTTGGAGGGTTGACGTCTTTTGGTACAAAAACTACATTGTTATCTTTGTACCAGTCTAAGACGGGCCGGGCATAGTGGATGCCAAATCCGACCAAACCAGTGTCGGGCCATCGTGAGATCTCAAGAAGGGCAGAAGTCGTTTTTGGAGCCATTCGTCCTTGTAGATTTGTCCGTTGACGGTCCCAGAGGTGATGAAGGGCTGACTCATTTTGCCACATCCGCAGATCGCTTGCCAGACAAGGAATTTTTTGGCGAATTTCGCCAGTTTCTTCTTCCGTACACTCTCCGGAACGGCCAACTTAGAGGTGGCGACGTAGTGCTCCTGTCCTGGCATTTGTTTGGTGTCGGCTTTAATGTAGGTCTCATCGTCCATCACAATGCAGAACGGTTTTGTGAGCCACTCCCTGTACAGTTTTCTTGCACATGTTTTGTCCACCGAGTTCTGTTTATCGCTCCGGGTCGGTGTCTTCTGGACCTTGTACACATGTAATCTAGAACGTTTCATTGTTTTCTGTACAAAACAAACTGAAACTTTCGCCTTTTTCGTAACATCCCTGATCGAAATGTTGGGATAACGCTTAAATTGGCTCAATACCATCCGGGGTTCTCCAGATTTGATGTGCCACGTTCTTTGCAACTTCCATTTTTCCGCTTGGTTGTCTTACGGTCCTTGAACGTTTTGATCACATGAGATACGGTTGAATGTGCGATTCCGAGCTGTTTTCCGATCTATCGATGAGAAGCGTTTGGGTTTTCAAAGTGAGTGCCCAAAATTTGTTGGCGCACTATTTCTTCATTCGAAGCCGTCACTGAAATCACTCGACCGATTTTAACGAAACTCATTACACAATTGGCACAACACAATGAAATACATTCAGTTAAAATTTCAATAATTTTTACCCACATGCTAACAGTTACGAACAATTGCGTGTGTCCAAATTTCATCGAATACAGTCTTTAGGAGCTACACAGCATATGTGCAGCAGTAAGGTTCTTTTGTCAAACGTGCAGAAAGTGTCGCAGCAAGTGAGTGTAGCTAACGAGTGTGGAACTTGAAGCAGACATTGGGAGAGAATCGTGTGATCTGACGATGACCGATGTTTTGTGTGTTCCGGAGCTAGCAATCAACCTTCTTTCGATTAGTTGAACCTGCAGTAATTGTACCTCTTACTGCAGGTTCTACCGTCCGGTTTACGAAGGATGCATGCGAGATACGATCCAGCCAAGGCGAGCTAGTCGCTGTTGGACGAGAGACAGGTGGTCTGTACATGTTGTGTTTGACCAACAACGATATTGGTCAGCGACGAAACCTCGGACGAAGCAGGCGCAGTGGAAGCTGATGAAACGGCAGCAGTTCCGGAAGAAGTTCCAGAAGCCGTGGACGAAGATGACACTGGCGAAGACAACGGACTGTTGTTTATCGCCGCATATGAATCTCTCTCATCACCCTTGGCAAAATCCGTCGGGCTCCCTTCACATCCAGTAGATCCTCTCGGAATCAGGCGCAGTGAACGGGAGCGCAATATACCAGGCAAGAACCGAAATTTTGATATGACGTACAGAGTTATTTTTAAAAGGTCGTCCGTATCGCAAGGAAACATCGACGGATGTGGGCGCTAGTGAGCCGCAGTCTTTCCAAGAGGCAATGGCAACGTCTAATCACACTTGGGAGCTGACCAACCTACCGCCAGGACGACAGGCACTAAAGTGCAAGTGGGTGTTTGAGAAGAAAATGAACTCCGATGGATCGCTGGATCGGCACAAGGCCCGTCTCCTGATAAAGAAGTTTTCGCAAGTGAATTGCATAGACTACAACGAGACGTACTCTCCAGTGGCCAGATATTCCAGTATCCGGTGTCTGATGGCATTGGCAGTGCAGATGGACTTGCGAATCAGTCAGATGGATGCAGTAACCGCCTTCTCGCAGAGAGATCTGTCCGGCGAAGAAATCTTCATAGAAACACCAGAGAGGTTTGTCCTGAAGGATCCAAGAAAAGTGTGTCGTTTTAATAAAGCGCTGTACGGCCTAAACCAGTCAGTCGTGTTTGGAACGTAAAGCTGGACACGGAACTGAAGAGAATCGGCTTGAGCAATACATTGAAGAGCTACTTCAGCGGTTTAACATGGTGGACAGCAACCCGACATAGATTCCAGCTGATGTAAATCTGAGACTTACGAAGGAGATGAGTTCGAAAACAAAACACGAGATGAAAAGAATTTACAACGTGCAGAACTAGTGGGTAGCCTGCGGCTCTTAGCGCAGTGTACTCGTCCTGACGTAGCGTAAGTGGCGAATGCAGCTAGCAGCTTCTGCAGTGATCCAGGTGAAAGTGATTGGGTAGCTGCCAAGCACATTCTACGGTATTCTACTTTCTTCAGGCCCTCCATACAAAATTTCACGCCAATCGGGTCAGTATTTTCCGAGTCTATAAGGTCTGTGACGACGAGTAACCTTTTGCCGGTGATATGCCCAGTTACCACAGGGCATATACGGTGGCCGTTAGTGGGTTGCGAAAACTCAGGGAATCAAAGCAAAACTAATCATAATTCATTAGACATTGTGAATTGAATGTAAAGTCGGATGAAGATAATTGTTGGAAACTAAAGTTATTATAAATTATTATTAGTGAGATTATTTTTTGAAATCAGGAGAGAATTCGTTTGTACGTTAATCATAAGTAGACTACTATTGCGTAGGAGAATAAATAATATAGATTTGCATTATTTATCAGGTTACAACTACTAACCCGATCCGCCTGCAGTACAGGAATTCTTTTAGCAAGAAACTAATAATTGTGAGTAGATTTGTAAATTACATTCACCGTGAAACTAAAATATAATTAATTTACAGCTAAAGCTGATCCCTACAAACTGCGAGTTTTAGTACGGGACTGCTAAGAAACGTTTCTACAAGGTCAAACAGACAGAGAGACAGACAGGGGCAGCAGAGACTGCGAAGACTGCGAGGACGCGTTCAGGGGCTTAACGACCAACCTTACCCTCAGCGACTTAACACGGATTTCCCAGCTCCCACACGACCCAGGAGTGCCAACCGGCACATTCTAAATTACGGCATACCGGTCATAGCATCGAATAAGGATACGACATGGATTTACGTAATTTAGAAGAAAAATTAGTAATCTCCATTTAATTCCAACTACCCTTGCTTATCTTCGGCAGATACGCGTATTTCGTCTACAATGTGCAGACTTCTTCAGTGTCTCGTACTAATAACTCGACTTAGTCTCTCGAAAGTCGAGTTATTAGTACGAGACACTGAAGAAGTCTGCACATTGTAGACGAAATACGCGTATCTGTCGAAGATAAGCAAAGGTAGTTGGAATTAAATGGAGATTACTAATTTTTCTTCTAAATTATAGTTACAAGTATTCCACTAAACAGCTCAAACCCTCTAGGATTCATGGATTTACGGATTGGACTTCGTCTTGGACGCGCAGGGCTGGTAGTCGGGCTATTCTGCTCCCTCAGTATGGAAGAGTGACAACTTCCAGAAATGGCAAATGGGCTAAAGGAGCGTCTGCCCCGTCCTGGTAAAATTTTGGCAGGCCTCCGGATACGTTCGAAGCTTGTCACCTTAAGTGGTAAGTAGTAGGCTCAGATGTTACATTCCTGACTTACGCCGATCCGGCTCTGAACGCGGTCCCCATGAAGGACCGTGTCAACCCTAGCATGACCTCCCTGATTCAAAGATAACCATGGGATCACGATAGGCGACTATCTACAACGTGTGAAGATAGCGGTTCGGAGGAGGGACCCAAAAAAATGGAGGACAACAGTGGAAAAATAAAAAAGATAAAAAAAAAACAAAATTAAACGACGATGGCAACACGCCAGACAACAGAGACGGAGGTGCGATAGTGTTCGCTAGAAGCGGAAAGTTACAGAGGTCACCAGTGCCGAATTCGGAGGCCACTGCAAGTGCCAGCAGTAGCAAGTCATAGGGGGTTTCTGACTCAGCTGTTGCACAACTCGAGGGGATAGTGTTGGGAAGAAAGGCGCGATGGAGGTAGTCAGAAACTGAATCGACGAACTCTATGACTATGTAAAGGACAGCCACTACGTCCACAAGGAAATAAAAGAGATGGTGACGCGTGTCAAATCGGCCGTGATTGCAGTTGAACGCGAACAAGACGCACTGGGGATGAGAGCAGAGACTGCCGAAAAGGTTCTTGAGGACAGCCAAAAGGCACCGAAGAAGGCAACGGTTGATGCACTTCAGACGCCAAGGGAACCCCAGAATCCACGCTCCGAGAAAAGGAAAAGGGACACACCAGGAGATGAGGAGGAGCTGAAAACGCTAAAAAACGACGAGGAGAGAAGTGAAGGCAGTGAATGGCTCACTGTCGGCAACCAGAAAGACAAAAAGAAGAAAAACTAACAGCAAGTGAAAACTTCAGGAGAGGAGAAGAAGCAGATGCCTAGGCCTCGTCGGGAGCAAAGTAAGGGAGACGCTCTTATTGTTGAGGTAAAAAGCGGAACGACGTATGCTAAACTTCTCCGAAAAGCGAAAACTGATCCGAAGTTGAAGGACCTAGGGGAGAAGGTGGTGAAAACCAAGCGCACCCAGAAAGATGAGATGCTTTTCGAGCTGAAGAAGGATCCTGCCATGAGGAGCACAGCCGTCAAGACGGTCGTCGAAAAATCTCTTGGTGAGCAGGCGATAGTTAGAGCTCTCTCACAGGAGACTGTGATCGAGTGCAACACGGAAAAAAATCCGTGCCCAGATCCGTGAACGGCAGTCATGAACTCGAGAACAAGCAAAAATACACCGTGAACTCAATCACGTAATCGGGAACTAGTTCACGTTTTTGGGCAATCATGAAAACGTGAACTAGTTCACGGTCCGTTTTCATTTTCGTGAACGCTTTTGTTTCTGTGAAGGATCTTGACGAGATCACAACCGCGCTGAAGGGGCACTGCGATCTTGGAGATGCACCAATGACAATCCGATTAAGGAAGGCGTACGGTGGCACACAGACGGCGGCAATACGACTGCCGACAGCGACAGCCAACCAGCTGTTGGAGTCGGGTCGAATAAAAGTTGGATAGTCCGTGTGCTCACTGAGAGTCGTCCCTCGAGTTCCAAAAGAATTGAAAAGATGCTTTAAGTGCATGGGTTTTGGTCACCAGGCGAGGAACTGCAAAGGTCCCGATAGATCTAATCTGTGCAGGAAATGCGGGGAGAAGTGTAATTTTGCAAGGAACTACACAAAGCAACCGAGATGCATGCTTTGTAAAAAGAAGGACGGAAACGACATGACGGGTGGCTACAGGTGCCCTGTATATAAAAAGGCGACAGCAGGTCGGCAGTAATGTAGGTAATAAACCTCAATCATTGCGACATAGCACAGCAACTGTTGTAGCAGTCAACAACAGAAACAAAATTTGACGTCGCAATCATTGCGGAACTGTATCGTGTTCCTCCCGATAACGGAAACTGGGTTGCAGATAGAGCGGCGATGGCTGCGATACAAGTGATGGGCAGGTTCCCCATCCAGGAAGTAGTGTCCAGTTTATGCGAAGGGTTCGTGATCGTCAAAATCAACGGGAATTTTAAATGCAGCCCATGGAGCAGTTCCACCAGATGCTGGATGCACTGACTGAAAAGCTCATCGGAAGAAGACCGGTCGGAATTACGGGGTATCCTTCGCCCTAGGTGTCTCAGAACCAGAAGACGTGTTCAGAGAGCTAAAACCGCAGCAGACAGAGAGGTACATAGGGTGGGGTTCCGAGCGGCCAGGACCGAAATAATACTGAGCGAGGACCGAGATAATACGGAGCAAGACGAACTGCTACAAGAAGCTGTGCCGAGACACTGAGGTTAACCCCTGGGGCGACGCGCATCGTATTGTTATGGCAAAGATCAAAGGCCCAACAATTACTTCAGAGCAATTTCCAGCATAACTGAAGGTTATCGTAGACTCGGACTCTTCCCGACGCACGATCCAACGACGTGGCCACGTACGCCTTACTGCGAGGAAATAAGAAGTAACGTTGAGGGCATGCAAGTCTCCAAAGAGGAGCTCGTGGCAGTGGCGAAAGCGCTTAAGGTGAACAAGGCACCCGGACCGGATGAAATTCCTAACGTAGCTCTGAAAGTGGCGACTCAGGCATTCCCGGAAATGTTCAGGAATGTGCTACAGAAATGTCTAGAGGAAGACAGTTTTCCGGACAGGTGGAAAATACAGAAATTAGTGTCGCTGCCGAAGCCAGGAACATCGTTGGATACTCTCGGGAAACTCCTGAAGAGGATCATCCAAATGGCTTTTTTCAATTGCTTGCATGTCCAGATCGTTTTTTGAAGAAAATTGTTCAAGAAATCTCAAAAAAAATTTTGAACGGCGGTGTTGCCAAACATGCCAAACATTGCAGTTTAATTTGACTTAATTTGAAAAATTCCAATGCCATTGTGATCCTTACACATTTTTATGTAGGAATCACTTAAAAACCTGAAGGTATTATGAGCTGTTCAGAGTTACAGCAAGAATTAAACAAGAATACTCGCGTTTTTCATCCGTTTTTCATTCATCGAATTAAACAACGAACACACAGCACGACTGATAAAAACTAAGAATTCGATCACAGATTACCTCCCGTTTTTAGGGCGGAGACAAGATTTGGAAAACTTGACGAAACATACAAAAAAATTAAGTTTCATTTGAATTTCGTGACAAAAGGAGTTGCAAAGGGTCATTAAAATTTAATGACGTTTTAGCGTGTTGACGTTTCTCATGATTTTGACATGTTTTGAAATAGTATCCTGGCTTATTGAACAACGTATACTGATTTTTGAGAATACAAAATAGGCCAAAACAACTGCTCTTGTCCTTATATACCCATGAGTCAATGAATTTGACATTTCCGAAATATTGTTTTGAATTTTCAAGACTAACTAGAGCTAGAGAAGAACAAAAGAGATCGAACCAAAACGTGCTCTGGTTCATTGAGAATTACTCAGAAAACTTTCTTTGTCTAAAAGTTAGTCCTTCTAAAAAACGAAATTACAATGATTTTTAGGTTCTCTATAAAAATAATAATTCATAAAGATTGAAGTCAACAAAGTGCGATTGCGCCTAGAGAGCAACGGCATTTGTGTATCGAAATGTTTACATTCCATCCTTGCTACAGTAGGTCACGCTCCTCACCAATACATTGATATTTCTGAACCAGACAGCATCCGCGACTACAAATCGTTCAAAGGGGTAGAATTGCATGAATTACCGCGTAAAACATTGTTCCTATCGTGTAAAGATGCGATTGTCACGCCTATCTATATGCAACAATGAAAGCACAGTCACTTTTCTACACAAAAAACGGAAACCTCGCAAATCACGTCTCAAGTTTACCAGCTGATAAACAATGTGAACCATCCGATAAGGCATTCTTCTCCTGTTCTTCTCCACAGAGCCCCCTTGACATTCCCATTGACTTGGGGCATGGAACGCACACATTGGCACCCGAGTATGTAAACCTAATGCAATGCAATGCCAGCCGCAGTTCGACAGTCGCATCCACCCACTCACCAACTACAGCCACACAACGGCCAACAGTCACAGTAAGTAGGTCGGCGTGAAAGAGTCGAAGGGAAAACTTTTGTTATTGTTTGCAACATTTTCTGCTTGTTCAACTCAAAGTAAATCGGTCGATTTGTCGCATTCCAGCCGCTTGGAGCGAAATGCCGTAGCAAACAAAGGTGAAAAAATCCGCTGTATAATCTCCATTAATTGGTTATTATTTAAGTCGCCGTGAGTGGAGGAAAGCAAAAGTTGCTCCTGACAAGGAAAAAGTGACCGAAAACAATCGATTTGTGGTGGCTGGCTGCAATCTGAAAACGATCAAATTCATTCTGATAGTAAAACAAAGCCAGGAACCAGGCGACCATTCAGTGAGTTGAGTGATAACATTTGTCAGGCTGGTTTCCTGACGGTGTGATTTATTCTTCTTTGTATGGCACTACCATCATTAGCTTCGGACAGGACGGCATTCGAATGGAGACGCATGGTAAGTTAGTAGGGATGAAATGGTGGGTGGTCGGGTTGTTTTGGGTTGCGGAGAGAAGTGCATACTAAGTAGTAGCTAACTAGTTTTAGATGTTTAGGATACCTTGTCCTGGCACAGGTGCATTGCAGATATGCAGTAATCGATAGGATTTTGTTGAAAATCGATGTACAAGTTTGATGTTTTAATGTTTAGTGCACATTGTGATCATGTGAAATCATGAGAAATGGAATGCCATATTCATGATGATTGTATCGAGAGCTGGCAGCTTGAAGCTAATTTGGTTGTGAGCCCATGCGCTCTTCGATGTTTATATGAGAATTACTATGGGCAAAGCTACTTTTTTTGTTCTCATCCTCCCATTTCTACAAATGCCCATACTAACATTCGCGAAGCATATACAGTATGAACGAAACATTGAATTTTCTGCGTTATCTAATTCACATGAAGGGACTGCTAGATTTGGCTGAAATTAATGGGATATTTCTTGTTAATTTGAGTCAGATAACGCCTGAATCTAGTCTGTTGTTTGGAAGATTGCAAACATTGTTGTACGGCGTATGAAAGATTGCAAACAATTTCGTTGTTTACGCTTCCTTTGGCTTGAAATAGATTTTCGAGATTTTTGCTTCAATCAGTTGCAGTTTTTCCGCGGTTGTCAACTATTAGAAATAGCATTAATTATTGGCTTAGAATTCCCAAACAGACCCGGAAAAATCTACAACGCGATAAAAATCTACGCGTGTATGATGTGCTCAAACGTTTCAGGGAGTGAAAGAGCGTGGATCGAGTGTCTCAAGGTAAGCGTCGTAGTGGAACATACGACTGAAAGCTGAACCAGAAGTTTTGTTGAGAACTGTCTGAACAAACCCTGGACTACCAGATAATGAAATCGCACAAAAATACGCTGTTGCTCGCAATACCGTTCGAAGAATTCGTTTGCGAGCAGGATATCGTTTCTTATCGAGCCAGCAAGCAACCAAACAGAACGTTGAAGTAAAGTTTCGTCACCAAAACTCGAGGTCGGAAATTGTACCAACAGTTTTTGACGAAGTACCAAAGATGCTCATCGACGATGAAACATACGTCAAAATGGATTTCGGACAGCTTCCTTGCCAACAATTCTCTACATGGCGACGGCACGAGGAGATGTTCCTGCGAAGTTTAAGTTTGCGTTTATGGACAAATTTGCCAAAAAACTGATGATTAGGCTAGGGATATGCAGCTGCGGAACAAAGACCCAAGTGTTCGTGGCGAATAAGACGATGGACTCGAAGCGATACAAGGAAGAATGCCTCAAAAACCGCGTACTACCTCCCATTAAAGCTCATGTAGGTCCAGTGAGGTTTTGGCCAGATTTGGCGAGTTGCCACTTCAGCCGGGAAGTCATGCAGTGGCACCGCGATAATAACGTAGATTCCATCGATAAAAACATAAATCCACCTAATTGCCCGCATTTTCGGCCCATCGAGAGATTTTGGGCAATAATGAAGCGGAATCTTAAGAATAGTGGAAAAACGGGCTCGGGATGCGACTCAGATGACCAACATGTTGAACAAATGTGCCATGGAAGTTGACTCCGGAGGTGTGCAGCATTTGATAGGAGGAATAAAGAAGAAAGTGCGAATTTTCACGAGAAACGAAGAGAAATTATTCGTATTAATATTTTTTTTTTAAAGTACAGTGAATTACCTTTGTTTTGATGTATTAAACTTTTTTGTACGTCAATCCGTTACCGAGATGCAGATGATTTTATTATTCCGGATTCTAAATGGACATAGCTTTAACATACTTACAAATCATAAGTTTTCACATCAACAAGAAGTCGTCAACTTTGCAGCTTTGTCACTGACATAACTCACCCTTTCGTTTTTTTTTTTTTGAAAGGGATGGAAAATATGCAACCAGACGCCTGAAGAACTCAGGGTGTGGGGATGAGGGTGCCATCTCCTCGACCCACTAAAAACCCACCCGTGCCTTAAGCCCTGGACCATCCCAGGAACCACCTTTCGATATTACTTCGGGGAGCGAGCCATTGTGCTTATTAAGCACCCACTATGTCTAACTACTTAGGGATTCAGTAGTTAGGTGCTCCCTGCGACGTGCCATTGGACGTTTTACCATTTTTGTCGGAGATCGAGGACAATCTTTTAGGCTGCTATGCATACCGTGTCCCAGATATCCCCATCTTGGCACATCCTCTAAACCAGGTTATCTGGAGTCGTGAGAAGAACACATGGTCCGCGGTATCCTCAACTTCTGCGCACTCGGTGCATGCGGAGGACTGTGCATGCCCGCATTTGTGCAGATATTGTCTAAAGTAGCCATGGCCTAACAGAATCTGCGTTAAGTGGAAGTTCACTTCACCGTGTAGACCCCGTGGTCTGGTTGGGCAGTAGCATAGCATAAAGGTTGTACAGAATCAAATTGGCTCCACTTTTAAATGGCTGTAACTTTTTACCCGTTGGGTATTTTATATTGAAATTTTGGGTGGAATTAGTTCAATGTGTATTTGTTTACGCTGTGTAAGTTTCACTAGCAGATGTTCAATCGTTAAGAAGATGGAGTCGTAAGAACAGCAGCAGCGCAAAGAAATTTTGCGCACGTACCTCGAAAATCCGGATCTTTCTCATCGGGCCATCAGCAGGAAGCTGGGAATGGTACATTCTACGGTATCTAGTGTTTTAAATTGGTACCACGAACGTTTGACCATCGATCGGAAAGAAAAAAGTGACAAAGGTGGATCTCCGTATAGTGTTAAGGATCACAAGCGGGTAGTTCAAGCTTTCAATAGAAATCCCAACAGATCAGTTCGAGATATGGCGAAGAAACTGAATCTAACCAATACTTTCGTCCATGATGCAAAAAAACGTGAAGGACTACACACGTACAAAGTCCAAAAGGCGTCTAATCGCGATGAACGGCAGAATACGGTAGGTAAAACACGTGCACGGAAGCGCTACACCCAGATGTTGACGAAACTACATTGACTCGTTATGGATGATGAGACGTATGTAAAAGCAGACTTCCGACAGCTTCTGGGGCACCAGTTTTTCACTGCTCATCATAAATTCGATGTCCCTGAGGACGTTAGAAATCAGAAGATGTCAAAGTTTGCCAAAAAATATATGATTTGGCAAACAATTTGCTCGTGTGGAATGCGGAGCACCCCATTCGTGATAACTGGAACGGTCAATGGGCAGGTGTACCTAAAGGAATGCCTCCCAAAACGTTTACTTCATTTTCTGAGATCACACGATGGTCCTATGATTTTCTGGCTGGATTTAGCCTCGTGCCATTATTCGAAAGAGGATTTATAGTGGAACAAGACTAAGGAGGTCAATTTCATGCCGAAGCATCTCAACCCCTCGAGCACACCGGAACTGCGGCCAATTGAAAAGTACTGTGCCATCATGAAGCAGGCATTTCGGAAGCATCCTAAGGAAGTGAAATCCGAAAAATATATGAAGAAAAAATGGATTGCCAAAGTTGGAAAGTTGGTCCAAACATTGTACAGGACCTTATGAGTAGTGTCAAGAAGACGGTTCATGTATTTGGATATGGAATTGAAATTGAATAAAACAAACATTAGAAAATATTTATAACATGATTTATTTCACTCTCTGAGAGTTTGAAGATGATTGGTTGAACGGCCGAATTTTGCCGAATATTTGTGTGTGTCGCAATTTGATTCCGTACAGCCTTAGCATAGCTTTTTTCGATCATACACAATCCTGGGTTGGCTGTTGTAGAGACGATGGAAGCGCCAGAAGAGCTGCCTTGGGTATGACAGGCTCTTCATTCATTGATCTTTTTGCACAACTGGCCAAGTCCTTATGATCAGCAAGGGATGGGAGGGAAGTGTTGATTAGATGTATACCTAAGAAGATGCTGAGAACTCTTGCTACCTTCATAGACATCTGGAGTTGGAAGTTGGAAGGGAGTGTGCGGGAGGCTTTCCATGGCGGGAAAGTATATTTTTATAGGTCGTTGGAAGTGACGAAGGCAGTTAATGTTTGTTGTCCGCTTTTCTGACCTGGAACTGGAACACAGGCGTTTCTTACAAGTATCCAGGATCTTCGTGCGTGAGATCTTGTCTGTCGGCTGGGACATAAGCCCTTACTCTTGTCCTAGCCTTTTATGGCTTATGGTTATAGCGCCATTATTCGCTTTCTGAAAAGAGAAAAAGCATGCATTGACACGAATTCATACGCAGAATAGTTCCAACATAGCTTTTTGAACTGTTTGACTGCAGAAGCAAAACAAACGGCAACAGACGCGGAAGCTCGCAGTAAAATGCGGTTTCACCAAAGTACTGTTTTCCATGTTACTTTAAATGTTCCGTTTTTTTTTACAAACGAGATATATTTGCTAGGAACAACGAAAAAACGTGACAGTAAAAGAGAAAAACGTCCACCCCGAGTCCCCCTTGGTCTGTTTAGACAAACAAAACACACGTCTGCATCTTGTGTGGAAGATGGAGGATCTCATTTGTAGAAACACTACTGTTCAACTTAGGCCAGGGTTTCTTCTACTGATTTCTAGTAGCATCAATTAAAATGATGGAAAGTGCCGTACGGATTTGAGGTTCTATGTAGAATTATGTTTACTTTAAAAAAGAGCTCAGTCAGGTTTATATATGTCAACAGTTTTTATTAGCAAAACGAGTATCCCGGTTCGTCCAGTGTATTTGAATCTCAATTCTAGTATTTTGAACGCGCCACCTAGTCCTACTTTGGTTCAATGTTCCACATGATAAATTTAGCAAAACGTTCTGCTCCAATCCCTGCTTAACAGGTCATCCGTAGCCTAGCCACCAGCTTCAACACAATAACCACAGAAGTTGAATTAACAAAACGCCGATTTATAACAAATTTCAAGATTTTATTTTTCGAATGATAATTATTCCCTGAAGTTCTCTGAAGAATTTCCCTGAAGTTCTTTTAAGGGTTCCCTGAAGTTCTCTAAAGAACTTCCCCGAAGTTCTCTGAAGAACGTCCCTGAAGTTCTCTGCAGAACTTCCCTGAAGTTTTCTGAAGTCTGAAAGTTCTGAAATCCTTGATGGTCTCCGAAAAACTTTTATGAAGCTCTCTGAAGATGTTTACGAAGTTCTCTGAAGAACGTCCATGAAGTTCTCTGAAGAACTTTTCTAAAGTTCTCTGCAGAACTTCCCTGAAGTTCACTTACATGAAGTTCCCTTAGGAACTTTCATGAAGTTCTCTGAAGAACTTCCTTGAAGAACTTCCCTGAAGTTTTCTGAAGAATTCCCATGACGTTCTCTATAGGAGTAACCCGAAGTTGTCAGAAGAACGTACCAAAAATACCCATATTAGGATAATCAGCCGCTCATGTGGAATAGCGATAAACATTCATTACATAGTTCACAGGCAGACAAGTGCCGCAGTGAAATAATTCTGAATTATGAAGTCAAGTCATACATGATCTAGAAATCAAAATACAGGTATTACAAAAAGATCCCATGAACACTAGCACCAGCGGCTGGATAGTTCTGAAGAAAATGAAAAAAAAATTGGCTCAGGAAGTACTATTTTGCCGGTGTAGATTAGGGTGTCCCTAAAAAATCAGTTTTTTTCATTCTAACTTTTTCTAATAATTTTCAGACGAAGTGTAGAGAAAAATATGATGCATGTTTTTTCCGAACTAAGTATTTGGGTATATTTTATTGTTGAAAAGTAAGGGGTAATTTTAATGGAAATCATGCCCGAATTTTAGCAGTTCCCGCTTGTGTGCCCCAGGAGTACCCGGGCTCATTTATAAACAAATTTGTTTATAACCAAATTTGTGATACCTATTAAAACAATTAAAACAGAATTTGATGATTTTCTGGCCAATTCTCGCCTAACCAATCATAATGTGGAAAAGAAAAAACGCATGTTTTTAGTTAAAATTACTCGTAACTTTTGAATAAGAAAGTGTATTAAAAAACTGGCTAAGCAAAAATGTGCGCTATGACGTATTCTATACTTTGTTTGAAGAGCATGTTTTCTCAAAATGAGAAACAAAAAGTGATAATAAAAAAACTCATTTTTTAGAGACACCCTGATTTAAAGCAGAAAAATAGCTCTATCATGGTCGAATGAAGAGCTAGAAAAATGGTGCCTTGAGCAAAGTTGGTAAAAATTATATTTCCTACAATCTTGGCTTAAACATTATCCTTCTATTGAACTTCGTTCAAAAGTTAGTAACAGCGCCACCCTAGCGGTAAAGTTTGGTACTGCAAAATTACCACCACAAGATGGACAACTTGTTTAAGTACAACTTTGTACAAGACCCATGATTCGAAAAAGTAACCCCTAGGAGTAATTAATTTTGCCATGAAAAAAGTTTTTTCCGATCACTCAAATATTCTGTCAAAATAACATAGCGAATCAAAACAATGCCAAAGATACTAGTACCGAAAGGCACTGAAAGTGCAAGAGTGTATAGCAAGGTGCAGACTGCAAAGTGTACTTCGGAACTAGGGGTTCTACAACAGTAAAACAATTTCAAATCGCTAGTTTCATATTGATTGTTGCCAGCACCACGTAGCGAACGAATTCCGATCTAATGTGTACACCATTCAAAAAGCTCTGAACCTTCGAATGTCGTTTTTGAAGATGCCATCTTGCTATATCTCATTAATCTCGAGATCCAGATTATACAGTAAGTTTACAAACACACTAGCGCCACGGAGTAAGCTAGTTCTGAACTGATGAGTCGAGCATCTGGAAACTCATAATTTTACAACTAATTTTCCTGAAAATAGTAAATTTATACATTATCTAGATCTTAAAATACAGGTTATACGCAAAGTTCACATGTACGCTAGTGCCACGTAGCGGACGAGTTCTGAACTAATGTTAACACCACATCTTTGCCCAAGACGCCAACTTGCTATATGTCACGGATCACGAGGCTCAGGTTATAATGTAAGTTAACATGCACACTAGCGCCGCATAGTGAGATAATTCTCAACTTTTAAGTTTATCATCCTGACTTAGTCTACTGAACAACTTTGCTGAAGGAAGTAACTTCCTATATATCCAATACATCATTTCAGACCACCATCAAGGGAATCCGCGAATGTCGGGGAGTTTAAGGAGTGTATCGAAAATAAGCTATCCACGAACATTCTTTCAAATTATGTTGAAAACCGATAATTTATTCATACAAAAAATTGATCCTTTATTGTACGAGGTTAAACTTGAACATAATGAAGACCGGATGAAATTTAAGTTATTCCTTCACGAATTTTCGAACTTTGGATCGAATGCTCTTCATCAAGTTCCGGACAAGTGTTGCATCGCATTTTTTGGACGCTTGAGCCCAAATTTTTTTGAACTCCTGCATGTTTCCAGCTGCCTTACCAGTCTTCTTGAAGACCCTCTTCACGATTGCCCAGTAACGTTCGATGAGTCGAAGCTGAGGGCAATTTGGTGGATTGATATTTTTCTCAACGAAATCTATACCCTTTTCCGCAAGCCAATTGAGAGTAGTTTTGGCATAGTGAGCCGACGCTAAATCCGGCCAAAACAGTGGAGGTGTACTATGCTTCTTATATAAAGGCAACAATCTCTTCTGGAGACACTTAGATCGATATATTTCCGCATTTATAGTTCCGGTAGTGTAAAAAATGATTGACTTCAAACCACAGGAACATATTGCTTGCCATACCAGTACCTTTCGACCGAATTTCTCCACTTGAATCGACCTGTCCGCATCGCTCACATCCTCCCCAACGACGGCAGTAAATTATTGTGGACCTTGAAGGGTTTTTGAGTCCTCCTTTACATAGGTCTCCTCGTCCATCAAAACGCATGCATCCAGACGCTGCAAAAGACGCGAATACAATTTCCGGGCCCTTGTTGCTGCTCGCTTCTTCTGTTCTGCACTTTGTTTCGAGATTTTCTGTTTCTTGTAGGCCTTCAGGTGGTTTCGCCTCTTGATACGCTGGATCATTCCGACACTCGTTCCTGCTTTTTTGGCCAAATCACGTATTGACATTGATTTGTTCTTCATGATTAGAGATACCACTTTCTGCTCCAGTTTCGGGTTGGAAGAACCGGGTTTTCTGCCTCTTCCTGGTAGCTCATCCAAAGAATAGTGTTCCCCAAACTTATTAATGATGGTTTTAACACTCGCATGATGAATTTCAAACCGCTTCGCCAATTTTCGCACCCTTCTCACTTAGCCATGTGTCCAGAGCCTTAATTTGCACTTCCTTTTCACTACGAGACATTTTGAAAACGCAGAATTTTAACCGCACAAACAAGTAAACAAAAGAAAGCTGACAGTCAAACGCACAGCATGCAGTGTTCAGAGCATAAAAAACCATCACAAATACATGCGTACAACGCAAATGTATGTAGATAGCTTATATTCGATACACCCCTTACTGTACTTTGCTGTTTTTTTGCTAAAATATGCTGCCTTTCAACGGTCCTATCTTTTTCTGGTGAAGTCGAATCGACACATTTTCTTCTGCAAAGTTGGTTGCTAAAGTCTGAGAAATTTCAAAAAAATCTTCAGGAGCATTTACATTTAAGCTGAGGCAGTTATTCGAGTGGTTCTCAAAATATATCAAAATTTCAATTTTTGATGCCAATTTGTGAAGAAAAATGCAAATCGCATGAGGCCAAAGTGTAATCAAATTTGCTAGTTTTTTTCAAGCTCTCACAAAATTGAACTCGGTTGATTTCCAACAAATCAAGCTGAACAATGCGTTAGGTCCTAAGTAACATTGGGAGACTCTCTTAAATGACTTTCTCTTTGCGTTCCTACGGCTATGTAAAAACATGTTCAAATATTTTCAACACACAGTACGTTATTAAAAAGTGTAATTATGGATGCAATACGTCAAAAACATCAGCAAATCGTTCAACAGACAAACTTTTAACGAAAGAGAAAGTCGACGAAGAGAATCTCCCAATATTACCACAGAGAACAGACATTGATGTTAATATACCTTTTCTTGAAAAACGTGTGTGAAAGTTAATATGGGCTGCCGGTATAAGAAGCAAGGGCAGAGAAAAACTAAAAAAACTTTTCAGGTTATGTGCTAGGCATTTTATTGATAAACATTTACATGACAGTTTTCGCACAACTGCAGCACCGCCTACCAGGAGCATAACGACATGCATTTGAAATGTCGGTTTAAAGTTTTACACAAGTAGTAGACCGAAGATGAACGTCTGTTCTCTGTGATATTTCTTAGAACATGCATTGTTCAGCTTGAAATATTCATTATTTATACAATTTAATTTGAATTAAACTCATTATTATCGAACGACCGACAACTTAAGTGTCTGCAAGTCGTCCATGAGATGATATCATAATAACTGCTCACCCGATTTTACCGTATCCACCCAGCATCACTGTCATGCTACGTTGCGCACACTGAGCATTCATGATTCAGAGCAATAAAAATGTACGTCTACCAACGCGGAGTTTTTTCGCTCTTTACTCTGTCTGGTTCATTAGTAATGAACAATTATTTACCGGCCGAGCCTTCAGCCAGTGCGTTGTTACACGTTGCACTGAATGGTTCACTGCCAGTTAGTTGCCGAAAGTGCGGTGCATTACTTAGTCGCTTTTCCGAAACAGAGCATTGTTGTTCACTTTCTGCAAACCGGTTGAGACTGCGAATGCACTAAAGTGCATTATCACCGCTCGCTTCCAGTGCGGTGTGCTAAAATTTGTGATTGCTTATCATCCCTTAAGCAATTGGAACTTATTGATATCAATTAGCTGAGACAACCATAGATGATTTGAGTGGAAACTGAGTAGCGAAGCAGAAAGGCAACAAAAAACGAAACAGTGAACTCGGGCTTCAGAGAACACAAACGCTCCGAGGTGGTATATTTTGATCCAGAAGAAGTGAGGTGGTATCCCGCGCGGGGTTCCCCAATTCATCGAAAGAAAATTGGCAAAGTTCACAATACATCGTGCGTGTTGAAAATCTAAAAATACCCGTGTGTGTAGGATAGAGCAAGAAGTGTGGCATCGGTAACTACTGAGGTGCCCGACCTTATCAATTTGAACCGAGAGCTGATTGATCGCTGCGTTGGATAATGGCGCGCACAGATATTGGAACAATTGTGAGTTTCAAACGTAGGCATTATGCTTGAGATTACCGTTTAATTCTTCAGCTAAGCTGAAGGTGATAATGATGTATTTTTTTGTGAACAGTTGGCAACTGTAGCTAAGTTGATTATGGAACCAAAAAAAACGCAAATTCTTTGGTTTGATAAAAACAGCACCGGTCAAAGGTTGAGTGATTGTAGCAAAAATGAGTATATTGCGTATTGAGTATTGTTGGCACTTCACAATTGAAAATAAAGAATCGGTGGTCTTCTAATAAAGTAGGATGATTTTGGTAACTGCATTGAATGCAGAACAGTCAAGAAATAGCAATGGGTTAACGATACCCTGCATATGTTAAAAATGATGAAATGGCTTGTTCGCGACAAAATCTGGACAGATTAAATTTGGAATAAAACAAATTTGCTGTAAGTTCAATCTAAGATGCATTTAATTTTTTAATTTAATTGTGCATTATTGCTCATCTCAAAACTAATAACAGTTACTCAGTTAGGCTGCATGAAGAAACTACGACCTTTTGAGTTTACTCCATCCATTAGGGTCAGTGCAGACTTCTCTGCAACCT
This sequence comes from Aedes japonicus, assembly GCA_034211315.2. Taxonomy (NCBI): domain Eukaryota; kingdom Metazoa; phylum Arthropoda; class Insecta; order Diptera; family Culicidae; genus Aedes; species Aedes japonicus. The sequence continues at coordinate 21,996 of JASCZW010000674.1, read as the reverse complement.
ATTTAGCTGCTTTTGTCCAAGAATACCGCTCGATAGGTCGCAACTCCGGTCAGTTAGGTGGATTCACCTCTTTCGGTACAACAGGAACTCCTTTCGCTGTATATTATTTCAAAACATCTTTGGAGTAGTGACGAGATCCCAAATCAGGCTAGAATAGAGAGGGAGCATCATGGCTGCGTAGGAATGGTAACAATCGCTTCTTTAGGCATTCTTCACGGTATATTTCCTTGTTTACCGTGCCGGTAGTGATGAAGCTTTGGCTTGCTCGACCACAGCTGCATATTGCCTGGCAAACCAAATATTTTTTGGGAAACTTGGCCTGTTTCTTCGTCCTGAAATGCTCCTCTACGCCGTTCCGTTGCATGGCGGAAAGCTGCTTAAAGTTTTCCAACACATAAGTTTCATCGTCCATTATCACGCAGGAAAACTTCGTCAAATATTCGCGATACAACCTGCGAGCACGGGTTTTAGCCGTCACATTCTGTTTATCATTACGGTTCGGTACAGTTTTCACCTAGATCGACTTCATACCTTGCCAGTGCTTGGAATTATGCACCAAAGTTGGGGATATTTTTATTTTTCTAACCACAGTACGTACCGAAAGATCTGGTCTCTTCTGCAATATTTGCTTCACCTTCGCGTCTTTCTGGTGGTTCCTGAGATCCGTTTTTGTTCCGCTACCACACAGATAAAATGAAACATTGAATTTTCTGCGTTATCTAATGCACATAAAGGGAATGCTAGATTTGGCAGAAAATTATAGGACATTTCATGTAAAGTTAAGCCAGATAACGCCTGAATCTAGCCAGTTGTATGAAAGATTGCAAACATTGTTGTATGCAAACATTATTTACGCCTCCTTTGGCTTGGAATTAAACGAGGCGAAATTTTACACGCTTGTTAAAATTAATTATTTTTTTCTGTGCAGCCATAAAGGCTGTTGTCAAACGTGTATCGAAAGATTTAAAAACATTATGGACAGCCCATGTAGCACACTACGATCATTATTAGTTGTAGTAACTTGATTATGGCTTAGCAAGTCATATTTAGGCTTAGCAAGTCATATTTATGATATCTCAGCCGAATGGCAACAAATGTGCTAACGTTTGCATTAAAAAATGGACTTTTTTCAGATGGTAATAAAAAATAGCTTAGACAGATAATTGCTTTTGATAAATTTTCCATGGCAGGTAATTATTGCAGGAGGGCACCTCATTTAGAGCCTCGGAAAATAGTCATTTTTTGGTTTTGTTTCTTCAACAGAAAACAATGCGACAGCAGAGTGATTTTTATTGATTAATTGAAATTCATGTTTAAACTCTATTATATTTTTTTTTAATTTCAAAATTCTACAAAATGGCGGCAGTGGCAGGCTTGCGGTAATCACGCTCTAGCTTAAACTACTCATCTCAAACCCACAAAACATGTTTCATTATATAAGTAAGGATTGTGGTCAGAGATTAAACGGAAATGATCATAATCATAAAAATTTATCATCAATTTTTTGTAGAAACAAACAAGTGTCGGATTTTTAACCCTTTTTTTGTTATAAACGACTGAAAAATTATTTAAACAATAAGTTTTTGAAAATGTCAGATGTATAATATCTGGCGGTGAACTTAATCTACAAAATGAAAGTACTTTGAGTTTTCTACGTGCAGCGGTTCGATCACAATCGTGATTATCAACTTTCAAGAAGAGATTCCGTGAAAACGCGCTTTAAAGTTTTTGGCGTCCATATGCCACAGGTCCGCATGTGCTGGTTCTTCGGAGAATAGCTTCGAAAGTATTCTCAGTATCACTATGAAACTTTGGTTTTGAATTCTCAGATAGTATATCTACCCGTTACAACAAAAATATTAAAAAAAACAATTTTTTGAAAGTTCTAACTGAGGTGCCCCCTTAAACTTACTTGCAAAAAACTTCTACGCCCTTGCGAGCGTCCTTCTGGCAGTTAACCGGAACATTCGCCATGGCGGACGAAAACATACAAATAGGCATGTTTTTGAGTTCTTTTTTCGTTTTATTTATCTATTCCTCCTCAGTTTTCGCGACAAAATTGTGGAAGTAGATCTTACGCTTCAGGTAGGCCCAGAAATTCTCGATGGGACGCAGCTGAGGGACGTTAGGCAGGTTCACCGGCTTGGGTACCACATCGATATTCAGCCGCTCCATCTCCTCCAACGATCGCTTCGAGTAGTGGGCCGAAGTCAGATCCGGACAGAGCACCGCGTCTTCGCCTTTGTGGTATTTTTTGATGAACGACGCAACTTCCGATAGGCATTTCGTACTGTAAATCTCCCCGTTCACGGCCAGTCCGGGGCGAAAGAAGAGCGGCTTTGACATCCCCTTCTCGCTGATTGTCAGCCACAGCAGCACCTTCTTGGGGAACTTTGTGTGTGAAATGAATTTCCTCACCTCGGAGCTCACTTCCTTCGTGGGGGAAGTAAAATACGAAGTACCCTGCTAGTCGTTGTCATCCAAGGTGAGATAGGTCTCATCCTTCCTCACCACCGCCACGTCGCGATTCGCCGGGAAAGTCGAGTTATCCATCTTATACAGCCGCTGCCGGTGCGTTATTGCCTGCAGCTCCGAAACCAGTGAACGCGACTTCCGCTTCCTGACATGTATGTTGATATTAGCCAGGTACTTTTCACTGTGTTGTCGATTGAACCGACCTCCCGGCCAAGTGCACGCAGCGATGTAGCCACTTTTCCCTCGATCTTCCTTTTCAGCATCCTTTGTAGCTTCTTGTCGCTCAGGGTCGACAGCCGTCCGGAGCCGAGCCCTCTTTCGGTGCTCTGATTGTTGTCTAATAGTTCCAAGATATTGTAGATGCCGAAACGGGCGTATCCGGCGTCCACAAAGTTCCGCACGATGTACGTTTTGGACGCGGCGGAGTGCCGTTCTTAAAACGTGCACACTTCTGAACGGAGTTGCTTCACTGTTTTTGCCATCACGGTTAGAGTTCGACTGATAGAGCTGTCAAATTTAGTCTGCTGACTCATGGGTCACTATGATTGATGTTGCATGGGTAGTTTCGTCAATGCGGGTGAAAAATCAATTTTAGACCATTTTTTTAAATGCAAACGTTACTAGGGAGTGCTTGCAGGAAAATTAAGCTATTTTGCAAGTTTTCTTACTGATAGATCCGGATTTTCATTGCGACCGCAAGGCATTGCTTTCGCACTTGCTCTTCTTTCGACGCCATCTTCGATTTAAAAGCTTGTAGTATCACCAAAAATTGATTTTACACAATGAACAGACATCCGTTCACCAGTCTACGAAATATTTCACGCATTGATGAAGTATTTCCAGAGATATGCGTATTTAGGGGTGTCCAGATTTTGTTGCGAACAAGCCCTAATAAACGTAACCAAGCTGTTTTGAACGAAATACTTTCATCTTAATACTAGCTGATCTAGCAGACTTATTTCTGCCTATATTTAGTTTACTAACTTGAAAACAAAATTGTTGATTCTGATTTTAATTCTAATTGCTAGGTTGCCTAAAAAGTCCCTTTAATATCAAACACGAAAACATTTTTTTGCCAAATTCGGTTTTATTTCTCAACAAACTCTCCTTTTAGGTCGATACAGCGAGTCCAGCGGTTTTCTAATTTTTTTTATCCCATCCCAATAGTACTCCTTCGGAAGTCCTTCAAAATAGCTATCGGTTTCAGCTATGAGCTCATCATTTGAGTAAAATCGCTTACCGGTGAGCCGTCTCTTCAGGCTTGGGAACAAATAGAAGTCACTGGGGGGCAAATTTGGCGAATACGGTGGATTGGGAACCAATTGCTACCGAATTTCATTCAATTTTGCTTGAGCAATTGAGAGTAAATGAGCAGGCGCATTGTCACGATGATAGAGCACATTTTTTCTCTGCAAATGCGACCCTTTTTTCTGAACTTCATCCTTCAAACAATCCAATAACGCTGCATAGTATGCGCCTGTTATGGTTTTACCTTTTTCAAGATAGTCGATGAATATTACACCTTGCGCATCCCCAAACACAGAGGTCATAACCTTTCCCGCCGATTGTCGCGTTTTCGGGCGCTTCGGAGCTCTTTCGCCCGGTGAAACCCACTGTTTTGCCTGCTGCGATGACTCCGGTGTGTAGTAATCGATCCAAGTTTCATCCACGGTTATGAATCGGCGCACAAACTCCTTCGGATTACGTGTAAACTAGTTCAAATTCTCCTGAGAGGTTTTAACACGAATGCGTTTTTGGTCCATTGTAATCAACCGCGGCACCCACCGCGCGCAGAGCTTCTTCATACCCAAAACGGAATGCATGATGTTGCCAACTCGTTCCATTGAAATGCCTAAGGCCTTAGCTAGCTCTCTCGATTTCACTTTTAGATCCTCCAATACTATATCATGGATTTTATCGACCTCATTTGGGCGTCCAGAACGCGGTGCGTCTCGTCGCCAACGAAATCACAACCACTTGAATCGTTTGAATCGACGGGCGAGTCTGGAAAATACTTTCCACGGTTCTTGCGTAGAAAATAGTACTTTATCGAAACTGAACTCGGTTTTCCATTTAAAAAAACTTCTCTCTCCTGTTGTCACTAATAAATGCGTGGACATAAATGGCTGAAATTTTGACAGCCGTCATTCAAGGAGTGAAACTTATAGAAAATGGTTCACATTGGCGATTACCAACGCCATCTGTAGGAAATTAAACGGACTTTAAATTGAGTTGATCCACTGTTTTTCCGAAAATTGGGTTACATTTCCGTGTGAGAAAATAAGAAAAGAAAACAAATTCTACTCAGTCACTGAGTAGAACGGAACGGGAGCATACACTTCCGTTCCATTCTACTCAGAAGAGTCGAAGTAGAGTCTGCAAGAAGTAAATTACTAGGGTTTTGTTTTCATTAGGGCGAATCTGAAATTGAAAGACTCTCTTTGACTACTTTCTCTTTCATTCATATTCCATTCAGCTTTACGTTTTTTATTCTACTGTTTGTAGAGTATGCTAGCCAGCACTGTTGTGTTTCTATCTGTACTAAAGAGTCCATCAAAAGTTTTATAGTGGCGTTGTAATAAATGAAAGAGAGCGAGAGAGGAGAGAATCTCTAATTGTTAGATTCGCCCTTTTGAAAAAAAATTCCTAGATTAAATTTAACTTCAAAATAGGCCTCTGTTCTGCCGGTTACTTCTTCATCGGCGCTAAAAAAAAATTTATTGGTAAAGGAAAAATGGGTTGCCAGCCAAACTGTCAGATTTAATGTAGCTATAAGTTGACTAGGCGGCGATACTGCGCAAGACGAATCCAGCGTCATTAGATTTGAAATTTTACACATCACATTTTAATTGTCTTGTTCGAGCTAGAACGTCTGTCTGTGATATTCTGTACACGTTCCTTTGATATCTTCAGAGTTTTAGCTATTTCGCTCAACTTCACTTTACGGTTATTCAAAATTATTTTATGGATATTTTTTATGTTTTCTGGCGTGACCACCTCTTTAGGGCGCCCACTGCGTTGTTCATCGTCTGTGTCTGTACGACCACGTTTAAACTCACGAAACCAATATTTTATATTTGATTGTACTTGCGCAGAGTCCGCGTGACGTTTATCAAGTCACTGTTTGGTTTGCACAGTACTTTTTCCCATAAAAAATCAGTGATAAATCAAAACACGAAATCCGTTTTAACCATTTTTTTCCAATAACAAAAGTTGCTTCACTCAAAACACTATATCTCACAAAAGCATGGTCCGACAGCTGTCAAATTAATACACGTATCTTTTCAAGGTTGGTACCAACTGGGAATCATATGGATTTAGTTCTAGTAGCGCCATCTATAGGTCAGGACCGGCAACCTCCTCCCCTAGGCTAAATGCCCGCGCCTTTTTTTAATCATTTATTTGTACTGGCTCAATCTAATAAACTTTACAGAGTCACGTTTTCATATTTATATACATCCGTTATCCTTAAACTAAAGTTAGGAGGATAGAACCGATTACTCGCGGCCGTCTCGTGGTTAATTCGAATAACAATTTAAGGTATGGGAAGACGGTGGGAATTTTGAGTGTGGTTTACCAAACACATTTATTTTGAAATCTGAAATGTCGAAAAATTTATAACTATACATCTCTTGGGTTTCTTTTGACTAGAAAAGAAAAAAAAAACACACACACAAAAAAGTAATAGTAAACATACAGATTAATCAGATAACAATCTAATGCTAATGTTTGTCAAGAACACGTAAATGAGTTTCATAAACTCCAGATCACACAGAGCCAAAATATACCTCAAACCGGTACATTTGGTTGTCTATCGCGAGCACGAAGGGAATCATAAAGCTCAGATCTAACTCCACAATGCTCAGCACATGACTAAAGAATGTGATCTGCGTCCTGGTAACCTTGTCCACATTTACAGAGATCGCCCAGCCCAACACGGTATAAATGAGCGTTCAAAGAATAATGATTGGACATGAGACGAGACATTACACAAATGAAGTCTCGACCCACATCCAGTCCCTTAAACCAAGGTTTCTTTGACATCTTTGGGATGATAGAATATTGCCATCGCCCCAAATTTTCTTTACTCCATTCAACCTGCCAGCTGACGAGTGACTGTTGACGAAAAATAGGTAATTTGTCGATCATAAATATCCCCTTCCATAGCGCCCACCTTTGCAAACGAGTCCACTCTCTCATTGGCTAAATCGAACAATGAGAAGGGACCCATACAAAGATGATGATTAAATAACGCGAAGATAAAGTACTTCGAAGCTCCAGTATTTTGATGAGAACATACGAGGAGTGTTTAACCGGCCTCAAGGAGCGAAAAGCCTCTATAGAACTGAGACTATCAGTGAAAATGAAGTGAGGCAATCATTTCTAGCGTAAAGTATATTGCCGGTTATTCAACAACATATACGGAACAAGGGGCTTGACGTTTACGATTGACGCTATGAATTTCGTTGTATATACAAAAGCCTGCTGACTCCTCTATCAATGACGCGTCAGTGAAGAACGATTTAGTGGAATCAACATGGCCAAACTTTGCAGCAAATATCACTGGAGCAGTCATAGGACGATGATACTCTGGAGCTTCATAGATAAATCAAAATGAACAGAACTGCCGAAGTCGAAGAAGCAAACACGATTGGGAATATTCGGCGAAAGGCTGGCATCCTGTGTTATGAATAAATGGTACAAAGTCATGAAGCGAGTCTGAGGATTCAATTTAAGGAGCTTCTTGAAATTTTGGTACTTGAGGGAGGAGCCGGAGCGATAATGAATGAAATGAAAACCTATCCGAGAGTGGCAAAATGCTAGCGAGCACTTCAAGACTCATACTATGAGTCGAGTGCATACAACCTAACGCGATACGAAGACACCGATACTGAATACGTTCCAGTTTGATGATGTGCGACCGAGCCGCTGACTGAAAAAAAAAACTACCGTATTCTAGAACCGACAAAATCGTTGTCCGGTACATCGTTAGAAGATCTTGCCGATTCGCTCCCCACCAGGTTCCGGTAATTGTTCGAAGAATATTGATCCCTTCCTGGCATTTTCGCTTCATGTGTGATATGTGGGATCCCCAGGTTTGAATCGAACCAATCCCCAAGTTATTTAAATAACATTGAATGGTATATCGGTGTACTCCAAATTTGAAGCTTCGGTTGTGCTGGGTTATGCTTCCTAGAAAATACTACTAACTCAATGTTCTCCGTAGATAATTCAATACCTAGCTCTAGAGCCCAAGTAGACAAATTGTCTAAGGTATCTTGTAAGGGTCGTTGCAGATTGACCCCATTGGGTCCCGTGACAGACACTACGCCGTCATCTGCAAGTTGTCTCAACGTGCAGTTGTCACTTAGACAACCATCAATGTCGGAATGTCCGCACCTTGGACTTAGCGCTACCCATCAAATCCTGTGCAACACTTGCGCTATCTTTCTTACACACTTTCATCCGCTCTTTCTTTAAATAATTATCAATTTTTAAGACCTTCTCTGTTTTCTGGAGCTTGCCCTTCATAATCGTTCAAAAATTTTTTACTGAGTGAAGCTCTGGCGCGTTTGGCGGATTTGCCTCCTTCTGCACACAACTAACCGGTTTCACGTAATGGTACGAGGCCAGACCCGACCAAAACAGAGTGTCACCATCGTCGGACCTGAAGAAGGGCCGGTGATGGTGCTGAAATTTCCGCCCCTACAGATCACCTGCCACACCAAGTACTGCTTGGCAAATTTGTTGACCTTCTTCTTCCGGAACTTATCTGGAACATCCAAGCGGGATTTGCCGACGAAAAACTCCAGGCCGGAGATCTGACGCGAAGATGCATTTCGGCTGCGCCAACTACTCGCGGTGAAGCTTCCTGGCGCGGGATATGGCAACCGTATTCTGTTTATCGGTTCAGTTAGACACCTTAGTTACCCTGAAGACATGAAGTCCAGCCCGCTTCATTGTCTGCTGGACGAACCAGCCGGAAGAATTGACCTTCTTGGCCACGTCCTGAATTGAATGGTTCGGATTGCGTTATCCTTCACTTTCCTTGCATTCACGGGGACCGTCGTCTTTGCATTTCGTCCGCTGCCAGCTCGCCGCTGTGTCGCCTGGGTCTCTTTGAACGATTTTACACACACGGGACATTTGTTTTTGTCGTAGCCCTTTTTGCTTGAAAGCTAACTCGACAACCACTTGGCACATTTTGACGCTAACAAATGTAAACAATACACTCTAAACAATTTTTACTCAAAATTTCATTATTTTTTACCCATGAAATAAAAAGTTATACAAAAAAGAAAGTGTTGCATTTTTTTCGAGTACAACCTTTATTCTACTGTTCATAAAAACAATTATTTAATTTGAATACGGCTGAGGAATAGCTATGATTGACAGAAATGGGTTCACTGTCATTGTAGTTCTCCACCCTATATACTTTGGTTTGACAATATGAATGCATGTTTCCTGCGAGAAAAAAAGAGTATCAAACAGCAACGCATCTATAATTTTTATCATTGAAGTTGCTTCACTAAGACACATTTTCTCTCACCTTAGGCAACTGTTGCTGCACCTCGGATGTTGCTCTTCTTCATCACCTTCATCCTGTATTTTTCGCTGATTGGCCTCACCGAACGAAACACCATAGAGTCTACCATTCTCAAATGTCTACCCATCGTCAGTCTGTGGATCTTCGTCCTACTGACCGGCTTCAAACTAAAGAAAAGGTAAAGTATAAACAACTCTTGTAAACCTCCTTCCCTCAGTAATCACAAACCGCTTGCAATTTCAGCCACCGGTATAAGCAGCTCATCCTAGTCGGGTTGATATTCTCCTGCTCGGGTGATATCCTTCTCAACTATGAGCTATTCGAGGCGGGTATGGCCGGCTTCGGTGTGGCCCAAATCTTCTACATATCAGCCTTCGGATTCCGCCCACTGAGACCGTTGTTCGCTCTTCCGCTCTACGGTTTGGGTGCGACAGCCGTGGGTTTCATGTTCGAAAACCTACCCCTCATCATCAAGATATGTCTTCCAATCTATGGCATCCTGCTGCTAACCATGTGCTGGCGTTCGCTGGCTAGGATTGATTCTGTCAAGGTAGGAATAGTTCATGTGTGTTTCAACTTCTAAAGTAATCTGACGTATTTAATCGTTTTAGAACATCCTTCGAATGGCCTGTGGCCTTGGTAGCGTTCTGTTCGTCATATCCGACAGTATTATTGCGATCGACAAGTTCTACACTCCGGTTAGTAATGCTCAGGTAGCTATCATGGTCACCTACTACGTAGCCCAGTTCGGAATTGCATTGAGTGTCATCGAGCAATCGGGTCCTGCCAAAACTGCCAAATCCTCCTCCTCCTCTAAGCAAAGCCAAAACGGTATGAAAAAGAAAAAGACCACCTAAGAAGAAGAAGAAGAGCAAAACGATTCGCAACGCCATCTATTTGTCGATCATTCAGAACTTACACCTTAACACAACCATCTGTAGAAAGGCATGCACGAACACACGCACACGTACATACATTTGTGATGTTTTTGAAATATGGATGAAAACGACTCATTTGTGCATGTTAATCTACCCAGACGCGAGAAATTTGAATAACATTCGTTTATTTTTCCTTTGATCGTAGATGGAATAGAGAATGATATTAAACCATAGTAGTGTTAAACATGTTCTAAGTACATACGTAGGAAACAAATCAAAACCATAGACTGTGATCTACTATCTTCCCTCGAACTTTGAGGATCAATCACCAATCTAAGTGTTTGTGAACTGGAGAGAAGTTGTCGTTTCGAAATCCATACCTTTCAGAAAGGTATTCACCTTCGACTATTCTGGTGTAAAACGAAACAAGAAACTTAGATGCGAAGCAAAAAACCAATGCAGTTTTCATCCCCTAAATGTAACCTTAAACCTAGGTCAAGGAAATAGTATCAAGAAAAAAAAAATGTAGACAAAATGAGACTGTATATGTTGTTTTAGAGATTAAACCGTTTTACTCTTGATGAAAGAAAAATATATCTTAAATGTTCCAGAAGCGGTGACAATGTTTAATTCGATGACATTCGAGGATGGATTTCTTTCTTTTAACACCAAAAACGAATTTAGAATGATCTAGTTTATTTAAAAAAAATCAAATATTGTTTACCATGTTTAAAATATAAACTTCGCAGTTGTCTATCAATCACTTCAAATTTCGATTCGGCGCACTAGCGCCCAAAGACCGGAAGGAACATGAATGCTACGTTCGAAGAAGTTGAATCATCGCTACCGTTAACCTAAGAAATGCTACCTTAAACTTACTCAGCCTATTATTTACAGTAATTGTGGAAGATCTGATTGGAAGATGCCTGTTGAAGGAAAATTACTGCCTTAACCCTACAAATGCAAACGATTGCAAGCGATAAACTATGTCTAAAAGAAAATAAAACACATGATAGATCATAACCTCTTAGAGATTCTCTTCTGTAACAGTACAAGTCTCCGTGTCGTTTGTCTAGCTACGTAACTAAATTTCTAACTTTGTTTTTCGTTTTGTTTATTTTATTTTTTCTACTCAATTTGACATATTATTGGCACATTGTTAGTCTCTGTTTAGATAGGAGTGTGGGCGCGATCTCGGATGATTTGTAATATGTTTCTAAGATGTCAGTTCCGATGAGATCATTCGTGAGGTGAACTTTTGAAGTTATTTTTTGAAAAATTGTTAATTTCCGAGTTACATGGATTTTTTAGCATATCACCATCGTTGCTTGATCTCCTATCCATATGGGGCTGCTATGGGTTTCACGGCAGTTTAGGTAGACAACATTGAGCCCCTTCAATTTTATAAGGAGTGAGAAAGTTTTTTTTCAATGTTTCAAAGTATGGCGACCATAGACGTGTTGAAAAACAAAATGGCTCTTTCGATAACTTAGCGACCGTTCACACTACGGCCTATATTACTTGATATAGTGCGATTTATGATATAGCAGCTATATTATGTGCTTTATTCCGTGAAATCCCATACATTTAATCTGTCAATCTATATTAAGATTAGTACTTGATATAACTCATATCTAGACAAAATAATCAAAAGGTCGAAAGTAACATTTGTAAAAAATGACTTCTAGCGTATTTTTTTGGAATCTGCTTGCCCGCACAAACAAAATTGCACAAGAAACAGATACAGGGAGTTATTGCCTTCCCGTCGGTAGTAGATATAGATGCTAGCCACCTTTCATTTCCAGGACGTTTTAAGTCATTGTTTACAATTGTTACATGCGACCTTTTGACGATTTTGTCTAGATATCATCTAATTTATTTGATATAATTCTTAAAAGCAGCGGTTAGCAACCCAGCTACAATAGCGCTGGGCGATATCATTCAATCTCAAACGTCACTTTTCCTCTGATTGAATCAAAACAAAACACAATTTTGCAATCGGAATAATTTGCATTATTGTGTAATAAAGGAAATCTAAAATCATTTGATTTATGCATGTTCATCGAATGAAACAAACATCAGCGAAATTTGAATTCGCCATCCATATTGTGGGTTTTGCACGCAATTAGAACTTCGGGTACGTATTTGGAGGTGCTAGATCGGATAATCGGATTGTTTGCAGGCTCTTCCATTGGTAAATGAAAGCCAAACTTCAAACGAATAATTGCTCACCTATGTTGGTTATAATTTTCGTCGACTGACATCGAGTCAGAATAATGCAGATTTTTCGATGTTATCAACGTAAAGCTCAATTCAAAATAAATCTGTACGCACGGTTTAATACACCACCGCGTCCCTGGTGGCTGGAACAAAAAACGTTTGACAGGCATTTGTTGATGTTTCATGAACGAAGAAATTGGTGAACAGTTTTCTCGATGGAACTTGAGAAAAGAAAAGAAATTGTGCACAAACATCTAGAGAATCCATCGTGGTTTGCCTCGAAAATAGCAAAAATGTTGAAATTCCCAAAGTCAACGTTGTGTCTTGTAATTAAACGTTACAAGGATACTCTGAGTGTGGACAGCACACCTACCATAAAAGTAGCACTAGGGACAAAGAGCTGAGGAGAAAGGTGTTGAGGTACGTGAATGGCAACCCAGGTGTCTCCATACGTGATTTGGCAAAGAAATACGATTCCAACTTTTTTACCGTGCGTAACATCCTTTCAAGAGAAGGATATAGGGTATGAGTTAGCACCAGCTGCATTCTTCACATCGACTCATACGACTTTGGGGACAAAGTTATTTAAAGAAGGAGTAGCAGCCCAGACGATACAACGCGATCAATATTTATTATGTCTAAAGTATGTTTATGAATTCCGTTGAACTTATATACAGAGCTAGTTGGTAATACAATCATATTCAGTAAAGGCAGGTCGAGTAACACCTCAGATTATAAACGTATTGCAAAACATGTCAAGTTTGGAGCGGTTTGTAACTCTCGAATTCTATATCACTCTGACAAGTGGTCGAGCTAAAAATACTTTTTCCACTGTTCCAAGTGCTTACTACTTCATTATTGTTCTTAAAAACATGTGTCCATACATTTATAATACATAAACAGGACAAGATTTTATGGGCAGTTCTATATGCTGTTGAAATTACATTACATCCACCTTGTTTTGCAAAACGTGTTCTTTTTTCTCCTTTCGATGAACATTGTGGTTTCACTGCCAACGGGAAGCATATCATACATACTCAGAGTTCACTTTTCAACAAGCTGAGTTGGCTTAGCAAAGAAGTTACAAACCTATCACGCCAAGTACTAGTGATCAAATCCCACACTTGGTGATATTATATTTTTGTATGAGGAATTTTTTTTCCATTTTATGTTTTATAAGGCTTCACTTTTTGCGCTTTTTGCGTCATATTAAAGTATGAAATGAAGTATTATATACCTAAATTTATAACCTATTTTTGTCATTTAACAGTACTTTAAACTTGATTAGTACAAGCTGTGTTGCTTGGGCCGATCCCAGTGTGGAAGACACAGCTAGCGGCATTGGAGAATAGTTTTGCTCCAATAGCCAAAGCTGCCACAACAACCCCAGAAGCGGGGGATGATTTAGAATTACTGCTAGTACAGCAGGAGATTTTAACTAGCCTGTATGGGCCTGTATGAGTGCAATAATACTAAAAATTGAAGGCCAAACTCCGGCCATTTCAAGCGCAGAGAAACATTGTTCCCTGTTTACATAGAAGCGAGGACGGGATTCGTGAGAAGGATCCGTCAAACTCTACAATCTTTGAGCGAAGCAAACCATGATGGTCATGCTCGCCAACAACTTGACCAAACGTTGGTCACAGGTAGTCGCAGGAGCGATCACCTGCCAAGATTGGAACTACCGAAGCTCCACGGGTCGGCCACTTTATGGCTGTCCTTCAAAGCTCGCTTTGAGAAGCGAGTCGCCACGCTAAACGAGGATGCTAACAAATACGCATTCCTCTCAAAATGTTTAGAGTATGAGCCGGCCAGAAACACCTGTGCAGCGCTTGAAAATTCAGGTCTACCTTTCAACGAAGCGTGGACGAAGAATTAGTTCAGAACACTACAGTGACTCCCAGCTAACATTGAGCTGGATAAAGTCCACAAGCTCCCGCTGGGGGACATTCATCAAGAACAGAGTGATAAAGATACAGGAACTTGAAAGCAAGTTGGAATTCTGGTCACAAGGACCAGAATACACGCAAAAGAGAGCACGATATCCGCTAGCTGCCTACGAGTATGATGCTGCTGCGGAACAAGAGAAACAGAAGGAGCCGGTTGCCCTACTTCTAGCTGCAAAAGGAAAGGAGTGCGAAGACTACATTTCAACAATATGAGAAAAATAACACCGATACGGGCATCTTACATGAGAAGAGATACGGCCCACTCACTACAAATGAATTGAATGAAGGCCACTATCTATCCTAATGAAATGGCGCAAATGAGGAGAACTGGAGCAGTTCCAACGAAAGGAACCTTCCAACACTTGAATGCGATCGCTAAGAACGAAGTCATACACGTCACAGGTAGACTCCACAATGCTGATATGCCAACTCTGCAAAAGTATCCAATGGTGATTCAAAAATCGCACCCCTTTGCTCGGGTGATAATTCAACGCATACATGAAGAAAGATTTCATGCCGGCACAAATATAGTTATGGCCGAGTTCCGACAGAAATTCTGGATGAGAGATCTCCGAAAAACCGTCCAAGGAGTCATCCCACGCTGTTTGTTATCCGCTCAGAGTAAATGAATCACTGGATTGAAAATACCAAGTGTAAATGAAGAAATTAAAATGACTAAGTTTAAAGTGATAATAAATGAATGTGTCTAGTGATAAGAGTTTTTTTAAAACTCATTGATGACATCCGAGACATAGGTGGATATCTCACAGTGATTCAATCCCACTAACTCCAAATCATGGCTTATATGTTGGGATTAGTCGAGTTAAGAAAAACTCGCTGGGCAGTCTACATGGACTACAGGAGAGAGATGTCAGCTCCAAGTTGGATCATCCTTCCGGATAACATCCTTCCGGATAACTGAAGAGGAAGCTCCCATTGAGGACATCCAATTATTTTAATCTTCGGGTTTTTATACAATCGAAATGGGAATAGATAAAATAAAAAATATAAAGTAAAATGAAATAAAAACAAGAATAAAAATAATAATAAGGATAAAAATGAAAATAAAAATCACAGATTAAAAACAAAACTAAAATAAAGTTAAAATAAAAATGAAAAAACATGAAAAATAAAAAATAAAATAAATGAAAACGCCCATTGCCTCTTCTAACGCAACATTCTCGAAACACCCTGCTTTGACCCGATTGGACATCTTGCCACTACTCAACTGTGCAGTCACGAAGAAATCGTACAAGGAAAATAATGACATTGTGGTACCTGGTGACATCTATCCTCCAAACCGTCCAGAACTCCGAACGATCGAGAAATTTTGGGCAACAATGAGGGCTGATTGTCGGAAAATGAGAGGAGAGTCAGAATCGGATCAAAACATCAAGCAGAAGGGGACAAAAGTTTGCAGAAACAGAGGAGAGACGCTTGTTCGTCGAGTAAAGTATGTTTATTTGGATTTCTGTTAAACCTATAACGTTCGTGCGATGATACCAATTCATTTCCGGACACGCTTTAGGTTAACAAGAAGTAAATCAAATTTAAGTAGGGGATACGCATTGGGAGGAACCAAAGAGGAAAGAATTGTTGCAATTATTAATCAATTTTCAGGATCTATTACAGTTACAATTGGTTTCCTCATCTTGGAAACAAGACCGTGGTATCCAAATCCTCTGAGGTGCTTTGTGTGCCTGAAGTTTGAACATATCGGAAAAACTGTACCAGCGGGAAAAAGTGTAGTAAGTGCGACGAAACATATCACGAGACCTGTGAGAATGTGGAAAAATGTGTTAACTGCGGAAGCACCCACGTTGCCTTCTACAAAGGTGCCCAGCACTGGTGAAAGAGAAAGCTATTAACAAGATTAAAATCGATAAAAATATTCCGTTTTGGGAAGCACCACAGGACCTAGATCGAATAAACAAATTGAAGAAAGAATCAAACAACTTGATGAAGAAAAGAAACTTATGCCCAAGTATTGAAAACACAAATGGAAAGCTTAAACTTAAACAGTTCAGAGAGGAGTTTAATAAAGCTGTGCAGGAAAACGAAAAAAAGATGAAGTATAGTTATGTGCCGTTAATCATCATAATCATCATCGTTCCCACGAGGCTGCAGAGGCTTTCCACGATAGTTCAGGTTATCGCTCCAGTAGACTACAAGTACAACGTAGCATACAAGTGCAGCGTAAATATCTGAACAGGCGACTCAGCAGACTCCCAGGCATCAACGATCAATGATGTAGGAACCGGACACCTCGAACGTGACATCTGGATGGAAGACATCGCGCCAGCATGTTCCCAGCTGACCTCAGTAATTTAGATTAGACATTTAGGTTACTTGATTTGGTCTTTGGCGAGGATTGAGACAGTTCAAGTTAGAGTCGTGAGGAAGTTAGATCCTCAGTATTGATTTGTGTGTGCTAGATTTAAGATCGTAAATTAAACCTGTGCTCCAGGACTTAGTGAATAGTTGCAGAGTTAAGATCATGAATAAAACCTGTGCTCCAGGACTTAGTAGACTTTTTTTTTAAAAAGTGAATAATGTGAAATCAAACATAAGTGTTTATCGAAGATCAGAAATGAAAACTAAGTGCAATCAGCTCAATCAGGAAGAAAAACTAAGAAGCAAAACGGCCTAGAAGGAATTAGAAAATCTCCATTGCATCTCCATTAAAAATTCCAAGCAACGCTAAATTTGTATACAACCACCATAAAGTCTGCAGTGAAACACACCAGAAGCCAAGAGGTTGCCCTAGCATCTCCTCCAAGGAAAAAGGAATGTTGAATATATCCACTCGGAACAAGGATGGATAACTATATAATCTCATGGAATGTAAGAGGCCTAAGAAAGAGACGAACCGGCTTAAATCTACTCCTGAGTTTGAACAACCCTATAGCAGTATGTCTTCAAGAAACTAGGTGCCAGAATGACAATCAATCGAACATCAGAGGATTCACAACATACCATCGCCCGAGAGTAAACGGATCAAGAGCAGCAGGCGGAGTAATGACCGCAATAAAAAGTGACGCGGACAGCAAAATTATTGATATAAATACTGACTTAGACCATCCGCACCAATGCGGTAGTATCGGTAAACTGTTAACCAGTTTGAAAACTCGACACCGCACCGGTGGTTGTTAACCGGGTTATAAAATGACAACTTGCTCTCTCGATGAGTAGTTGGTTCGTAGATTTGACAACCCGATCCAACCGAGCCGATCGTTGCTATTTGAAAAAAAAAAAAAATTAAAACAGGTTGAAATGTCAAAAAAAACATCTTCATCTGCAAGACTTTGAGTGTTTAAGATTTCTTTTGAAAGTGTTTTTGCTAATTTCACGTTTATTGTGAGAAGTTGTGAAAAAATGAGTGCATCAAAACCCTGTGGAAGAAATTGGACGCATCAAGAGGACGAAGCGCTTTGCTGGCCTTGGCTCGATGTTTAAGTGTCCAAACAAATACAGAGGAATTAAAACAAAACAAAAATATAACGACGGGGGCAGGTTCCGCATACGTCAAATAGCTTTACATTGCACGGAATGTTGAGCAAAACAAAACAAAGTAGACCGGTGCAAGAATAAAGTTGATTCCTATTTTGTTACCTTTTTATCAACGACCGGTGCGAAAGTGGGTGGCTAAATCAAAATAGGAATGCTCTCTGACACCAAAATGTTACCCAGATACCATCCTACCGGTGGGGATGGTCTTAGAAGCAATTGCAGTAAACGTAGGAGCACCGCTTAATGTCAAAATATTGAATGTTTTCCTTCCTCCGGGATCCCAGATCAAGAAAGAGGAAATCATGGAACTAATTGCACAAAATCCTGAACCTTTTATTCTTGTAGGTGACTTCAATGCATATCACCCAATCTGGGGTCTGATGAAGTCAATACGAGAGGAAAAATATTAGAATCAGCCATAAGTGAAGGTAACTTGATAGTTCTGAATAACGGTGAAACAACCTACATAAATAGTACAACGGGAACTGGATCCTGTATCGATATCGGTTGCTGCACCACTCAGGTTGCAGGTATCCTGGATCTAACTGTGGATTCGTACAGGATTGACCATTTCCCGTTAATCATATATATGACGTCAAACTCTCAACAAAGTGAAGATAGTCTAAGGTGGAAAATTGAAGAAGCAGATTGGGGAAAATACCAAAATCCACAGGAACCATTGCAGGGAAATGTGTACCTTGGTGGAATGATGAACTTGCTTCTGTAATCAAAGCTGGAAGAAAAGATCCCTGTAAGTGGAAAAATAATAAAAACAATGCTCTCAACTCCCAATTAGCAAATGAATACCAAGAAGTCAACCATAGATCACAAAAACCATTAAAGAAGCAAAAATTACGTCGTGGAAAGAATTCGTGAAAAAATTCAATGTGCATACCAAACTTTACTAAACCAAAGACTAGTAACACAAATTGCTAAAAAGAATGCTACAGCACCAACCAACATCATCAAACAGACCTCTGACCGATAACACCGAGGAACCGAGTAGTGAGAGTTCTGGAGAAATCTGGAACCAAACGCAAAAGCCAGAACTAAATACGCCGGAGATTAGAGTATCGAAAGTAAAGAGACTCATGGACATCGCAAAATCTAGGAAAATCTAGAATCCAATCCAATCCAATTTCCTAGAAATCCAACAAAACTAGGAAATCTAGGATTTCCCGATCTATACAGTTTCATAGAAATGTCATGAACCTACATTTTGGATTATTCTCAACTCACATTATCTGGTTTATCAATGTCTTTATGCTTATTTGAAAGGTACCATTCACCCTCCTTAATTTCTCAGATGTCTTTCAACCAATTAACGCTGATTTTCGATAGGCGACAAGTTGATCATAAACCCTGACTAAATACAATGACAGTAGGAGACCCAACCTCATTTACATTCAACATTGACAAGTTCTCTATTACGAATGATCCCATTGAATGGCTGACAAATAAAATCACTTTTCCTTACAAGAACAAACGTGAAATACTGAATATAAAATACTCAAAAGCATCGGACAAATGAAGACATCCACTTGCATGAGCTCCCACTCACTTATCTGAACACATGTCTGCGAAAATAAAAACAATAGCTGCATCAGAAGGATTCAACTAGAAACACACGCACAAACACACAGTCTTGTCACTTCAGTACGTTTGATTAACAGCGAAAATAAACTAAACCCTAGAACAACCGTAAAAAACGTCTCACCCCGGAATCAATCGGTCACACCGAGATGCACCAACTGCTGCATGCACCGCTGCATGTACTGCGGATCCGGAAACATTGAATACTGCGTCTTGTGTTCCACGCTGTTCCACAGGACAACATCCTCCCGGCCGGTCGTTGCCGATCGACCAATCGAAAACAACAACCGCCGATCGAAAGCAATCTTCAGGTAGCGCAAGATCTTACGCCCCAAAATTCCATCCGGCAGGAAGCAGGTCCGTGGGAATCCAACGGCAAAGAAGGCCCTTCCCGGGTGAGGATGTTCCTGGTTCTGTATACCGGATGCAATGCTGAAATGCAAACAGGTGCTCGTTATTGCAGTTTACGGGGTCGATTAAGACTGCTTACTTGTACGTTATTTGAATAGTATTTTGACCCTCGTGACCGGGAAGACTTCTCGGAATTACAATCCAGGACATAGTTCCTGGTGGTTGATCGCCAATCTTTTCCCCATAAACCGACATGCAGATCGGGCATTCGATGTACAGACTCTGAAAAATGTCCATTAAAATCAATTCATTTCTACCGAGGACCCCCCCTTCCTACCTTCTGATTTTCTTTCTGCTGTCCCAGAATCAGCTCGTTCAAACAATTCAGATGCATCAGATGCTGACAGCGCGAAAGCGAAACCGTCGGATTGAGATTGTTGTGGCGCAGTTCTTCCATGCACATCGGACAGGGCTGGGCATGTGGCCATGGGGGCGGTTCTACCACCCGCACGAAGCGCGAAATCATATCACTAGCCGGATCCACTCCTGAAAATTTAAGACTTTTAAATACAGATCTCCTGAAGTACGGCAGATCAATCTTACCGACAATTGCTCCGGGGATGTTTTGCTGCGACGATGCGGACGTGAACACGTCGTCACTTCCCATAGAGCAGTCCAGCAAATCGGAAACCGAACCAAAGTTGTTGCTCTTTCGGCCGGTACTGTCTTTGCTTTCCTGGCTGAGATAGGTGGAAACCGTATCCACGCTAGGTCTCCGTCCCGAGTTGATGCTGGACGAATCGGTTTCGATCAACGATTCTCCCCGGCTGCGGGATTTGCTCCGCTGTCTTTGGAATCCCATCGAACGACTGTTCGGATGACTCCTGATCGATTGTTGATGGGAGCTTGATTGGAAGTGCTGTTGCTGGTGCTGCTGGTGGTGATGATGATGATGGTGATTATTATGCAGCTGGGTGGAGCTCGATGGCCCGTTATGCTGGGGATAGTCCGGAAGTTCTTGATGCTGGGAATGCTTCGTTCCAAATATGTTCAGATTGTGTAGAATTTGGCGAGCCAGGTTGGTTGGTGTAACTGGAACCATATCCATTTGTTTGCTCACTTTGAGAGTCTTGATGGGTCGTTTCTGATTGTTGGTGCATAACACTGGTTGGGATTTCGATTTCGAATGGAGCTGCGTGGTGGACTGCTGGGAGCTGGATGTGGACGAGCAAGAACTCACACTCGATGCCACCTGATTTGGTTTCGGGGGAAGACTTGGTGCAACCAAAGAGGGCTGAGAACTTGCAATAGTCTGTTGATTTGGTAGCTTTACCAATGGATATGGAGCCTGCTGTATCCTTCGCACACTTCGTAGCGGTCCATTTTGATGGCGAATTTGCGTGAGATTCAAGAAATTTATCGTGTAGGGTAGATTTAAGAATGTTTTGGTTAGATCTATCGTCTGGTCGCCACGCGCCCAAGCTTCTTCTATGACGCATTGAACTTCCATAGTATAACTGTGCCAGTCGTTTCCGGACGATCCACACCATTCCCATTTGGTTCCTTTGCCAGCCGGAGAGCTAGGCTTATAGAAATGCCTTCGGACATTGGTGATGGCGAATTCTCGATCCTCGCAACACTGTGTCATAGTCCGAACATTCACATAGTACTGCTCCAGGGAAGGATCGGCATCACTCAGCAGAACACGGGTCAACTTTTTCCCGTGGGCACGTTCCAGCGTTGCGAGACCGCTGGACTGTAGGGCAGCCATTTGGCTCCCGAGATTCAAACTCCTAAACCACGACGGCATGACCAGAATTCGTCATTCCGTCAACCTACTTTCGACCGTGATTATCTATACCTTAATGAAATTTATGGCACACGACTTATATTCTTTTGCTGTTCTACACTGGCTGCTGCCACGGGGCGCTATAGCACTAGACAATCGCCTAGAGCACAGAGTCCAGCTTTGCCATAGCGCGCTGCAACCATTTACTCCCGAAGAAATTGGATCTTGTTTTCGACACAGGATGTTCAATATTAGAATATATCGTTCCTCCTCTCCAGGCAGATTGCAGCACCATTCAGTTCATTCAACCTCCCAAAATATGAATCTCGCCAAACGCACGGACGAAGGAAGCAGAGGAGAACAACACGAACAAAACGAGAGCACTTATGTGTGCGATTAACACTGGGCAATTAAAAGCCTCAAATCCACCATTTAATAATAGCCCTCCACTTCGGCTAAATAGCCCACGAGCCCACTTGTTGTTAACATCATCGACACTGAGCACGATCCACAGCATTAACCACCTTCGAAACACTCGCGACCTACCGCTCTCAACGCAATTATCACATTTCTGCGCATACAATTTGCACATTCAAGCATTTTGAACCAGAAAAATGGCTCCAAAGTAGCAGCAGCACTCAGCAAATCAACTAACGCATCTACCCTAATTTTAATTGACTTCTT